>CM046440.1:57019041-57124041 GCA_025506505.1 Flaveria sonorensis | reverse complement strand
AGAACTTTTCATGAGAAAACTTTTCATGAGAAAACTTTTTCATGAGAAAACTTTTCATGTGAAAACTTTTTCATAAGAAAACTTTTCATCAGAAACCTTTTTCATGAGAAAACTATTTCATGAGAAAACTTTTCATGAGAAACTTTTCATGCAAAATCTTTGCAGCAGTAACCGTCATTTGCAAAAATTTTCTCATGCAAAAACTTCACCATGTGAAAACTTCTTCATCCATACAAAAACTATGATTGATTTCAATTTTTGCAAAAACATTGCAAAATGCGAAAACATGATCCAGATGCAAAAAACTTGTTAGTATTTAAAGGTTTTAAAACAAGTGTTTCTGTCTATATATCTGAAAGATGCTGGATGATTTGAAGTTTGGTACTTAAACAGGGGTTTTTATGTTGTTTGATCAAGTTCAAGATTCTATATCTATAACATTTGATTCGGGTCGTTCGTGAATTGAAACTTGACAATGTGGGCTTATATTATCTTACTGATGGGGACAATGATCGAACGGGTTAATTAAGTGAAGAATCAAGATTGTTTGGCATTCTTGCTCTGAAAATATGGCTTATTACATCTTACATAGGGGGAAGAATACTTTATATGATCTAGTTCGTCGTCACAGAATCTTGTCATCGGATTGAAGAATTGGGTTCTTCGGGAATCCAAAATGGAAGTTGGACCTCTCTGTCATATGCCTAATACATCTTAAGTTATAAGTAATCAAGATAGAACAGTTTAGTCTTGATTCAGACGTGATATCCTTTATGAAGCTATACATTAGGAGGTGTTTACAGCTGAGGGGGAAGACTAAAGTGAAAGACACCCAAGGATCAGATAATCCATGAAGATGAGTGACTGAAGTCAAATACAACTTGATATCATAATCCATAGGGGGAAATTATACGGACCTAGCCTTTATGGATTACAATATCAAGTAAAAAGCAAAAACTCAAATCATATGAGAAATACAAGGATGCGAGATCTCCAAGATTAACGATAATAATCTCGTCGCGCGAAAACTTGGAGTTGCCGCGCGAGAACTTCAAGTTCTCACGCGAGAACATCTGCATAGTATATATAGATTTTTTCCTTTGTATTTCATTATGTGTGTTCATTTTGTAAGAGTGCTCTGAGGGTGAGAGAGTAGAGAGTTGTATGATAGGCCACCCGAGGGGAGCTTACCTCGGGTCGATCGAGCTTAAACGATGTATACTCCTTTGGTATTGTAATCATTTGATTAATAATATTCGATTGAGTTTGTTTAATGTTCGTTGATATCACACAAGCACACATCCGTCTTAATTTGATTATCAAGTGCAACAATATGTGGAATCGATAGTGATGAGGACTTTACAATAATAATTATTATGAAACTTTATATTCAGATATTAAATAAAAATCAGTATATTTAAATATTAATGAAAAATAAATATATTTTACTTTTTCTTTATTAATTTAAGGATATGGTCATAGTAAAAATAATATTTAATCTAAAAATATTAAGAAGAATTCTGAGCTTGATATGGTCTTTTTATTGTTTTTCAAGAGAGTATTTTGATAATTGTGTCAAATGCTTTAGGTCATTGTGTTTTAAAAAATATAGGTTAATATGTATAATATGCAAGGTCATTATGTCAAATATGTAAAGTCATCGTGTCAAATATATTTCATTATTTGTTATATGTATTTAGAGTATTTCGCTTTTGATTCCTGTGGTTTGTACACTTTAACCTATTCAGTCCAAAAAGAAATTTGTTGTCGTATCATGCCCTGTGGTTTAATTATTATAACGGTTTTGGTCTCTAACACTAACTCTATTATTTTTTGCTGTTAACTACAGGGGTATTTTGGTCCTTTTGTATTTGAATAGTGTGCCCATACCATAGGCACTACAAAGTGAACGCATCACCGCCTCTATCCGCCAACACCGCCTTCATTTTCCACCAACACCACCATCATCATCATCCCTTCAACTTGCAAAATGCACCAAGCCACTACCATCCCCTCTTGCCTTTCCCCTTCATTCATAAAACCCCTACCCATAACGGTTGTCAGCTACCTCATCTAGTTTCATCTTCATCTTCATTTGCCCCATCTAAAAACTAAGAAAATGAACTCGTCGAAAATCAAGAGGGAGAGAGAGATCCTGCGCTAGCGGCTTTCGGAAATCAAGAAGGAGAGAGATAGATGTAGCAATGGTGGCTGTTAGAAATCAAAAGGGAGAAAAAAATAAGGAAGTAGATAGTGGCGATGATGGTTGTTGGAAACCGAGAGGGAAAGAGACACATCAGGCGATAGAAGCTGTGAAATCGAGAGGGAAAGAGACAGATAAGGAAGAAGATGGTGGAGAGGGTGGTTGTCCGGCGATGGTGGTTGTACAACGATGGTGCAGAGGGTCCGGTGATAGTGGCTGACTACTTGTGTGACGGAAATTAAGGTTTCTTGATTTTATGTTTTCTTCTTAGAATTTATAATTATATTTATATTTTATAATTTTTTTATGTATATTGCAAAAACAACCCCTAGAGGTATCTTAACAATTTACAAGGATAGTCCTTTCATGTAGAATGACCAAAATACATCTAAAGTTAACAGCAAAAACAAATAGAGGTAATGGCAGAGATCAAAACATTTATAAAAATTAAACCACTGGGCTTGATATGACAAAATGTTCTTTTTTAGACTGAATAGATTAAAGTGTCCAAACTACAGGGGCCAAAAGAGAAATTTACTCTATGTATTTATCATTGTGTTTTACGTTTTAGATTATTTCGTGTTATTGTTTTTATATATTATATAAATTCGTTGTTATTTTAACATTGTGTTTTACAAAAATAAATTCATAATGATGATATTTCACTAATGCGTT
Organism: Flaveria sonorensis; assembly: GCA_025506505.1. NCBI lineage: Eukaryota > Viridiplantae > Streptophyta > Magnoliopsida > Asterales > Asteraceae > Flaveria > Flaveria sonorensis. Next base: position 57,121,163 of record CM046440.1, on the reverse strand, counting down.
TTTCAAAACTTATCATTTTGGAAAAACAAATATTATTCAGGAAAACACAATGACAAGCAGAAAAAGCACAATAAGACATTTTATCACTATGTTTTATATTATTTTTTATTATTTTGTCATTGTTTTTAATGTATTATATAAATTAATTATTATTATTTTTACCATTGTGTTCTATATACTAGAAGTACACTACAATGCTATTTTATCATTATATTTTTTAATATTCATTGTTTTAAAAAAAACATATGGTATTCAGGAAATCACAATAGAGTAAGGAAAGACACATTGAACCGGAAGAAAAACACAATGAATTGGAGAACAGACACACCGACGAGCAGGATTCATATGAGCTAAAAACATAATTTTTATTTTTGTATATAATGATACTATACTCGTTTTAAATCTTAAAAATACTTATTTTTATGGTGTAAAATTTATGAAAGAAAATAATGCGGTATATAAAGTTATGTACGTTTTAAAAAAAATGGGGGAACCTAAATAACTCAACAAAACTGACCATGCCTAAACTATTCTTCTAACAAACTTTTTCCCTACAATTTGATCTCAACCATTAATTAAAAATATTAATGAATAAGATTGCTTCTTATATTTTTTAAATTAGAAACTTTTTTTTATTTCAACTCTTACCTTAATTTAAATGGCTACTTGAAATAGTTTTAGTTTTAAAGGTTCTTTTTCTTTTCTTTAATTTTTTAGTTTTTCAATTAATTTTTCTTATCTGGGTTTTGAGATCTGTCTAACCGATCCAACTAATAAACCAGTAGATCATCTGTTTTGATGATCGATCCGGTATTCGAAACATTGCTTTTAGCAAGCCATATCTGTATTAACAAAAGACTTTATTTGTTTCCTATCCCCTTAATGATAACAATGATACAATATGACCTATGAGGATGCAAATTTAAAATTGAATGATATCATGAAATTTACTCTTATTTATGGTTGTTTGCTCTTTTTTTCAGTTCATTACAATCAAATAGAGTTCTTATGATTGTAGAGATCCTATGTAGTTTAACATGTTTATACTAAGCATAATCGTAAAATTTAATGTCAATATCGCAATTTTAATAAAAATAATTTAAAACATATAGACACACTTAATAGTTTTAGATCAAAATTTAAGGTAGAATCTTTTTGATGAAGCCTTAAACGTGGGTTCGTTATAACTCCTTATGTTTTGCAATGCCTTAACTATTAAGAGAAGGTGTGTGCTTACACAACTCGATACAAGCCGAGAGATAAGGCTGCTCATTCAATGCATCTAGGCAAGACAAACGATCATACACTAGGTGAAATACCCGGTTGTGACATTCGGTAATTTTCCGTTACCAAACTCCGTTAGTTCCGTTAGGTCTTGCATACACGTGCGTGAGCACACACTAGTTGTCGTTGAACGTTGGTGACTTAACAATAATTAACAATGGTTAATGGTTAATAAGCTAACTAATAATGTGATTATTAAGTTGTGCTTATGTGGTTAAGCGATTTAAATGTTATTTGTGAATTTTATCGCGTAGCGTGGAAACGTGTGTATTTAATTCGTGTATTTTGTGACTAGTGAAAATAATGCATATGAATATTATTGTTGCTTAATAATGCTTGTATTTTGTAGTTAAAAATATTTAAAAAGTGGTTAAAGGACTAGTTTTATAAAATATAAAATAATAAGGGATTAATAGATAAATACTTACCATATATAATACTAAATTAAACCCAACCCTAATTCCCCTAACCCCATTCGGCCGCGACATCCCTCCCACACACACACACTTCGAAATTTCGACCAAGAACAAGCCATAATCATCGGATTTGATCGAGTTCCAAGTAATACAACACGTTAGAAGCTTCAATTCTTGTCCATTACGCGTTTAAAGGTTAGTTTTTTTGAGGTTTTTCATGGTTTTTATGCTTTGGCCGAACCCTAGTCGATCTTGATGTTCAAAATGTCAAATTCTTGATGTTTGATGAATGTATGATGTTGGTTAGATAGTATTGTTGATGGTTTACATGGATTATGCAGAAGTTCATGATTTTGATGCGTTGTTCATACATTACTATGAATAGAAACTTTATTGCATGAAATTGATGAACGGATGATGAATTGATGATGTTAGTATGTTAATGATGTTATATGAATGTTGGGATAATGATAGTTATGCTAGAAATCCAAGAATTGATCTTGTAGTTCATACCTTTCTAAAAGTAGAAACTTTTTGGATATGGGAATTGTGAATTATGGTGATGTGATGGTGTTGAACATGGCTAGATGATAACACCAACTTGTTTAGGTATAATATTAATGAATTCATGGATGTATTGGTTGTTTGATAGATTTTGGGATGTACTTTCCAAAAGGGAAACTTTAATTGTATAGAATCTTGGATATGATGAATTGGGCATGCTTGTAATGTTAGGATCATGTTAGCATGTTTATTGATGATGTTGAATGTGAGGAAGTGTGATAAATTAAACATTTGGATGCTTGGTTGATTATGTGGGAATGTGGACCCTTAGTGGTTATACATGTAATGATAGGTTGTGTTAGGTGATTATAGGATCATGTTTGGGAATTGTAATAGATCATTGTTGGATAGGTTGATTGGCATGAATCTTGTTGAATAATGTGATAATGATCGTCATACACGCGTGCGAATCTGAGGCCCCTACTTAGTAGGATTGGCAGGGTTTAGGGTGTGAAGTTGTGAATAGCTTCACATGGCATGTTGTGCATGATTGGACTCAATGTATAATGCATTAGTTATGATGTAATTATGTTGAGCATGATGATTACTTGAGATTCGCATGAGTTGTATGATAATCTAGTTGTATGATGGTTTAGGTAGAACAATTGGTTGTTGAAGTGCCATACGTGAACAACTTGTATGATAACCATGTATGATGAACTGTTATGCTTGATTTTATGGGATGTAAATAATAATATCACCAACGGGTCAAACGGGTCAACTGGGTCAATGTGTCTTGTTTTTCCACAACCTTGAGTCCATGTGTTTATAGAGCACTTAGGGTTGATGATGATTCTTGTACACGTACTCATGTACTTGTGTGTTCTAGGTAACCTCTGAAGGTTGTCTTTCCCCTCTCTTTCAAGTTAGCTTTTATATCGTTTGTGTGCATACCAGGTGAGTTCATGCCCCACTCTTTTATACACTCTCTTTTGGGGGAGATAGCATACTGACTTACAAACGCTTTATTATAATAAGATGTGTAAAGTATGATATAGTATTGAATACCATGAAAGTCCTCACACTTTCGGATCGTTAATAATGGTAACTAGCGGGAAATCTTGGGTAGTACTACTGGGTCTGACGAGCCCTACCTGTGCGACTCGAGGTCAAACGGGTGCAATTTTATCCTAACATAAACATTGTCACGACCTGGTAAGTCGAGACGGGAGGCAACAAATGAAACACAGTCAGCTTCGATCGCGAAATCACTATGATTATTACTTGTGAATTTAGACTAGCTATCTACTTCATGCACTCTTATATTTTACTCTTATATTTTATACTGATACAGTTATGTTTTACTAAAACTCTTGAACTCACCAACCGTTGTGTTGACTCTTTTAGAATGCTATTCTTAGGTTGAAGTTACTATTGCATAGGTGCACATTCACGGGTCAGCATTGTAGATGTCAGCATTGTTGGAACCCTTTGTTGGTTTTTGGTTGTTAAGCATTTATGTATTTGTTTTGCACAACGTTGGGCGCGTGTTTGCGCATGTTTACATTGTGTTACATTATTCTGGGTTTCATGTTTGTTAAACGCTTCCGCACCATTTTAAAGTTAAACTCTTGTTTTAGTTTGTTTGTTCATATAGAGTCGTTCTGAGTAACTAATGACTAAGATCCTGGTTTGTCACACGCCTCGCGGTAAAACCCCGCAAGTGGATTTTGAGGGTGTGACACCGGTCTTCATGGATCCAAGGATGTTGAATGATGTCCGTAAGATCAGTTCGTGAAAATATGCCACGGAGGCCCATATGTGAGGTAACCTGGTGGGCGACATTATTATCTTGGGAACATTACCATCCTAATTAACCTAGGTACCTAAGGTAAATTCAGGTATCATATGCATGAGAAGCGTGTGTTTAGTTTTACGCTCTGTTTGGCTAACTATACTAAACCCAATCAATTAACTAAATCAAATAAAGAACTATTTGATTGGAATAAACTAATTTTATTCAAAATTGCCATCAATTAAGGAAAACAAAGAAACACAAAAATACTTGCTAAGAAAGAAACGATCACATTCAGGTTCTAGAATTGGTAACACTATGTATAACCTAGTTTATCTACCTAAGTTGAAAAGGTGACATTGGGATAACTTATTTGATGTTTGAAAAGTTATATAGACATAACTTTAATAAAAAGTTATAAAGAAGAAAAATCACAAGCAAAAGGAATCATGTCGTGTTGACCTAATAATGCGAAAAACCGGAAAAGAATACATGCTAGGGTTTCGTCTAAATAAAAATTAATTCATACAATATGTGATTTAATAGAACAACCAATGGTGACTAATTATGAAAAAACCAAAGACGAGTGGTTATCAATAAATTCAATAAAAAAACTTTTCTTTAAAATCTATGTTAAACACAAAACCTAATCACATAAACACATTCAAATTATTCACTAGTAAACATAATATAAACATATTCACATTCTTAGCAAAAGTTTATAAATTAAATCGAATACAATTGCATAACCAAAACCTAGACTTAAATGTGATCACAATGAACTAGCCTTGTATGTTCATGATTTGATCTTAATGACTTGATTTTGGAATTGATTTCATGTTTGAAACGAGGGATTGGAGCTTCTTAATCAGCAAAAGTTGCTTAAAAGCGTCCTTATCCCCCGAGGGCCGATTCCCTCTTGAAAAAGTTGGGAGTTTAAATAGATGTCAAAAGCCGTCACAAACCCTAACTTTTCTAGACCCCGGTGTAATTTACACCACGTCCATTGTAAACTACGTCCATGTGGTGTAAAAACTCCATAACTCCTCCGATCTACGTGTGACATCCGGTAATTTTCCGTTACCAAACTCCGTTAGTTCCGTTAAGTCTTGCATACACGTGTCGTGAGCACACACTAGTTGTCGTTGAACGTTGGTGACTTAATAAAAATTAATAATGTTAAAAAATAATTTCTATGTTGATTATTGGTTGTGATTAAGTGATTTAAATATTAATTGTGAATTTTATCACGTAACGTGGAAACGTGTGTATTTAGTTTGTAAATTTTGTAGCTTGTAAAAATAATACATATAATTGTTATTACTAGTTTATATGTTTATTATTCTAGTTAAAAACATTTTAAAGGAGTGTTTAAAAGCTTAGTTTTTATAAAATGTAAAGTGCAAGGGTTTAAAGGGTAATTAACACAAATTAATTAAACAAAAATCAAAATCCCAAACCCTAACTTCCCCATAATCGGCCGCGACTTCCCTCTCCCTCTCCCTTTGCGATTTCGGCCAAGATCATCCAATTAAACATCGATTTGATTGAGTTCAAGCATTACAACAAGTTAGCAAGAATCAAATACAAGCCATTACACGGTTAAAGGTTAGTTTTTGGTGTTCTTTTCATGTATTTGAATATGGCCGAATGGTAGGGTTCGATTTTGGTGATTTGGAGGTCGATTCTTGGTTGTTTGTTGATGTTATTATGTTAGTTAGGTTAGATTGATGCTAGTTAACGTCGATTATGCAAGAAAGCTATGATTTTGATGCGTTGTTCACAGGTTACTAATGATAGTAACTTTATTTGCATGAATATGGTGATTTGATGATGAATTGATGTTGTTAATGTGTTTGTGATGATAATTGGGTGTTAGATTGTTGATATGAATGCTAGAAATCCAAGAATGAATGTTGTAGTTCATGTCTTACTAAAGATAGCAACTTTTGGCTATGAAGGTTGATGAATTGTGATAATTGGATGTTGTTGATCATGTCTAGATGTTAACATGAGCTTGAATTGGTATATTGTTGATGAATTCATGATTGTATTGGGTGTTTGATAGATTTTGGGATGTGCTTTCCCAAAAGGGAAACTTTATTTGCACAAACTCTTGCATATGATGATTTGAGCATGTTTAGGACATTAGGGTCATGCTAGTATATTCATGGATGACTTCCAAGGTGTTAGAATGCATTGTTTGGGTTGTATGATTGCTAAATTGGTTAGTTATCTGATTTGGCCTGTTTGTGGGAATTCATGGTAATGGGTCATATGGGTATGTTAGGACTATTGTTGGTTTGTGGTTGATCATGTTTGAACATTTTGGATGATATGATTTCTATTAAATGGTATGTTGATGATCATCATACACGCGTGCGAATATGAGGCCCCTACTTAGTAGGATTGGCAGGGTTTAGGGTGTGAAGTCGTGAGTGGCTTCACATAGCATGCTGTGCATGATCTGAGCCTACATATGGTGCTTTGGTTGTGTTGTAGTTATGTTGAGCATGATAATTGTTTGAGATTCACATGACTTGTATGATATCTGGTTGTATGATGATCTAGTTGGTACATGTGGTTAATGAAGTGTTATATGTAATCAGTTTGTATGTTAATCATGTGTGATGTACTATTATGCTTGTTTGAATGAAATTTCACCTATAATGTCACCAACGGGTCAAACGGGTCAACTGGGTCAAATGTGTCTTGTCTTTCTTAAACCTTGAGTTCCTTGGTTTGTAGAGCACTTAGGGTTTCATATTGATTCTGTGTACATGTACTTATGTACTCATGTGTTCTAAGTGACCTTTGAAGGTTGTCTTTCCACTCTTTCTTTCAAGTTAAGCTTCAAGTTAATTTTTGCGCGCATCAGGTGAGTTCATGCCCCACTCTTTTACATACTCTCTTTTGGGGGAGATAGCATACTGGTTTTTACAAATGCTTTATCATGATAAGTTGTGTATGGTATACTATAGTGTTGATTACCATGAAAGTCCTCACACTTTCGGATTGTTAATAATGACGGTTAGCAGGAAATCTTGGGTAGTACTACTGGGTCTGACGAGCCCCACCTGTGCGACTCGAGGTCAAACGGGTGCAATATTGTCCTAACGAACATTTGTCACGACCTGGTAAGTCGTGGCAGGAGGCAACAAACGTAACACAGTCAGCTTCAATCGCGAAATCACTATGATTATTACTATTTGTTTATAGACTAGCTATCTATTACAATACACTTCTTATATTTTGCAACTGTTATTGGTTTATGTTTAAACGCAAACTCTTGAACTGACCAACTGTTGTGTTGACTCTCTTAGTATGTTATTCTCAGGTTAAGGTTGTTATTGCCTAGGAGCACGTCACATGGGTCAGCATCATGGTGTTTGTCAGCACGTTATGAAACATTGTTTTGGATTATGATTGTTTAAACATCGTGTTTTGGCTTTGCATAATACTTGGGCGCGTATGTTTGCGCATTTTAAATCATGTTACATTGTTTTGGGTTTACTCGTTTATTTAACGCTTTCGCACGTTTTAAAGTTAAACTCTGATTATGAATGTTAGTTCATATAGAGTCGTTCTGTGTAACTAATGACTGAGATCCTGGTATGTCACGCGCCTCGCGGTAAAACCCCGCACGCGGATTTTGAGGGTGTGACACTACGTCACTTTTTACGTCAATAATCAAAACTTTTGCACCATTGTAAAGTACGCCAAAATTGGTGTAAAATACGCCCATGATAATATCTCCTCTTCGTTTTCTCATCCAATCTTCTCCAATTCACGTTTATTAGGTCAAGTTCTTATATGTATTCTTCATCATTACCTTGTAAATACAAAACACCCTTAAAGCAACTCCATTCTATACATAAATAAGCCAAGAAACATACAATTACATGTTATAAATGCATGTAAACAACCCGACTATCAGGGGTACATGGTCTAAAGAGAGTTGTGTGCCCCACTCGAAAGTTGCGATAGGGATGGAACCATCTCCATAAAGAGCAATGAATCAACCTAATAAGGGATCATGTTTTGGTTGCACGAGGGGCTCGAACACGCAAACAACATAACAAATGGATTTTTGACTTGACTGATCAAGGGAAAAACAGTTGTTGCATGTTGGTATCAAGTTTATGTCAAGTGTCACCTTATACAATGTAAAGCCAATCTTTTATAGGAGTATGATTTGATGATGAGAGAATGTACCGAGTTAAATGTTTAAAGATCCAGTCTCCGTAGTGACGTGCATAAACACATGGATTCCAGGTCACCTAAACCTTTCCTTATAGCGTCTCAACCGTTAAGGAAACTATCAGCGAAAAGTGCTTACACTAATTCCACTTATGATAACTTAGGGCACTCTCCTAATAAATCCAAACTAAAACAAAACCAGTAAAATTCGATAGAATATTTTATCTTTATTGATTCAAGGACACGGTATGAGACATTGTGGCTCTACATACTTTGAGAATAACATAACCCGAACACCAGAACAAAAACGTTGTTTGACGACAAAGAAATCACTCATGACCCACGTATCATCACCGATCTTTCTTCTCTTTAAGGCTGTTTTCCCTTTTCATTTGGACACAAACAAAATAATCCAACTGACCACAACACATTGGGCCCACAAGAACATTCAAGCTATCTCTCTCTCTCTCTTTCCATTTTTCTTGCTATTTCTCTGTGTTCTCCAATGTCCAATGTTCTGGAAACCATCAAGAACACAAAACCCTAAATCAAGAAACCAAACGATTCAGTTCAAGGGGTGAGGATCAGCAGGTAATCTTGCAATTTTGGTAATTTTGTTCATTACCCATCTTCCAATTTGTGATCTTTTGAATTTCCCAGTAACCTTTTGTTGATGGCAGCTGATCTTTATGTGATCGGATTGTAAAGATTGAATCTTTCGATTGATCTCCCATTTGGTTAAGAATGTTTGCTTGATTTGCCATTTGGGATTTTTTAGATTGATGTGTTATAATCTGATTTAGTGGGGGTCAATTATCACATTGGTAGACTTGTTTCATGGTAGATCACACTGTTTGTTGATGGATGACAACATTTGTTAGCACAGTTAAGTGGTTAAGAGATGTTATACATACAGCTTGAGCTATATCAGTGCACTTTATTTGTGAAAGTGAAAGATATCTTGGTTTGGTTAGATTGTTACTTGTTCTGATTATCTGATCATTTAGGGGTTAAACGATTCGGTTATTGTAATGTTTAGTAGTCATATTATTCGTAAATCGATGAAATAACTTGTTAACTGATGATCACAACTTCAAACAGCTCAAGCACGTCTGAACACTATCTCCTGCAACTTGTTCTGTTTCAACTGAGCAGCTGATTCTGATTTATTCAATTTCAGTTGATGATCACTATTAAAACTCAATGCCTATCAACCTTAAATAGATTTTATAGACTAACGAGTTTTAGGGTACTTCTTAAACATTAGTAATAGCTTTAATTGTTAATTTGACATGTGCGACGTTGGCATATTGATGTTCTTTACACGCTTTTGTGGTTTTGCATACACATGTGACTAAAACGGTTTACTTTTTAGGAAGAACAATAAGATTATGAGGTGGTTTTGTTGTACCTGTCAAGTCGAAGAGCCTGACCAATCAAATGACAATGAACCTGTGAAGAATCCCCCAGATTACTTGGATGGTATGTCCTTTTCCTACAATGTTCCATCATACTACTAATTAAAATAATAACTAAAACAATTAATCTAGGCCTTATTATGATTATGATTTTCATAACACTTTCTAGTTTCATGTAATATAGGGCACCAAAAGGGTCCGAAAGGTCCTCCTATCAAACCTGAAGTGCAAAAAGCAGTACCACCAATTGAAGTGCCAGCACTTTCATTGGACGAGCTGAAAGAAAAAACTGATGATTTTGGATCAACGGCACTGATTGGTGAAGGTTCATATGGACGAGTCTATTTTGCAACCTTGGAAAATGGAAAAACCGTGGCTGTGAAAAAACTTGATGTTTCTACTGAGGTTGAATCGAATGACGAGTTCTTGACTCAGGTATGCTAACAATACTATAATTTACATAGTACAAGACGGGCAAATTGCATAAAAGGGTAGCCAACTTGGTCCAATTTCTAATTCAGATACCGTCCATCGCTTTGACTTACAAAAATGTTCAAACTTTTAAAAGTTATTATTTAGGGTAGTTTTTCAAGTTTACCGGTTTCCATATGCCACAACAGCACCAGCTCAGTTCCACGTCAGAAAAAAGGTCAACAGGATGTTGCCACATTATAATTTTTGACTGGGTAACCGTACCAGATTACCAATAATCAAACCTTTTGAAAGTTTGAATCTTTTTGTGTGATTGAAAGTAGAGTGTGCTTACCCACAATAGAAACTGGACCAAAGTTTGTTAACTTTTTATGCGATTACCCCTCGAAAGACTTGGAAGAATTTTCTTAGCAAAATCTGTATTATTTCAATGTAAATAATCTTGCTATTTTTGTTTTTCAACCAAGGTCTCCATGTTCTCGAATCTGAAGCACGAAAATCTTATTGAGTTGCTCAGTTACTGTGTTGAAGGAGACGTTCGTGTTCTGGCTTATGAATTTGCAACCATGGGATCTTTACATGACATTCTGCATGGTAGATAACAATTCTTTCTGCTAAAAAAATTATGTTTCTGCGAGATACAGAAGAAAGTTTTGAAAGTACATGTGCACATATACAGGTAGGAAAGGTGTGCAAGGAGCACAACCGGGGCCCGTGCTTGACTGGACACAACGGGTAAAGATTGCTGTTGATGCAGCAAGGGGATTGGAATACTTGCATGAGAAGGTTCAACCGTCTATAATACATAGAGATATAAGGTCTAGCAATGTGTTACTGTTTGAAGACTTAAAAGCCAAGATTGCAGATTTTAATCTTTCAAATCAGTCACCAGACATGGCTGCTCGTTTGCATTCTACACGTGTTCTTGGCACCTTTGGCTATCATGCACCAGAGTAACACCTCTAAATCTTCTTTTTTTGTTAGTTTAATGCATAGAAGCCCAAAAGATATGGTTGACGTAATATATACTGGATAATTGATGATAGCATATGGTTTGCATGTGTACTTGTGATTTTTAAAAATCTTTTGAATGGAACCCATCTGTAGATATGCAATGACGGGACAGTTAACACAGAAGAGTGATGTTTATAGCTTTGGTGTTGTTCTTCTTGAGCTTTTAACTGGCAGGAAGCCTGTTGATCACACAATGCCACGTGGACAACAGAGTCTTGTCACTTGGGTAAGTTTTGACTAACTTTATTTCATGCCAATCGTATAGTCCTTATGATCATATAAATGGAGAAAATGTTGTTTATTTATACCATTTACGTTTTTGATAATCTCGTGGGACCTTTAAACATGCCTTGTTTGTTTCTCCTCACACCATACCAGACTAAAAATATATAAACAGAAGGGATGGGGGACTTGCATTTTGAAATTATGTGAGATTTAATAATTAGAATCAGATAACTAGCTGTAACAAAATTGGCTGCAAGAGATTGTGCTTGGCTATGCTTTTACTGTTTAAAATGAGGTTGTGATAAGCGGACAATCAATTGTTGAGTGTTTGGCAATTTCTTATTATTCATGTATTTACATGTAAAATGACCCTATCAGTTCTACTATACCCAAACACCAGAAAGTTGGAAAATGTATTGATACTTTCAAACTTTATGTCAAAATGTTACTTTTCCTCGTGTAGGCTACTCCAAGACTAAGTGAAGACAAGGTTAAACAATGTGTAGATCCAAAGCTCAAGGGCGAGTATCCTCCAAAAGCAGTTGCAAAGGTCTGTCTCTCTTTCTTAAACACACACACACACACACACACACACACACACACACACACACACACACATATATATATATATATATATATATATATATATATATCTTTATTTCTCCCTCTCTCTCTAATTTATTTACTTTAATTGTATTCTGTTTTTAGTGTAGTACTCATGTAGCTATAGAAATTCTTTATACATATTTATACGAATGATTAATACAGAAAACCCTCTGGAGTTTTTACAATTCGACATGGTGTCGAGTCTAACACATTAGTTTCTCCGGTCCTAGTTTATCTTAATTTTTAAATGCCGCTGGCAATTACTTTCCCTTCTTCAACAACTTTGTTTGCTTCCCCCCTCCACCCCGTGCAATATTTTCTTCATTGCCAAGTCATCCAGTCCATGCGAAGTGAAGAAAAAATTTCATAGCTCTAAAGGTCAACATGTGTGTGTCATCAATAGTTAAAATATGTGTGGCTCTCAAATCAGCCCATGCTTTAATTTTTGTGGCTGGAGTTATAAAAAGTGTTTGGTTACCACTTCGTCTTGAGCAACACTTTTTATCGAACATATTGTGGTTGACTCTGCTGTCCATTGTTGTCACGCGTTAGATAACAACTGCCTTTATATAACAACTCAATGATCAACCAACTCATTGTTGCCATGCCACTGGACTTCTGATTTTTTGCTACATCTACAATTTTTCTCAAAGTTAGTTAACCTGTTGTAAGCTTCCTGATTTGAATTTTCTGCTCATCTTATTATTTTTTATATTTATTTTTCCTTACAATGCACTCAGTGGTTTTATGATCATCTCTATCTGCATACGTTAATGCATGTTCTGTCAACACAAATATTTATATGCACTCTATATGCCCATCACTTAGTATTGTCATAACCTCAAAATTATGTGTGATTCACTAAGAGCTCACTTTACAGAATAGTAATCAAGTTTCTCAAGTGTTCTATTAAAGGCACTCAAAGTTTTTTGTCCCTTTAAAGTCATTCAACATTTATTAGATGTTCTAATCCTACGTAATATTATTTATAAATGTTAAATGTTTTCAAAATTAAGTTTGGCAAATGAAACATATAAATTTTGGTTAATATTGATTGATTATTTTTGTCCAATTTAACTTAAATATAACAAAACAAGTTTAGAACTTTGCTATTACGGTGTGGATTTTTTTCCTTCACTATTACCTCATAATTCAAATCAATTAGAAAAATAAAATTCACTTATTAGTTACCAAAATTCTTATGTGTTTCATCCGCCTAACTTAATTTCATAAAAATTAAATTTTATAAAACATTACACAGGATTGAAACATATAGTCGAAATTGATGGACTTTAGAGAGACAAAAAAAAACTTTAAGTGACTTTGGTGGAACACTTGGGAAACCTCCTCCATCTGTGAAATTGAAATGATCATGCACATTTTGTAATCTTTTGAAGTTTTAGCATAATATTGTAGATGATATCTGTTAGGAATCAAGCGGCGCAGCGGAACCAACACACGAGCACAAACGATTATCACCACAGAATAGAAAATAAACGACACAAGGATTTAACGTGGTTCGGTCAGTGTGACCTATGTCCACGGGCTGCAACTAAGGTTTTCTTTATTCGCTCAGTACAAAGATTACAAATACATGACATGGATATATATAGAGACTAATTAGGGTTAACAACTTAATGAACAAGAAAACTAAACATGGGTCCAAGCCCAAAGCCTTCACAAACCCAACAATCTCCCACTTGAAGGCTTTGCGATAAATTCTAGCACGCCATTCAAGTACAAAGCAACCCAGTCGTCTAGTAACTTCAGTAATCTTCAAACAAGTCTTTCAAGCCTTAAGTTCCCAAAGAACAAGCTAAGACTTCATCACATCTCCTAGTTGCAGCGACCCCTCATCATCAAGTACCAAAAGGGCCAGTTGAAGCTCCCCCTAGCTCCAACTCAGTCGTGGCTAGTCCCGCCAACGACTCATCCTCTATCTTAACCGATTTGGACATTCCACCGGATTCAAAGATACACTGAGGATCACCATCACTCTCCAAATTCAGCAAACAATCACCAAAAGAGAATTTTTCAGTCGTAGTCTTTAAAACCCAACGATTCTTTGTAATTGTACCCGGAACATGTCCCTTGCTCCCACTATCACCGAATCCCCTGAATGGTTTAGACTTTCGAACTCGTTCACCTAACATCCCTGCTCCAGACTTCCAAGTTTGCAAAATGAACTCTCTTAGCACCAGATTTAGCGAACCGGATTTTGTCATGCTTAACCAGGACGGTCATACATCCCTCAACAAGTATCTCAACCATATACAATGACCCACGCTTCATACGACGAGCAATAACCAGATTACCATTGATCACCCTCCATTTACCACCACCAAACCTCACATCCAGTCCTTGTTTATCCAGCTGACCAACTGAAATCAGTTTATTCTTCAGCCCCAGAATCACCCAGACATTCTTTAGGTTCCATGTAATACCCAGTGAAGTAACTAGATTAATATCACCCATGCCTGTTATCTTAAAGTATCTCATTATTGGCTAATCGTACCTTTCCAAAATCACCATGTATCAGATTCACCATCGTGTCCCTGTTGTCCATGGTGTGAAACAAAGCCCCTGAATCCAAGACCCAAAGAGTCCCAAAGAGTCCACACTGAGTATCAATGCATCATCATCAGAAACATCCCCAACAGCAGTGTTTAATTCCTTCTTATTCGGACACCGACTCTTAACGTGTCCCACGTCATTGCAGCTCCAACACTTCACATTCTTCCTAGGTTCAGATGAACTCCTTCCCCTACTCCCACTGTTCCTGTTATTACCCCGACCTCTGCCAACATTTAACAGTTCACTATTTGATGATTCACTCGAGTTCCTTCTTCTGACTTCTTCACCCATAAGTAGATCTCGAATACCATTAAGAGTGAAACCCTTAGTCCCTGCAGAACTTGAAATTACAGTCACAGTTCCAGACCAACTTTCAGGCAGACACCACAACAGTAGTAGAGCCTGAACTTCATGATCAAACTTAATTCTAACAGATACAAGTCTTGTTAAGATTGAATTTAGATTGTAATGTGAGCAATCACTGAGCTTCCTTCTTTCTTCCTTGTATTCACCAGCTCCCAAATCAAGAACACCTTATTCGCCGCAGACTGTTTCTCATACATATTTGACAAAGCAGTCATCATACCACGAGCCGTAGTTTCCTTAATGACGTTAAAAGCAACATTTTTCGTCAAAGCCAATGTAATAATCGCACGAGCCTTTTTGTCTTTTGATTCCCAATCAGCTTGTTCTATTTTCGTAGGTTTTCCTCCTAGTACCATATCCAAGTCCTTTTGACATAATAATGCTTCTACTTGCATCTTCCATCAACTAAAATCAGATGCGTTAAATTTCTCGATCACAACCTTCCCGTCTTCAGCCATCTCAAATAGCAAACAAGAAGCAAATCAAAACAGTGAACAGACATGGCAATGGCACGGGCCTGAACTTGACGGCTGTTCTACTGAACACTGTCAGTAGACCGATTTGCTCCTACAATAAACCTTGTAGACAAATCTAAACCCGAACATACTTTTCTTTCACTAAACATGGTTCCCCAAACAGTTGATTATAACCAGTCAAAACAAATTGAAACTTGAAAACACAAAACTCTAACCTTTAACCGACGCATCCAAGAGTTTTTCACCAAACCCTAATCGACGGCTTCAAAGAGTTTCAACTCGGTCATTGATTTCGATCACCAAAATATTATAGTTTTCTTTTTATTGTTGTTGTTGAAGGACGCACGCACAACCAAACAAAAAAAAGGTTTATGGTATTAAAAACAAATTAATTGTTTTCTTTTTCTTCGTAGGCCCCAAGACGAAGAAAAATGTTAGCTTTGCTGCCTTCCTTATTATTCTTCTTGCGCACACCCCAATGACACCAAAAAAAAGTCTTTTTCTTTTATTCTTGTTCAACACAAAAGAAAACAAACGAAACGGCAATGACCGATGCCACGATACTAAGGGCTCTGATACGAACCCTAATCGTAAACCTTCTGTGATTCGTCTCAGTGCAACTATATGTTCAACGAGCCAAAGCTTTGATACCACTTGTTAGGAATCAAGCGGCGCAGCGGAACCAACACACGAGCACAAACGATTATCACGCAGAATAGAAAATAAACGACACAAGGATTTAACGTGGTTCGGTCTGTGTGACCTACGTCCACGGGCTGCAACTAAGGTTTTCTTTATTTGCTCAGTACAAATATTACAAATACATGACATGGATATATATAGAGACTAATTAGGGTTAACAACTTAATGAACAAGAAAACTAAACATGGATCCAAGCCCAAAGCCTTCACAAACCCAACAATATCATGTTAACACCTTTTCGTTCTTTCCAAGAGACTTGTTATGCTTCTTATGCATGCACACTCTCACCTCAAGTTTGATATGAAAACATTTATGATTCTTCATGTGCTTTGTATGCCAAACCCACTAGATCATAAGAATAATAAAAACAAAATCTCTAGTCAGTTGGCTCCCAAAAGGGCAGCAATTCCATTGTTTGTGTAGGTTTAGCTGCCTTGGTGGTGCCAATCAAAGTATCAAACTTCTCAATATCTACAACATCATTTTCTAGGTTCATATCATTTTTTCTCATTGAATATCCATTTTAAAAAAGTGTGTTAGACTGTATGAGGCACATCAAGGTGACGAGGAGAAGACATCATTTTATGCATGGGGATAAGTGAGCTCAGGCGTGTGTTAATTAGGGCTCTTCACTGAGGTGTGCCCTGTGCATCATGTTGTCTCATCTATTCGACTTCTTTTATCTCTTTTTGAGTTGTCAATGGAATAAATGTGCATGATCTCTGAGAGCCCAAATGACTTGCAAAGCTGTTGTTCTAAAAACCTAAAAATCTAAGCAACATTGCAGCGAGGTGGTTCATGTCTTGATATAGTAGAATTTTGTGAAGCTACTTAGAAATATATAAAATTCAACTTGTGTACAACAACCGTGTCTCACGTACATGTTGTATGCTCTTTCACCTTTTGCTCACCTCTGGGGACCACATTGCCAAGGTGCTCTTTGTTGATATCTACAACACAACATTGAATAGGCTTTTTTTTTCACCTAGCAGCCCAATAATATTTTGTTGGACCGTTGCCAACTTTCTTAGGTCTACTGCTATTAGTCCTTTTAGGATTCTCCCCATCATCGCTCCATAGCTATTTTTGAGTCCCATAGCTTGCTCCACATCCCATGCCATGGTTTGGTTTTGCTTATGACTCCCTCATATAGGACATCTAGTTCAATTCCACATTCACCACATTGTTTTTCGAGTCATGCTACATCCATCCCTACCAACCTTGCGTCCATGGTCGTCATCTCTCTCTAAGGTAGCCTTCACAACATCCCTACTACTACATGGACTCTACAACTCTCACATGCATAGTTGTCAATAGCGAATAACGGTAAATAGCGACAAGCCACCTATATGCCATGTAGCGAATAGCGGTAAATAGCGACCGCTATTTCGTGTTTAGCGGTTAAGTAGAATAATATGTAAGAATATTTTACATTCAATAGATAAGCATGTTTAGCAATAAAGTAGTAGGTAATCTAAGCAAAGACCCCCAAAATAGCTAAAATACTCGATTACTAATCATCTAAATCTCATATTTACCAAAAAAAAAATAAAAAAATAAAAAGTTCTGCTATGTGGTCGCTATTTACAAATAGCGAGGGAGTGGCGCCACGCTACATAGCCGCTATTGACAACAGTGCTCACATGACATAAAATTCAAGTGCACTCTACTCCCTAGAACCTTGTTTAAAATCAAGCTAAATCATAGTTGGTAATAGTGGTGTATTCCCATGTCTTGCTTGCCTTTTCAAGATCCAAATGCCTCTTCTACCCCTATAACACTTTATCTTCGGCCATATGCATGTGTCTATCCATTGTCGAAGCTTAACATAGGGTGTTGTTAATGCATTTGCTTGGCTTCACAACCTTTTGTTGAATTGTTATGTCCTTTTGTCTAAAGTTACGTTTGCTTGGTTTTTTTTTTTTTTTTTTTTTTTTCGAACATTGTCAATGTTGTTTGTCCTCTAACCCAATACAACATTAAGGCGTCAAACATGTTGGAATTCTTTTACATTTTCATGACAAAGAGTAGTTAGTTTGCTAACACTTCTATTACCCTCTCCGTTATACTTTAAGGTCCTGAGCATTTTGAGAACTTCCTCTTGGTATTGTGAGGGGTATGTTATATAAAGATTCTTAGAGTTAGGTTATTTATCTATGCTTTAGTTGTATTTTTGTTAATAGCACATGTACTTAAATGTGATTATATATACTTTTTGTACTATTAATACATGTGATCAATATAGAATACCCTATGGCCTATGGGGTTCTCCCAATTTACATCTCCCTCTCTTTGTGCAACTTTAAGTAGAGAACTACGAGAACCAGACATCTATTGCTTTAAGTGTGATACATAAGATGGTTATGCAGCCTTATAATCCACTAGCTCTCTCTCACTCTCTTCCATTTCTTGTTAGCACTACATACAAGTGCTTGTGTGGTGATCTACATAAAATAGTTACTGTATTATATGCACCCTTAATAACAATAGTAATTGTTTCAAATGAGAACCACTAAATATTTAGGAACTAATTTATTCAATGGTAATTACACTGTAATTGTTTAACTCTGCAAATAATGTGTATTATAAGTTCTAATGATCAACTGTATCTCAGCAAGTAAAATTATTGCTAAATACCCCTATACCGCTATACGTAGTGTGTGTGTGTGTCTATATATAGAGAGAGAGTGTGAGAGACATGCGTAAAAGTGTTGGATAGCTAACAATTTGTTTTTTTGGTGATGCAGTTAGCAGCTGTGGCAGCATTATGTGTGCAGTATGAGTCTGAGTTTAGGCCTAACATGAGTATTGTGGTGAAGGCCCTCCAACCACTCCTGAAGGCTTCTGCACCACCACCACCGGAAGAGGAGTAGGCTGCAATAAACAAGTATTGGATATGTGATCGGTCATCAACATAACTTAAATTCTGTATTTACAGCAGAAAACAAGTATCGTCGTGTTCATATGTAGATTCTGCCTCCAGCCCTTTACAAACACTCACGCTGCGCTCGCACACAAATATATATTGTTTCATCCATTTGATTCTTGGATTTGAGAAATACTTATGCAAATATCTGTTCTGTTTGTTCTGTTTTTAAGAAAAATGAGGATAGAGTGGAATTTGATTTTGTGGTGATCTGTTATGTTGCTTGAGATTTTTTGCTTGTTCAGTTTCTGTTTCTCTTAAAGATCTTGATACTTGTAATGCTTCTGTTGATTTTTATGAATGATTTGTGTCTTCATTTAACAATCAGGTTTCCTCACAAGGTACATTGTCTTTTAGATAATCAATATTCTAAATAATTTTGTTAACCAAACATTGAAAGAAGACCTTTTATTTGAATATTTTTTTAACCTAGATTCATCTATTTTATTCAAATTAAAATCCGAATTCAATGGGAAACATAAAGAATGAAATAATATAAAATTAGAAAGCAAGCTAATAAACATTCATCCACATGCGGAGAGGATTGTTACGAGTAAAACTGAGCTAGGCTTAAGCTCGGCTCGAATCTAAATCGAGCTACTCGGTTTAGATTTAAACCCGAGCTGAAAATCTGAGCTTGAGTTCACCCCGTTCCTTAACCGAGTTAGCTTGGCTTGACTCGTTTTGGCTTGGTTTTAATTTCATAAACACAATTAAAATACAAATGCAAAATAAGTTTAACATATATATTACATAACTTATACCCACTTGAAATTTTGAGATTTGAAATCGTTACCTTGAAGACTTAAACAGTGACATGAAATCATTACCTTGAAGACTTACAGTGACAGGTAAACATGGTGTTTGAACTAGCGCCGGCAGTGGCAGTGGTGGTGGGCCGATGATGGTTGTGTTGATTTGAACTCCGTAGCACTTGCGGCGATAAAAGGGAGAGACAGCCGATGAAAGTGTAACAAGGATGATTTTAAGATAATAGGAATTTCAAAAATAATGTAAGCATGAAGTTACCCCAGATGATGTAAGCGCTTATATAATTCGTACATCACATGTTAAAACATGATTACATGAAACACACTTTAACATAATTATTATTATTATCACCACCACCACCATGGCCACCTTTAATATTTTTTAAAAAAAGTTATGAATTCCAATTCTTCTCATTATACAACCAAATCTGTTATCCCTGTAAATTTACATTTTAACGAACTCTATTAACAAGTTTCGAAACTAGATTCATGCTCATTTTCCATTGAACATTAACGTTTTGAGGTACTAAAAATATAAATCTTTTACAGGTAGTTTAACCATTATTATACATAAAACACCATAACATTAAAAAGAAATGCAATGAAGATTAGTTTAGACATTACTATATATAATCATATAACATCAATGTCTGTAGTTCATAAAACACCAAAATTCACTAACTACAAACACACAAAACACTTCATCTTGCAAATCGAAATCTTGAAATTCATAAACAAAGGATCCATAAGGACATCATCCATGATAGCTTCGAGTTATACATCTCACAGCAACACCTTTTATAACCATCAACATGGTGTTTTTTCACACACTTACCTTGAAGATGCTTGGGTAGGAGCCGATGGGTTGAAGGGTACCTGCTCAGCACACGTCAGCACCTCATGGGGCCCGCCCTCTTCACGCCCAACACCCATCAAGTCAAGGTAATACAAGTAATGGCTAACAATGGTGTTCATGTCATCCACATCACCTTTTCCACACACGCGATCACCATATAGGATATTCATGGTGGTGCCAAAACCTGGGAATCTTTTGGATAAAGTATCGTTCTTGGTGGGTTTCCAGGTACCCACAAACGCCTCGTGAGCCGAGGGCTGACCCTTTTTCTGTGGGGTTAACCACATGTGCATTGCAGCCTGAAAGGCTAAGGTGGCGTTCTGTTCAATGTATTCGGGGTGGTTCAATAAGTCTACTTTCAGGGCATCACCAATTTTCCCATAGTTGTATTGCCTGAAACAACACAAACACGTTAGACAACTTTTGACCCGTTCAACCCATATGAGCCGGTTGACCTGTTCACATCGATCCAATGATCTAAACAGATCATAGTATGTAAGGGAAATGTGATTGATACCAGTATACGGGCAAAGCACCACGACCATAGTATGCGGCTCCAGGGGAACAAGGGTAAGTGTACTTGAAGTAATCATCACAATAATCATGGCTCGGGCTCATTTCTTTGTTGTAGCATAATCCCCATGCCGTTGGTCCTCCGGTTGCCACACCATAACCACCTTAACCATTTTCATTAATCAACTTTATATCATCTCTTTCAACTTTGTAGCTAAATGCGTAATTAGTAAAACAAAGATCCAAATACACAAATGGTGCCCGAGGCTCTGTTACGACTTAGTGAGTGTGAGAAAAAAAATGCATCTACGTACGCGCTATGTAGGCAGTGAGTGTACCCATGTGTGACCAGCTGAGGTGGCTGCCACGTCAGTCTCACACCCCTGGGGCCTGGGCTCACATCCCATTACATATAACCTAAGGCTTGTCACTATGGTGACTTTATATTAGGTTGATTGCGACACTAAAAAAAAAGAAAACAATAATTGTCAATATATGCCCAATCTTGGTCGGTCAACCAATCTAGGTTGCAACCTCACTCCTTTTCACTCTGTCACTTCATGATTGGAGGGTTATTTTTTATTATATTTCTTTTTATTAACTCTTAGAACTAGATTAATCCCTATTCTAGCTTTTCTTTAATAAACTTTTTTTAAAAATCTAAACACATTGTCTTGCTTAAAACTTTTTTTTTAACCTCACGATATAAATTTTATTAAAACGGAGTTGTTTCAAAAAATCGTATTCTTTAATATAAAATAAATAAATAACGTGTAATGACATTACCTTTCATTTTAGAAGTGATAAACCATGTATAATTATTTAATTATTTCAGAATAAAATATTTTTTTTTGTTATTTTAACTATATTTATTTATCAAAAAGCTGGGTTAAATTGGCTTGTGAATGTGAGTGAAAAATTAAGTTAGGTTGAATTATTGAGGTAAAAGAAAGCGAAATTATTTTTTAATGAAATATTAGGTTGGGTTGAGTCACCATAGGGGATAGTCTAACAACGTCGGTTTAAAAAGCTCAAGTTGCGAGACATGAGACAAGAGTTTCACGTTTGCTAGGTATATACTGCTAAAAAAAGTTTCATTACAACCAAAAGTTGTATCTTTTTTATCCTTTTTAAATTAGCGTTTTTAAAAGTAAACCATTTATAATCTTTTCGATAGTTTTTACATATCGGACCTCCACTACTCCACATACTCTGATTTTAACCAACTTTAGCCCAAACACCCATAAAAAACCACCTCAAGTCTTATCACTCGCCAGTTAAGCGCGCTTTTTAAAACCAAATAAACAAGATTTGTCATAAACAAACAATGTAACCACATCATGGAATTAAGAACTTACAGGATGTTTGACTGCCAACATGACCAAGAAACGCAGCAATCTCCTTCATCTGAGTAGTCTTATTGCCAGCGGTACCGAACCCAAGCGGCTGATAAACCGCGGATGCTGTGATAAAAGACTTGTAATCCCAGAAACCGACGGCATGAGCCACCGGAGTATTTCTCTTTGCAAAGAGCTCCTCAAACTGATACGTATCGAAGTAGTCGGAAATCGTAAGATTACAGCAATACTCCGACCACCCTTTACACTCCCAACCCTTGTCACACACTTTCTTCCCCTTCACCTTCTTCACCAATGGTTGCACCGAAGAATCACCATTTGCAATCGAAACAATCACAAACAGGATACCAATTAGCAAACAGCATACTTTTGCCCCCATTTTCATCTTCTGCTGCAAAAAACACAAATTCAGTGACAATGATAATGGTCACAGTAGGTGAATTGGGGATTAACACAGAATTACAAGAAATCGAGCAAATTGAGTGAAAATTAAGTGAAATAAGAGATACCCAGATGCTAAAATGCATGAATTATGTGTGCAAACAAATCAATTGATGATCAAAAACAGCTTTTTGCTTTTTTTATTAGATAAAATGCATAAATGTGAGATACCCAGATGCTCAAATGCACAAATTATGTATGCAAACAAAACAATTGTTGATCAAAAACATCTTTTGCTTCTTAAATTGGGAGTTTTTTGAAGATAAAATGCATAAATGTTAGACACCCAGATGCTAAAATGCACAAATAACGTATGCAAACAAATCAATTGACGATCAAAAACAGCTTTTTCTTCTGAATTTGGGTGTTTTTTCAGATCAAATGCATAAATGTGAGACACCCAGATGGTGAAAACATCAGAATACCTACAACAAACTCAGATAAAACTCTCCGATGGTAAGAACAGAGGGATTGTGAGTGTGATATAAAGACCAATCGAAATCGGATGAAAACGAATGGGTAACTTACAGAGATCGAATGTCGCTTGTGTTATGGATCAATGGAGTCTGTGAGAAGCTTCTGGGGGTGAGTTTTTGATTTGAAGGAACGTAAGAGAGTGTGTTGTGTTTGGTGAGTGACGTCAGATGATTGAATCGACGGTGGAGATTGATGAGGTGGGTTAGGAGTAGTGATCATGGAAGGTGTGAGCTCTTTGGAGTGGGGCCGATTGGATTAAACATGAAGCAAACGTTTCAGTAGCTTTGAAGAAGATGATGACCCACCGTCACACAGACACATTGAAACACAACTGCTTGCCGACACCTCAACATTCCTTTGTGAGAAACTTAAAAATATATTTATTTTTCTGATGCGTTACTACTTTGGTCTTTGCACATAAACTTTTAAGTCTATCCATCGTGAAAAATTTTAACTTTTTTATACGTACCATATAACATTATATTTACATTATATTTGATGTAGAGTTTTACTGTTTTTAACACACAACATGCTGCGGTTGAATTAGTCATTCAACTAATTTAATATGTTGCGTAAAGTACCATAAGCGAGTATAGTTTTTCAGAAGATAAACTGCTGGTCATCACATCAACCATTCGTAAATACTATACGTAGTGTTTTTCTCAAATGATGCAGTCCATTTCGAATTATTTGACGTGATGTAAGATTCTTTCAAAAATCATATATAATGAATAATCGATTGACGATTGTAACTATCTTGTTTTTTTTTCTATTCGTGAATATCCAAATGTTTCATACATGGCAAAACCAAATAAGAGGAGTTGAATGTTTAATCTTATCGCAAGACACTACTATCAGATTTGAACCAGACAAAAACATTTCTTCACTTATTTATCATTAATTTTATTAAATCCTAACCACGCTATTATTTCAGGCATATGTTCTTGACGGTGAACCTTCTAACGTGCAACAAAGCAAACAAGAGTTCGTCTTTTGCGGTGAAACTTCTTACTTACAATAAAGCTGTCAGAAGTTCGTGTCGGCGGTGAACCACCTTCTTACCTCAACAAAGCAACAACGATTGCATATTTGGCGATCAAATTTCCAACCTGCACAAATCAATCAGGAATTTGTGTTGGGTGATAAACGTCGTACCTGTTAAATAATATCCCGCCAATTTTAATTGTTGTATTTCATTTAATTGTTAAATAATTCAAATTGTATACTAGGTCAAATAGGGTTTGTTGCAGAGCATTATTTTTCTCCTATTCTTTCTCTCCTTAACTGTATATGTACGCACCATTTGTTTTGAATAGAATTATCAGATTTCACAATTCAATCATTGATATCATAATCATTATATGGTATTAGAGCTCTCCTCAACAAACTCTTCTCGATCCTCATCTCCGATTAAAATGTCTGACAATTCAGCCTCCTTGGTTAACCCTTCCATGAAAGACCTCACAATTGTAACCTTCCCTGCAACTCTAAAATTACACAGTTCAAACTTTCTGGCCTGGAAGACTCAGGTTCAGGCCCTGCTCTATGGTCTTGATCTTTTCAAGTTTCTTGACGGATCTCACCCTCAGCCACAACCACTGTAAATGCCGACGGAAGCAAAACTCCCCATGTTGATTTCAGCAATGGTTTCGGCAAGATAAACTAATTTTTGGTGCCCTTGTTGGAAGTCTCTCTGAAACGATAGTTCCCATGATCCAAGGTGCAGCTTCTTCTCGTGATGCTTGGGAAATCTTGGAGAAAACCTATGCCTCTCCAAGTCGTGGTCACATAAAGCAGTTAAAACAACGACTCAAACAAACTACAAAACTTCCAACCCAATCTGTTTCTAAATATATGCAGCAAATCAAAACCATCACGGATGAATTGGCAATTCTGGGAAAGAAGATGGATGCTGAAGATATCATCGACATCATCCTTCATGGTCTCGATCAATCCCAATACAAACCAATTCTCGACGCCGTTCATGCTAGGGACACTCCGGTCTCATTCAACGAGCTGCATGAAAAACTAATCAATCACGAACTTTCTCTGGCTCAACAAACTCAGGTTACTGGACTACATCAGCCGGCGGCTATGTTTCAAACGCACCAGCATCCTCGGCAAAGTTCCGGCCACCGTTCTTGGCCGCCGAAGAACCACAATACGTCCTCTGCTCTTTATCATCATCAATCTCATAAAGGTAACGGTCTCCTGCCCACTCCTCCTTCTAATGCAGGTTCAAAACCATTCCTTGGCAAATGCCAGTGGTGTTACCAAAGAGGGCATTCTCTCACAAATTTTCCTGAGTTCAAAAAGATGCATCCCACAATTGTTGCTCCACCATATGACCGCAATGCACGTGCAAAACATGCTCAAGTCAACACCATAGGCCTAGCTTCTACTCCGGATCAAACTAATTGGAACTTTGACAGCGGCGCATCACATCATGTCACCACTGATCTAAACAATCTTTCATTCCATGTATCGTATGATGGGACGGAAGAACTCGTAATAGGTGACGGATCAGGTCTTGAAATCACTCATATTGGTTGTCTTTTACTTCACACCACACACACATCTATTATTCTTAAAAATGTTCTATGTGTTCCTTCCTTAGCCAAAAACATAGTCTCTATTTCACGTCTCTGTCTTGATAATAACCTTCTCATGCAATTCTATTTTTCTGTTTTTGTTCTTAAGGATCGAGCAACCCAACTCAAACTCCTCCAGGGAACGGCAATCAAAGGCATGCATGAGCTTCGCACAAGACGTCTGCCACCATCACCATCCTCACCCGCCGTCTACACCATGCAACAAACCGACTCCGCTACATGGCATCACCGGCTTGGACACTGTCAGGTCTAGAACTCATGTATAGATTTAGATGATCAATCAACTCTTGTAAACACACTTTGTAATTATTATTATTTGAATGATATGATATGAATGATTTTGATTACATGTGTGTTTATGAATTGAACAATATAATGTTACATCTCATTATATATGTTATAAATATACGATATAATATATTTCATAATGTATGTGTGAATGTGTGCGGTGAACACCAAGTTTGGAACAACTGCGGATGAATAAATTGTTCTACCGTAGATGTTCTCGGGAATACAACTGAAGTGAACATCCGTAGATCTTCTGAGGAAGAACAATTCCAGCTGAACAAGTCAAAAGAACAAAGTGAAGCTACTGAAGGAGAAATTGTAATGGAAGAACAAGAACTCCTACGGAAGCACAATCACAGAAGAACAAACAATGAAGATCAAGTGTTGCTGCGGAAGACTAAGTTCCTGCGGAAGAAGAAATTCCTACGGAAGACTGTTTAACACTTGTATGATTTCACATCATCAAGTAGTCAACTGACAGAAAGTCAACAAGTCAACGTGGCAGAACAACAACATTAATGGCGATGGAAGACATATATTTCAAGCGAATATTCCACGTCACATCAAGAAAATTATATATATTTATTTCATTGTAAATCTCGAACTCCTATGCCGATAAATATGGCGGAGATTCAGATAACTAGAGTTAGCTGAATTATAGCAACAAGTTAGCTAAAGATTAGTAATGGATTAGAAGCAGAATAGAATAAGATCTCTATATAACATGAGATCAAGATCAGATGAAGAAAGACGGTCAACATACGATCAAGCAACATAAGCAACATCAAAACATTAATAGCAACAAGAAAGCGTTACGATCATCATTCGTGAACACTCGTGGTTTGATTATTCTTATATTCTGTTTGTTCTATTGTTTGATTGATGTCTAGTTTGATAATCTCTTAAACAGCAAGTGTTGATAATTCCGCGATCAATACTTGTTCAAATCAAACCTGATAATTCCTGAACGATCCTTGGATTCACAGGTGGTATCAAAGCTTGGTGCTCATTGATCCAGATCAATTGATCTATCAGCTTTGATTTGTTTAATCGATTACTGCTAAAACAAAATTGTTGCTTTCTAAATAAAATTAATTATCATGTGTAATTCAGTTGTTGGTGCTTATCAACCTTCTAAACTGGAAAACAAATCTGATTTTAAAACATGGAAAATCAGGTTCAGGAATCATGTCAATTATACAGATTCAGACCTATGGGCTTCAATTACCGAAGGACCTTATATTCCACCTGCTTTAAGTGCGGACTATAAGGATAAAAATCAACCCATAAGTCTAAAGAATTTATCACCTGATGATGCTAAGAAAGTCAAAATTGACATCAAAGCCTATAGTATGCTTACTATGGCTTTGCTTGAAGAACTCTTGATCAGGTGTGAATCATATAAAACAGCTAACTCGTTATGGAAATCCTACACACTTTGTGTGAAGGAAGTGACGAGATTAGAAACATCAAAAAGGATACTCTCCGTGCATAATATGAAACATTCCATCATATTCCGGGTGAGTCAGTTCCTCAACAATTGCATAGATTCATGCAACTTATTACAAAGATGAACATACTTGAGCTTGAGTACAGCAATGAAGAGCTAAACAAAAAGATGCTTCATTCATTGCCTGAGAACTGGACACAAACTGTGTCTATGTTTAAGAACACTATTGACTTAAAAGCAATAGGACTGACACTCTAGTGGCAAAGGTAGAAGCATTGGAGCTGGATGAAAAGACAAGAAACAAAAGTGTGAAAGCACTTGTAGCTCCTTATCAATTCAAAGAATTGAAAAGTACTGGAAGTGCATTCATCTCCAATGAAGATGAAGACAACTCTTGTGATAAGAGTGAACATGAAGAAGAGACAAGTTTCTTTGCTACAAAGTCAAGCAAACACAGCAATCAAAACAAAAAGACTAAAGGAAAAGCTGATGAGTTCAAAACCAAAAAGAATAACAATCAAACAGAACCAATTACTATGGTTCTGGAGTCTGAAAAATAGAAAGCTGCCTTTGCAGCCTTCAGTTCAAGCTTCCAGGCTTATCTAGGAAGTACTTTGACTCCTGCTCACTTTTGTCAACAAGATCTAGAGAACTTCATCCTGATGAGGTAGAAGAGATGAATCTGCAATGGCAAATAGCAATGATCGCCTATAGAGAAAAGATGTACATGAAAAGAAACAAAGGACTGTCCGTGGGAGGAAGATCAACAAAAATCGGTATGGACAAGACCAAAGTAAGATGCTTTAAATGCAAGTTATATGGACACTTTTCGAGGGAGTGCAACAGCAATCAACAACAGTCAACTGACTCAAGACAACCTAGTCAAAAGAACTTTACACAACCTCAATTAACCAATGCATCCCTACCAACAACAAACAATAAAACAGGTATCACTAATGCTAAAGAAACTAGTCTAATTATTTGCAGGATGGTACTTGTGACTGGAGCATGTATGAAAAGGAAGTACTTGCAGAGAATCAAGCTTTAATGGCGAACATGGAAAACAAAGTTCCTGCAAAGGCCGCTGAGGTAAGAGAAAGGTTGTGTTCTCCCACTTGCATAGATGAAGTAGAAAGATATAGAACACATGCTCAACAATTGGGTGATAAAGTAAAAGAAACACTGCTTATAAATGAATCTCATGTTAGAGAACACAAACTTTATCAAGTCAAAATTAATTCTTTACAAAAGGATTTAGATAAAATTGTATCTGAAAATTACAACCTAAAAGCACAAGTTGAGCATCTGACTACATCTTTAACCAGGTCTATGTCAGATCATGCATCTACTGAGATGAAATTGCAGAAATTCCAATTGTCATCATAATAGTATGAGAAACTATTAACCCCTCATATTGAGTCAAAGAACAAGTTAGGATTGGGATTTCATGTAGTTCCACCACCCGTGAATGATAACTATACTTCTTTGCCCGAGTCCATGACCAACAGTTTATCTAATCACTTTATGTCCAGTAACATGTGTGAGTCAACAGATAAAAATAATAGTAATGTAACTAATGACACTGAATTATATGAATCTGATTCATCAGAATCAGAACACTCAAATCAAAGTAAATCAGAATTTGATTATGATAACTGTGATGACTTGCATGATGATGATAAGTCTGATAATGCTGGTTTGTATAAGGGTAAAACTGTTTTAACTAAATACTCAGTCCCAAAGGAACTGAATGAACTTAAACTACCCTATCCACCAAAACAAAGAAACCTACTGAAGACAATCCACACAAGGATTGAGCAACTAAATGAAGGCATACAAGCATTCAATAAACTTAACAAGGAAAAGCCAATAATTAGAGCCTTAGAAGAAAAGTCCATGACTTCAGCAGATCATCTGCGGAAGAGGTTTGTGAGATCCACAGAAGCCATACAAAATAAGCAAGAAATTGCTCAATCAGTAAGCAAAGACAAAGCTCAGAAGAAATACTTGCAGGCTAAACAAGAACCCTTTGACATCATGTCAGGAAGAGGTAAGATATCATCAGCAGCAAAGTTGGACAAAGAACTAAAGAACCATAAGGTTTCAACTAAGAAAAACGCTAAGGCTGCATCAGACAGTGATGCTGAAGAAAAGTACTGTAAATGGTATGACATGCATAATCACAGTACAGAAGATTGCTTCTTCAGCAGCTATTGCTCAATATATAATATGAACAATCACATGACTTTAGATTGTTCCTTCAACAAATATTGTGCAATATGCAACAAAACCAATCATTCTACCAAGGAATTCTTTTTCAACAAGAAGAACAAAACAAAGATCCTTAAGAAGAAGTATGTAGAGTCCAATGAGTCAGAGTCAAAATCTTCTAAGGATGATAATCCTAGAGGTGCAAAACAAAAGAAACAACAACAAAAACAGAAATTACTAAGACAAAGAAAACAACTGCTGAGATGCAATTAAAAATTAAAAAGGAAAAACAAGTGCAAAGGAATGCACTACACAAAAAGGTAGCTCTTGAAGAAGATGATGACTTCTATGATGATTTTGACAAAGGCAATAGTAAACAAGATGAAAACACCTCATCATTATCACCAAAAACATCCTCACCCAAAACAACACATAATGAATTAAATGACATCAAAACTAAGTTAGAAACTTCAAGACTCATTCATGAGAAAGTCACTATATTAGATAACAATGGCAAGCCCAAGACCATCAAGGCTTGGGCTCCTAAGTCTAACTAAGTTTATTCTGTTTGCATGAACATCCAAGGAGGGCAGACAACAAATGGTATGTTGACAGTGGCTGTTCCAGACACATGACAGGAAATTGTACCCTCCTGCAGGATTTCAAGCATAAAGATGCTTCATATGTAGCATTTGGTGGGGATAAGAAGGGAGGTAAAATCACTGGTGAAGGAATGGTAACAAATGGAGTTTAAAAGTTTGATAAAGTTAATTTTTGTGAAAACTTACAGTTTAATTTACTAAGTGTATCTCAAATCTGTGACCAACATTATACTGCT
The DNA here is from genome assembly GCA_025506505.1 of Flaveria sonorensis. Taxonomy (NCBI): domain Eukaryota; kingdom Viridiplantae; phylum Streptophyta; class Magnoliopsida; order Asterales; family Asteraceae; genus Flaveria; species Flaveria sonorensis. The sequence goes on along the minus strand of CM046440.1, from coordinate 57,090,411 downwards.
TTCTTTGATAACTCTGATTGTTATATTCTTAAGCCAGGTTTTAAAATTCCAGAAGACTGGATCCTTCTTAAAGCACCAAGAAAAGGTAACACCTATGTGTTGGACATGAACAACACAGCACTAACAAGCAAAGAAACATGCCTGATTTCTAAATCATCAGAAGATGAAGCACAACTGTGACACAGAAGGATGGCTCATTCAAACTTGAAAAACATGAATAAATTGGTGAAAAATGACTTAGTCATTGGTGTTTCAAAGAAAGAATTTTATTGTTCTAATCACTGTTTATCATGCTATAAAGGAAAACAACATAAAGTCCCACATAAGTTAAAAACAATTAACACAAACACAACACCATTGAAGTTACTACACATGGACCTCTTTGGTCCAACCAATGTGTTAAGCATTGGCAAAAGGCAATACTGTTTGGTGGTTGTTGATGATTTCACTAGATTCACTTGGGTATTTTTCTTAAAACATAAAATTGAAACATCAGAAACTTTAATGGAATTCATCACTAAGATAGAAAATCAACTTGATCTAAGAATCAAGATACTGAGAAGTGATAATGGAACTGAATTTGTTAACTATGTTTTAGATACTTTTTGCAGAGACAAAGGCATAGCCAGACAATTCAGTGCAGCAAGAACTCCACAACAGAATGGAGTTGCTGAGAGAAGAAACAAAACTCTAATTGAAGATGCAAGAACAATGCTAGCTGTCTCACAGCTGCCAATAACATTTTGGGCAGAAGCTGTGAACACAGCATGCACTGTTCAAAACAGAACTTTGATTGTCAAAGAACATAATAAAACACCCTATGAACTACTGTTTAAAAGAAAACCTTTTATAGGATATCTTAAAGCTTTTGGGTGTCACGTATTTGTATTAAACACAAAAGAACAGTTAGGAAAATTTGCTGAAAAAGCATATGATGGTTTCTTTGTTGGTTATTCATCAACATTTAAATCATATAGAGTATACATTCCACATGATAACATAGTGGAAGAAACTCCTAATGTATCCTTTGATGAATCCTTATTTCCACAGTCTGTGAAAGGATCATCTTGGCTGTTTGATATAGATGCATTAACTAACTCATTTAACTCTGGTTATCTTAATATGACAGGTGTTGTAGATACATGTTACCCCTATGTTCCTCCAAATATGGGTGTACCATTGACAGCTGATCCACCTAGAATTATTCCTCTAGAGTTCCAAAGTGACAATGATCCATATGCATCATCTCAAACAAGAAAAGATGGTTCGGATGATCTTACACCATGCACATCAGCAGAAGTACCATCTACTTCCGTAGATGTCTCTACTCCACAGATGATGGTCTGAAATCCCCTAAGGACCAAATCACCTTAAACCACCTCACACCATTGCCACATACAAATATATCTGCTACAGAGAATACAGTTGATCATTTGCATGCTACGGAAGGCATGTCCACAACCCCAGAAGGCATACCTATTCCTGCGGAAACTCATTCAGCTGAACCAAAAATTGAGATGGACTATTTTGTTGACTCTCCATCACAACCGACCCTATTACCCACATCCAACATCACAAACCTGGACTCATCCATACAAGTTGATGATGTACCAACAGTTAGAACACATAAGTATCACCCAATTGATAACATGATAGGTGACCTCAATAGCAGAACTACCAGAAAACAAGGGGGAGCAGGAAACATCTGTTTGTTCTCCTGCTTTCTTTCATAAGTAGTTCCATCCAACATAACAGAAGCCTTGAAAGATAACAGCTGGATTGAAGCATTGCAAGAAGACTTAGTTCAGGAAACAGAAAGTGTGGAATCTAGTTGATCTCCCTGAAGGCCAATATCCTATTGGCACAAGATGGTTATTCAAAAATAAGCTAGATAATAGGGGAATAATCATCATAAACAAAGCAAGACTAATTGCATAAGGCTACACACAAGAGGAAGGCATAGACTATGATGAAGTCTTTGTACCAGTTGCAAGGATTGAGGCAATTAGAGTGTTCTTAGCCTATGCTTCATATAAGAAGTTTACAGTTTACCAAATGGATGTAAAATGTGCCTTTTTATATGGAAAGATTGATGAAGAGGTCTATGTCTCTCAACCACCAGTCTTTGAAGATCCAGATTATCCTCACAGGGTGTACAAGCTTGACAAAGCTCTATATGGTCTCCATCAAGCACCAAGGAAATGGTATGAAACATTGTCCAAATTCCTACTGAAACATGGGTACAAAAGAGGTACAATTGACCAGACACTCTTCCTCAAACATGAACATCAGGATCTTAGTTGTACAAATATATGTTGATGACATCATATTTGGATCAACAAACAAGAGACTGTGTGAAGAGTTTGAAGCCTTAATGCAATCTGAGTTTCAGATGAGTTCAATGGGAGAATTAACATTCTTTCTAGGATTACAAGTTCATCAGAAAACAGATGGCATTTTCATCAATCAAGAAAAATATGTCCTTCAAACACTTAAGAATTACAACTTTGTAGAATCCTCCTCATGCAAAACACCAGCATCTACTATAGACAAAATTGTGCCAGACCCAATAGGGAAGTCTATTGATCAAAGATTATATAGATCTATGATAGGATCATTAATGTACTTAACTGCTAGTAGATCTGACATAATGTTTGCTGTGTGTGTTTGTGCTAGGTATCAAGCAGATCCAAAGGAGTCTCACTTGAATGCAGTAAAGAGAATCTTCAGATACCTTAAAGGAAAACCAGCACTTGGTCTCTGGTATCCCAAAGAAGGAGATTTCGAACTTTACTCATATTCAGACAGTGACTACGGAGGCTGTAACAACAACAGGAAATCAACAACTGGAGGATGTCAATTCTCAGGACCACGGCTTATTTCTTGGCAGTGCAAAAAGCAGACAAATGTTTCAGTATCCATAGCTGAGGCTGAGTACATAGCTACTTCAGCTGGGTGCTCTCAGGTTCTATGGTTGCAAAACCAATTACTTGACTATGGTTACAATTTTCTTCAAACTCTAATATACATAGATAACTCAGCTGCTATGTTTATCACTACTAATCTAGTTCAACATAGTAAAACTAAACACATTGAAATCAGATACTATTTTCTAAGAGATTGTTTAGAAAAGGGCCTACTCAAGTTGATCAAAGTGGACACAACAAATCAACTTGCTGATTTGTTCACTAAAGCCGTTGATTCAGTTAGATTTAATTTCTTAACTGAATCCTTAGGCATGCTCAACCTAGATTAGTTCATAACAAAAACAGCAATATTTGTCGATTACCTGTAATCATATGAGAAAGGCATACAGTTTTCTTAAATAACTACCTAAGGCAGTTGATATTCTAAGGATATAATAGTACACTATAACTTGACATTCACTCCTGCTTTTCAATCAACAACTACCTACTGATCAGATGTGTTTGATATGTGAATAGGTTTAGCTTGAGTGAAAATTTAACAATGTCATGCATAACATAACGTCAAGGTGACTAAGTGTGGACAAGTCATTGAGAGAAGCATTCAAGTAAGTCTAATCCGGATGTGATCAGGATAACACCCATGCATACTTACTATATTGTAACACCTTATAACCTCTATCTTTGCACATCATGACCCTCTGTTTTGCGTAAGCAAAGACCTGGGTCAACGGGCACCTCTGTTTTACGTGAGTAAAGACCTGGTGATCGGATGCTAATCATCAAACGTTCCAAAAGGAACTGATCTCAAAATCAAATGTGATCAATTATTGTAGAGCATGCAAATCATCTCAGCATTAATAAGATTTCAAAGAAATCTTAAGATAAAGCTTATAATCTACGGAACATAGTTTCAGTGTGATAAAGTGATAACTTGACTAACTTCTGGAGGACTAACTTACATTTCAGTGATAAGTTCATCTTTGTTACCTTTAATTCTTACCAAAACATGATAAACAGCATGATACGTTAAACTACACTCTTGACTGAATTTCTGTGGATCCACATATTTGCAATCATCACTACATCAAGTAAATAATCTCACACAATATTCAGGAAAATGTCTAGATTATCGTATGATCCCTAGTATATCTTATGTTTGCCTGTAACAAGCTATGAACATCATTTATTTTCCCTATGATTATTAGTTGGACAAATTAATTGTTGTTCATGCTATTTTCTTAATTTTTTGATAAATACATAAGTCTATGATTAATCACAAATTTAGGGGGAGTAGTTAACGCATGAAACAGAGTTTGAAACTGAGTTTAACTAATTTCAACACAATGATATGAAGAAAATTGGAACTTGAGCACACTAACTTGGCTACAGGATATCTGAAGTGTTTTCCTACTTCTGCATAATTGCCAAGAAGCAAAGTCATAAGGTCCAATAGCAAACAACAAATGGACTATGTGTTAGTTCATACAGTTAAATTGAACTTTTCCTTCGGAAGATATGAAAATTAAAATTTTCCTTCGGAAGATATGAAACTGAAGTTTTCCTTTGTAGAAATTTAACATTTAACATTTAAAATCTTCAACAAAACCATCTTCAGAAGAAAAGTTTAAAAGTTTTAACATTTAACATCACTTTTGAAAGATGTTTCCAAACAACATTTAAGGATAAATCAGGATATCTGTCCTCCGTAGATGTTCTGCGAAAGACAGAATGAAACAGAGAAACATTGACTTCTGTAGATATTCTACGGAAGAAATAAAATGTCTGACTTGCGTAAATATTAATTGTAGACATTGATTAGTCTGATAACCTCGGAGGGGTAAAAAAGGTAGATGAGTCTCACATCATTAAGATAAGGTTAGACAGTCTAGAAAAGTATAAAAAGGGCTCCGTGACCGTTGGCCTTTCTATTCACTTTCAAAACACCTTTCGACCTAGAATTCCTTTGAGCCAAAAACCCACTTTTCATCTTCATTGACATCAATCGTTCCACTCAATCCATACGACACCCAAACCTCACAGCCACCATGGCTAATCGGTTTGTAAAGGATCACAACGTATGTGCATTCTTAAATCCAGACATTGAAGATGAATGCAGAGCCATCATACGATACTTGAGAAGGACAAGAGTCTCCTATGCACTAACTGCAGACCCACTGATCTTTCAAACACATATGATTGATTTCTAGAACACTATTGCGGTAGGCCAGGATGGCGAACGAGATGTAATCACAGCCACAGTAGGGAATCTTCCCTTGTGGATAGATGAAGGAATAATTAGAAGTGCATTAGAGCTCGGGAAGAGGAAGAAGGCCACCCTGATGAGTTCGATCATGAATACATTTAGAGGGTGTTCGGCCTGATGGGATACGATGGTGACTATAGAAACGGTGAGATCAAAAAGGGAAGACTGTGCAAGCCGTATAGATTCCTATGTCACACATATCTCAAGTGCATATCCAACCGAAAGTCTGGGTTGGATAGATTCTCAAGACACATATCCTCTGGCATTATAGGAATTTTTGAAGGAAGAAAATATAACTATGCCAAGTATATACTGAACTGCCTCTGTGACCACGTGCAAGTGCAGAAACAAGACAAAATGATCATGTTTCCAAGGTTCTTACAACTGATGATTAATCAACAATTTCCCGAGATCGAGAGAGAAGGAGATGTATGTGTACAGAGTCATTTGGGCAGATCATTACTAAATAAGCTAAAAGGGCAGTATGAAGGAGGAGGTGTGGATATGTTTGCCCATGTCTTGGATGAGTCTGAGGACATCCCATAAGAACTCCTATGGATTGAAGATCCTCATCACCAGAACACACCAGTGGATTCCCCTTCACACTTCCAACATCAATCACCAGCTGCTGAACCGTCTCCTGCCCATCACCATGAACCACAATCACCACCTGTTCAACTGGATTCATCATCCAGTGAACATACCCAGCCTGTTACACCTGCATACTCACTATCATCAGTTCACACTGTTGCAAAAGAACCCATCTCACTCACTCCCATTCAAACACCCACTTATCCAATCCTAGTTGAACCAATTCCTTCTCCTACACCAACTAAACCATTCACCTCACCAACATCCACTGAACCAATCACTTCTCCCACACCTACTGAACCCTTTGAAAGCCCAACACCAACTGAAGAATTCCATCTAGAAGAGGATGAAAAAATTCTAGAAGGGACTACTGAGGAGATTTGTATGGAGGTTGAGGGAGAGAAGGGTGAGGAGGTGCTCCAAGGAGAGTTTGTTCATATTGAAGCTTATCATGAGGATGACCTGAAGGATGAGGAGATAGATGTAAGTAAGAGCTATTTAGTAGCAAAATATAACAACCTCATCCTGAAGGGAAACAAGAAGCTGGAAAAGTTGAGAAGATTGAAGAAGGAGCTGAAAGAGAAAGACAAACTGATAGCTGAGAAAGATACAACAATCATTCAACTAGAAGGTAGGCTGAAGAGGCTGAGAGAAGATATTGTGATTGACAACGAGGTGATTGATGCCCTGAATGATTTGGTAGATGAACAAGCTGAACAACTGAGAGATAAGGATCATGAGGTTGAAGGGTTAAAGAATAAGTTAACTGAAGCTGAACTGAGCAAAAGTGAAGTGCCCACAATCACTTACAGCAGGAAGAGGAATTACCTGGGGAAACCGACAGATACTGCTGGTGAATCACCAAAACGAGTAAAAATAGATTCACTAGAGTAGTCAATCCCAGAGGTACAAGACATGGTGGATAGTGATAGAGAGTGGGAGGAGTTGACAAAGGAAGAGTATCCTAAAGCTGATAAAGAAGAAAAAGATGCTGAGCTCTTAACAACTGAAGATATTTTGGAAGAAAGAGCTCAATCAACCATGTTCATGGACTTGATAAATAATGGATTTCCTTATGACATGGTTGAAAGAATGAACATGAATGAGATGATTGAAGTGTTGAAAGAGTTCGATGCTACCCATATGCAACTATGAAACTTTCTCAAAATACAAAGCTATGGAGAAAATCAAGAAGGATTTGGGTCACTGTGACACAAGACAGCTTACAAGGTATAACATGACATGCTGGCTACAAAGCCATAACTTTAATTCCTATGAACTCAAAGGAAGAAATATAACTGAGTTGAGGGCTATGATGGAACATGTCATGAAGGTGGAATGAGAGACAGGAGTAAAATTCAGAACTGGGGCTCCCAATCCTGCCTATCAACAACAACCAACACAAACTTCTGCTGAGCACACTATTGTTAAAGCAAAACATATGCATCATGGAAAAGAGAAACTGATCAGAGAGCCAAGGGATTTAGTTCCTCACAAGATCTGTCCTCTAGGCACTGCTGTGAGAGAGATTACTGAGCAGAAAGCTACATTGATTCAATTCTTTGATCTAATCACAACGCTAGAAGCAGCTGAAGACCATTACATAATAGCATGGAAATATGATGGAGAATGGGACTGTGCTATGATAAAAAGGGCATCTGGTATGGTGCAATACTTCCCATTGGTGGAAACCTTACTAACACTGCCAGATGCAGACCTAAATGTCCTACAAAGCATTTCCATCATCAACTATCCCATAAGTCCAAGAGGGAGAGACTTCTCCGGACTTATGACTAAACTATGTCACAAGTTCAAGGGAGATGTACTGAGGGAAGCTAGATTGGTAGATGGTGAGCACCATAGAAGGAAATCAAGAAAGTCTCAGTCCAGGTCTCAGTTGATTGATAATGAATTTTTGAAGAGATCTGGATCTGAAGACAGATCTAATGCATCAATAAAGATAATAGAAGGCAATCAATTTACATTCCCTATAACAGACTGGGGATATGTAGAAAAGAACAAAGAGCTTATTTTGCTGAGGAATGATCCTCAAAAGAAAGCTACAAGTATCAGACTCTTTGACCCAGTGGAAATAAAGTTGCTGCACCCAAGCTACACCTCTTACTTACATGACAAACACTTTCCAAGGCTGCAAGATCAAATTGCTCAAAATGACTTATGCTTATATGTCCATCTTATTCAAGTCATTGACAAACTGCATGCCAATGCTCACAAGAGAAGGAAGTATGAAGCTAGGCAGCTGATTGGGTCAGAGATAAAACCCATAACAGAATTAAGAATTTCTGACCAGAATGAATTAGAAGTGGTATCCAATAACAGTGTTGTTGCAACACTGACCACTGAAGAGGACAACCTGGGGCTGAAATATAAAACACTGAAAAGAATGGGTAGAAGGCAGATCAGTTTTAAATATGAAGATCAAAAGACTGTCGTAGAATACTTTAAAATGAAGATTTTGTCAAGAGTTCAAGAACTGAAAGACCTAAACCAATGATTACTAGAGTCTAAACCTAAGGGGGAGTATTATTAGGTCTAGAACTCATTTATAGGTTTAGATGATCAATCAACTCTTGTAATCACACTTTGTAATTATTATTATTTGAATGATATGATATGAATGATTTTGATTACATGTGTGTTTATGAATTGAACAATATAATGTTACATCTCATTATATATGTTATAAATATATGATATAATATATTTCATAATGTATGTGTGAATGTGTGCGGTGAACACCAAGTGTTGGAACAACTGCGGATGAATAAATTGTTCTTCCGTAGATGTTCTCGGGAATACAACTGAAGTGAACATCCGTAGATCTTCTGAGGAAGAACAATTCCAGCTGAACAAGTCAAAAGAACAAAGTGAAGCTACTGAAGGAGAAATTGTAATGGAAGAACAAGAACTTCTATGAAAGCACAATCACAGAAGAACAAGCAATGAAGATCAAGTGTTGCTGCGGAAGACTAAGTTCCTACGGAAGAAGAAATTCCTACGGAAGACTGTTTAACACTTGTATGATTTCACATCATCAAGTAGTCAACTGATAGAAAGTCAACAAGTCAACGTGGCAGAACAACAACATTAATGGCGATGTAAGACATATATTTCAAGCGAATATTCAACGTCACATCAACAACATTATATATATTTATTTCATTGTAAATCTCGAACTCCTATTCCGATAAATATGGCGGAGATTCAGATAACTATAGTTAGCTGAATTATAGCTACAAGTTAGCAAAAGATTAGCAATGGATTAGAAACAGAATAGAATAAGATCTCTATATAACATGAGATCAAGATCAGATGTAGAAAGACGGTCAACATACGATCAAGCAGCATAAGCAACATCAAAACATCAATAGCAACAAGAAAGCATTACGATCATCATTCGTGAATACTCGTGGTTTGATTATTCTTATATTTTGTTTGTTCTATTGTTTGATTGATGTCTAGTTTGATAATCTCTTAAACAACAAATAATTCCGCGATCAATATTTGTTCAAATCAAACCTGATAATTCCTGAACGATCCTTGGATTCACAGACACCCACACAATAAAGTCTTCAAGCTTCTATCTTCTCATGTTTCTTTTACTTCAAATTGTCCTCATTTTTGTAATGCATGCAATATTAATAAAAGTCATCAACTTCCTTTTGCAAATTCGTCTCTTACGTCTAATTCTCCTCTTGATTTAATCTTTTCGGATATTTGGTGTTCACCCATTTTATCCTTTGATAATTACAAATATTATATAATATTTGTGGATCATTACACAAAATATACATGGCTTTACCCTCTCAAAAATAAATCTGATTCCCTCAATGTTTTTATTAGATTCCAAAAACTTGTTGAAAATTTTTTTAACACCAAAATTAAACGTTTCTTTTCCGACAATGGAGGCGAATTCATTAAACTAGCTTCTCACTTTGCTTCTTATGGAATCTCTCATCTTACCAGCCCTCCCCACACTCCTCAACACAATGGTTATGCCGAAAGACGACACCGACACATCGTAGAAACCGGCCTTTCCTTACTTTCTCATGCCACCCTTCCACTTACATTTTGGCCTCTCGCATTTACCATCGCTGCCTATCTTATCAATCGCCTTCCTACCCCCACCTTAAACAACCAATCTCCTTATTTCACTTTATTTCAAACACACCCTAATTATCGTAAACTTCGCTCTTTTGGTTGCTTATGCTATCCTTGGTTACGACCATACTCTCCTCATAAACTTCATCCCCATTCCACACCTTGTATTTTTGTCGGCTATTCTCCAATTCAAAGTGCCTATTATGCGTTAGATCCTAGATCTTACAAATATACACTTCCGTTCACGTTACCTTCATTGAAAACATTTTTCCTTTCTCAAAAATGACAAATTCTAAACCTCCAAATAACCCCCCAAACTTAGATGTCTGGGCCCCATTCTCAATTTCCCTTACCTCTTAAACTCAACCTCCCCTCTCTTCATCCAACTATATCATGACCCCTTCTTTATCTCCTCTTGGATCCGTTCTCCCTTCTACATCTAATTCCACTCCTCTCATTTCCACAGATCTTATATCCCCCACCCTTTCCCTCATCTCATCTCATACTTCAAGCACATCCACCACTCCACAATCCTCGACTCCACCCCCACCCAAACCAAACACCCGCAAACATCCCAAACCCAACTCTAAATACCACAATTTCGATTACCAACTCTACACTATCTCATTACACCCATCTACCAAACCTCCCACGATTGCTCATGCACTTAAGCACCCCTCTTGGCATGCGGCTATGCAACTTGAGTTTGATGCCCTCCAACGCAATCACACTTGGACATTAGTCCTTCCAACACATGTTTCTAATCTAGTTGGTTGTAAATGAGTATATCAAACCAAGTACAATCCTGACGGTTCCGTAGATCGGTTAAAAGCTCGTCTTGTAGCTAAGGGTTTCAACCAACGTTCGGGCATTGATTATCTTGACACTTTCAGTCCTGTCCTCAAACCCGCTACTCTTAGATTAATCCTTACTCTTGTTGTCTCTCAAAACTGGATTCTTCATCAACTTGACATCAATAACGCATTCTTGCAAGGCACACTCAACGAAGACGTCTACATGGCACAACCACCCGGCTTTGTTGACCCTGATTTCCCTTCTCATGTCTGCAAATTGAACAAGGCCATTTATGGCTTGAAACAAGCCTCTCGTGCTTGGTACAATGAGCTCAAAACTTACCTATTATCTTATGGTTTCAAACCTACTATTTCCGACTCCTCTCTTTTTACTCTCACGACTGGTTCTTCCCCTATTTACATCTTAGTCTATGTTGATGATATTATCATCACCGGACCTTCCCCGCCTCTCGTTAATCGCTTTATCAATCTCTTATCCACTAAATTATCTCTCAAGGACCTAGGTCCGCTTTCATATTTTCTTGGTGTCGAATGCATTCCACATTCCCATGGTCTTCTACTATCCCAACAAAAATACATAGCTGATGTTCTCAAAAAGGCCCATATGAGTGATTGTCGACCTATTTCCACTCCTATTACTTGCTCTGAAACTCTCACCCTTACTGGTGCCCATGCTTATCCCTCTCCCGAGGATTATCGCGCCACTGTTGGAGCCCTACAGTACTTATCTCTTACTAGACCGGATGTTGCCTTCACCGTAAATTAGTTATCTCAGTTCATGGTGGCTCCTACCTTTCAGCACTGGTCAGCTCTTAAACGTTTACTTCTTTATCTCCAAGGTACAATATCTAAGGGACTTCTCATACGGAAAGGTTCAGCTCTCAATCTGCATGCCTTCACAGACGCCGACTGGGCAGGTGACAAAATCACTTATCGAAGCACTACCGGTTATATAGTCTTTCTTGGTTCTAATCCTATAGCATGGAGCTCCAAATGCCAAAGTACTTTAGCAAGAAGCACAACAGAGGCTGAATTTCGTGCGGTCGCATCTGCCACCACCGAAGTTCAATGGATTGCAAATCTTCTTCAAGAGCTCGGTTATCCTATGTCTATGCCTCCTACTATCTATTGTGATAATTTGAGTGCTACAACATACTCAGCAAACCCGGTTTTTCACTCTCGAATGAAACATCTCGCCTTAGATTTTCACTTTGTACGTGAAAAACTACAACTTGGTTCTCTACGGGTTACACATGTTTTTGGGACGACCAATTAGCGTACGTGCTTACAAAACCTATATTGAGACCTCGCTTTCAACTGCTAATTTCCAAGATTGGTCTTGCTTCCTGCTCGTCCATCTTGCGGGGGAATGTTAAATAATATCCCGCCAATTTTAATTGTTGTATTTTATTTAATTGTTAAATAATTCAAATTGTATACGAGGTCAAATAGGGTTTGTTGCAGATCATTATTTTTCTCCTATTCTTTCTCTCCTTCACTGTATATGTAAGCACCATTTGTTTTGAATAGAATTATCAGATTTCACAATTCAGCCATTGATATCATAATCATATAGTACCAAGATAGTGATGCTTAGAACTAACCAAATGTGACATTTTTTCAGTTACATCTTCTTAGGTTTATATAAGTTTTATCATACCATTATTTTAGGTTTTCAACTTAAAACTAGGTTTATTTCAGAAAGTATGTTCCTTTTATCATTAAACTATAACTCAAGTGGCATTCTAATGTGTTACTATGGAGGTAAACGAATAATTACAATTACAAAGGAGGTAAAAGAACAATTACTGAACCATGTAGATCACGTGTCTATTTTTGTTCCTTTATCGGACCCTACTCCTGTAGCTGCTAGTGTTCATGGCCCTTGAGAGAAAAGTAAGGGTTTGTTATTTTCAACGTGACATTAAAAGAATTAGGTTTTGAGTTGTCGTATGTAGCTTATTTAATAAACGACTTATGTTAAAGTTGATATGTTTAAACCATTTAATTGAATAAATCAATCGGTTTACTTATTTAACCCGTTTATTATGACACATCAATTCATTTAACACATTTACAATTCGATTACAACATATTTATGACCCACTAACAAGTCAACATGTTTGAGCTATTTAGATAAGTGGGTTAAATGGGACATGTTGACGTTACATGACTTTAAGTGTATCATGTAATGACAGATCCTGAAATTTTTTTTGATAGGTACCAAATACAGATTATGTTAGAATGTTTCACATTAGACCAAACAAAACGGGTCCGAGTCAACAAAGTCACAATAATTCTTAGCAAATTTGACAAATTATGACAAGACAATACAGGCAGCCGACAATATTAATATATTTACCAAACATAAGTTTAAAATGTACTCATAAACAAGTAGTATATATGTTTGCTGTAGTGATACAACAATTATTCTTGACAAGAAAACAAGCTGTTGATTATATGCAAGTCCATGATAAAGACCGATTACTTATTCTTGACAAAAAAAGGAGTAATTTACTATGCAAAATTACTTGTATGCTTTAGTGATGCAACGATTATATCATATTAGGATCAGATTCTGTACTGTAAAGTCATCTAGTGCCTTACAACGGTATAACAAAGCAATTAAACATAGGTGATTAGGATGACAGCAAATTAGTTTTGACAATCAACAAAGCAATTAACCCAATTCTGTTTTGACAATTAACAATATGTGATTATGACAACAGCAAAGCAATTGCAGGTAATTCAATAAACGAAAATCACGGAACAATAGCGAACACAACACTCACAAACATGAAACCTTTGATTTTGATGATGGCGATTTTGAATATTAAAGAATGACTAAATATTTGGAATTTGGATTGTCAATTTATGCATTGGCTCCTAATCTGCAATTCTTGTTCGTATAGCATTACTACCTAAGTTATTCTGGAAAAACTGGATTGCGTTAAGGGGTTGTTTGGTAGCCTTTTGTACCAAGAATACATTATCAGTTTTAATGTGCTTGACTACAACATTTTGACCAAATTCATCAGCAGCAACCAAAAATGTAATACTTTACTTTGGAAGTCACCTGCAGTTCAATACAACTTCTACAAAAGATGATAATCTCGAGCTAAGTGTAGGTCAACATAAAAATCAATGATCTGGATGATTCTCATCATGCTGACTCAGCATGCTTTCTTGCAGATCATCGACACTTCTAGCTGACGTATCCTGCAAGGAGGAAAGAGATCATTCTTGTAAACATGTTTTTCCCTTTATTTCGCCAATGGTCCAATGCAACAAAATTAGGGCTTCTATGTTCATACCAAGGGTATTCTAGATACTTATATAGACTAAGAAATTAGTTACATTGTGTGTCTAGTAATGGGTTGTATATATTCTTGAGGAGAAAGTAAATGAACATACCAAACCTAAAGCCTCAACAAGACTTCTGCGGTTCTCTTCAGTCGACACCCCAATAAGCATTTTCAGCAAATATAATCTTTGTTCCAGTTTCAGATGTTTCTCCAGCCCACGAGCTACCATCTCCATTTCAGGCTGCACAAAGTCAAAAAAGAAAAAAATATATTATTTAACAAAGAGAACGAATCCCCAACACTTCCCATGTGACCGAAAAACTTACTGAGCCTTCTTCTGGTGGAAATATCCGGTGAATCAGACATAACTTTGATAATTCATCCACTGCTTCAATGTGCTTACCTTGCATCTCCAGAGCCTGGAAAAACAAGATAGCATATGGAACAATGACAGGAGTTAAAGAAATTATTCATATTTTCAAAGGCTTATTGTATAAATAGAGAATTTTGTTATTATATATGTAAGAACACTAAAAAAAAGTTGCATACTATAACTCACCCAAGCCTGTAAGAGCCATGAGCGTGTACGTGCAGCAACAGCTGCAGCCACGATTCTTGCCGCACGAGAGCTTTCAAGACGAATGTTATCAGCAAGCCCAGCAATAAATTCTCGTGCATCTTCACCATCAATCTGAACAAATGTAGAATGGCTTGCTACCCTGCAAACAATTGGTTTCTTACAAGAATGAATATATAAACAACAAATGAAAAAATTGTTGAAGTGAGTATAAACTAAAAAGCATATACCTGCCACAAGTGTTAAGAGTAAAGTCGACAGATGCACGATATATTGAATCTCGTGAATTACTGGTGTCTATGGATACCGTCACTCCAGACATCCTGCATATTCTACGCAACTGCAATTCATCATCATAAGATCAGAACAAAATTTATAAATAAACAGACATGAAAACAAAAGATTTGTCGGATAAAAGATGTTTCAATGAAGATTTGTATGAAGATTCAAAGAGTGTACTTACCAAGATTATATCATCCTCTTGTATATCTTTTCCACTCGTTCTGTAGTCCATGATTGCTGGAAATCAAGTTGAGGAAGATGTAATTTGATCAACAACAATCACGGAAGCTTGAGAAATAGTGTTGTTACCTATGACAAATGCAATTCTATAATAAATTACAGTAACACAACCCATGCTACCAATTTACCAACAAGAAGCGAATATGCATTCATCTTTTTATTTTTCACTAAATATGATATGAACTTCTCCATTACCATGTAAACTTGCTCAGGACATATAAACATGACAACTACATCGTTTCCCTTCCATTTTGGATCAGTTTAGAAAGATAAAGTGAAAATTTAAAAATAAATGCATAACGAACACCAGATGAAGCATGGTATCATGAGCCATAACGATCATAATCAAAAAGTAATAAACCATATGCATATAAACCATGATGTATAAATATGATTCATATGCATTCATCTTTTTATTTTTCTCTAAATATGATATGAACTTCTCCATTACCATGTAAACAAGATCAGGACATATAAAAATGACAACTACATCATTTCCATTCCATTTTGGATCAGATAAACAACACCAAATGAAAGCACACTATCATGAGCCATAACGATCATAATCAATGGACATTGCAGGGTCATCATCAGCTTTTATCAATAACATTCTCATTTTTAACATTGCAGAAAGCAACCTCTAATCAACCAGATGAAAGCATGATTCCACGGGCCATAATGACTGTACTCAACAAGCAATAAACCATAATATACAAACACAATTTCAAAGAACATGACAAACATATACACATCAAAAACCTAAAACATAGCAGGGTCATCATAACCTTATATCAATACCATTCTCAAGTTTTTCACATTTCAGAAACCAACCTCTAATCAACCAGTTCGCCTTCCGCTGGTTTTCCTCCTTATTAATACCCTCCAACGGCGCAGGGCGAGACCCCGGCCACCAATCCGGAAGCTTCTTCCTCGATTTCTCCCAGTTCTTCAACCCCGAACTCGAATAACTCATCAACGAATCCTCAACAGAAGACAATGGATTCACAGAGTCACCAAACTCCCTCTTGGCCTCTTTTCTAGTGCTAACCACCACCTCTCTTCCCCCAAGACTCCTATCCCTCCGTGTAACCACCACTTCACCGTTATTACTCCGGCCCCTAAACAAATTCCGAAACCCTAACCCTAATTTCACCAGAACCCTAAAAGCGAAAACAGTCACCAAACTCAACGCAATCAATTCACCGAAGAAATACACCGTCGACTTCCGGCATGACACAACGACCCTCCGATCACCGTCGACGGTAATCATCCCCCTGAGGTCCTCAACGGCATCACTTCCAGAATCAACGAACTGATTAAACTTCACCTCAGCAGTTGTCAACAGCTTCTTCAGCGATACAGATGCTCTATCAGGTATGTATTGTTCGATGTCGATGACGAATTGAAGCTTTGAATCAGAGTAAGTTGAAGACGAGTCGGTTTCAGTGGTGGAGAAGTAGTTGTTACCGTCGGGGAGGCGGCGGCGGCGGCGGAGGTGGCGGCGACGGCGGAGGGAGGAGAAGGTGGTGACTGTGGCGGGGCGGTGGCGGTGGGGTTGGGGGGTGGGTGTGTAGCGGCGGTGGAAGCGTTTAGGGGTGGTGGTGGTGATGAGGTGGTTCAGCGGTGGGTGGGTGGTGGAAGGAGTATGGTGGAGGGGGTTTAGTGATGAGTTCATGGTGGTGATCGGCGGTGGGTTGCCGGAGCTCGTTGACCACCGGAGATGGTGTGTGTAACGGTGGTGTTGATGGTGGTTGAACGGTGACGGAGTTGAGACACTGAGTGTTGGTTTTTGTAGTAGTTATTTCCCATGTCCCTTTCGGAAAAACACCTTTGCGAAAATCTTTTAGGATGGTTAATTCAAACTAGGTTGTTAAAATAGTTTACAATTAAATCGCTCGAAATCAGTTCGGTTAGTTAAAGAGCCAGATATGCAGGTTAAAGAGCCGAGCTCGAGCCAACCCTGCTTAGCTCGACTCGGCTCGTTTGCAGACATGATTCAAACACTGTTTAATCTATTCTTAAATATATATTTTTATTTATCATCACACTTAAATCTCATGAGAATAACACATGTTAGGATTCGTAAAACTTCCGACCCATGAAAAGAAACTAGGATCCGTTATTGCATGAAAATCGTTGAGCTGGTCGAGTTGATTGTCATTATGAAAGCATAAGCCATGTTGGGTTTGGTTATTCATTATGTGTATCAAGTCATGGATGTGTATCAACTATTAAGTCACAATTTTGATTTGTTATTGTTTGGTTTAAATAAGAGTAACGTAAAATCATGTTGGAAATGATATCTTCTTGGAAAAGCATCAAGAGCATTAAACTCTGATAGTAAATCATGGGCAAATTTTCTTTGTCGTGAGAATCCTATTATAAACTGTTAAAAGTTTAAGAAACAGGTTCAAATACAAAGCGTGTTTTTTCTACAAAGTGTAAAAATACACAATGAGTCAAAAAAAGTCACAAAAAAATTATATCTCACAATGTAAATCGAATTTCAAAAAAGTAATTCCGAGCTTTTATTCCCCTAGCCGTCCTCATTAAGAAAAAAATAAACGAAAAATTAAAAAAATATATAAAAAATTAATGTTTTTTTATTGTGTCATTTATGAAATACACAATGACGTCATTGTGTCATTGTGAAAGACACAATGACGTCTTGTGAAAGACACAATAACGTCAATGACACAATGAAATTGTTTTTATTTTTTTCTGGAAGAGGACGACGTGAGTAACAGAAACTCCGAAGTACTTTTTTGAAACTCGATTTAGATTGTGAGATATAATTTTTTTGTGATTTTTTAGCCTCATCGTGTCTTCTCACACTTTGTAGCAAAAATACACTTTGTAGAATAATCTCATTTAAAGTTTAAAACATTTATCCTCAGTAAATAGTTAATAAAAGTTTAAATCTTGAGTTAATTACACGATTGGTCCCTGTGGTATGTTCATATTACAGTATTGGTTCTAACTTTTGAGAAATTACATGATTTATACTTACTGGTTATCAAACCGTAACACTATCGGTCCCTGGCGTGGATGGGCGTTAGATTTTTCAGTTAAATTTTTTGAAATGACCATTCTACCCCCTGTTAATATTAATTAATATTATTTTTGATGTTATTATTATTTTATAATATAATATATGGTCATATGGGACCCACATCTCCTTCTTCCCCTCATTTCACAACCTGTAACTCACGACCACCGTTGCCGACCACGATCAGTCATCACCATGGCCACCGCGGATCGCCGACTACCACACCATACCTGAACCACCGTCTTCCACATTTTCCTACAGCCAGACCACCACAATCCGATCACCACAATCCGACCACTACCAACATCATCGCACTAACATCATCGCACCAACCACCGTCGTCATTGACCCTCACCCGTCACTTAACCACTAACATCACCGTGACTTAATCACCACTGGAATCCCTAATTTGGTCTGAATCTACCACCAAAGTCAACCATCGAGCACCAACATTGCCATACCACCATCAGCATCAAACGACCACCAAGCTACCACCGTCACCCATGCCTAACCACCACTGTCACCATCGTCGGCCACCCCGCGAATCACCTACAGAACACAAATCGAACTGGATGGGATGAGTAGAGATGGAGGGGATGAGTAGAGATGGTTTGGTGGTCGCAATGTGCTGGCGGTGACGTGTGCCAACGGTGGTGGCAGTGGTGTGTGTAGGTGGTGGTAGTCTGGGTTGAGTAGAGATGGATGGGATGAACGGTTGGTGGTGGTGACTTATAAGATAGATGGAGAAGAAGATAAGGTTGGGTGGGATCACTCTATTTAATGATTAAAAGGTTTAATTTTTTAAATATAAGGTGTATTTTGGTTATTTCACATTCATTTAACTGAAAAATCTAAAGCCCATCCATCCCAAGGACCAATAGTGTTACGGTTTGATAAACAGTAAAACTACTCATGTAATTTTTTAAAAGTTAAACCAATACTGTAATATGAGCATACCATAAGGACCAATCGTGTAATTAACTCTTAAATCTTTTATTTTAAAAGTAGAATGAAGGAATGACTTTGAACTCTACATCTGTACTTCAACATTACCACTAAGTAGGATATCATCTGCATAAATTGCAACATAAACTATAGAAGATCCTATAGATCTAGAGAATAAAGTATGATCATTTTATGATATATGATATAAGATACCTTTTAGACTTTAAAGCATAAAAAAAAAAAAAAAAAAAAAACCTTATCATACCACTACGTTGAAGTCTTTTTTAAGCTATAGAAGGATTTTGGCAGTATTTACTATCCATTTAGAATTAAAATCAATAGAGGATTGACAAGCCATAACACATACAAAGTTTGCATAATTGATTTTAGTTATTGGTGAGTCAGCATCATCATTTGTTTTAGGAGAAGCAATATTTGTAGTTTCTATACAGGTTGCTTGTAAGAGTTGAAGCAACTATTGACATTGATCTGGTGTCAACAAAAAGCCAGAAGATAATAATGATCAGTGAATTTAGACACCTGATCTACATTCTCACAACCATCACCAAAAGACAATGTTAGTAGCAAAACGTTTATATAGTGAATTTGAAATCTTTAGGAAAACCAATCAGTGTGTTTCACATATTGGTTGTGTGAACAGGTTTCTTGAAGTGATTACATATAACCTTCTTGAGTGACCAGGTTTAGCATGGTAATTTCCTTGAGACTGAACCGTCACCCATGCGTGATGAGCTATCAACATGTAACTTTTTATTTTTCATCTTAAATCAAATAAACATATGCTTGAGTCATATCTTGGAGCAAGTCCTATAAGAAACTGAATTTAACTTTGCTCTTCTCGTTTTGCCATAAGTTGAGATGTATTTAGTGAAATATGTAGCAGCACCAGTATTACCTTGTGAGACTTCACAAAGGCTTTTACAATTGATATAATTTTACTCTATTTTATTAACCATAACGTTCCCTCAATTCTTTCCGAAGTTGAGATCTAGCTTATAAAGATTTCTTGAAAAATTTAGAATTTATTTGAAAAGAGAAAACATGCATACCTTTAGATCTGTATTTTTTCTGGAGGTGAGTAATGTATTGTAGAAAAAAAACTGAGGTTCAACATTAGGTTAGACGGTGGGCCATGGTTGGCGACATTGATGGCAACGATGTTAGTCGGTGACAGGAGTTGTCAGCAGGCACCGATCGAGGATGGCGGCAGGTGGCGTCGGTGGCAAGGGCATCGGTTGGTGGCTCGTGGGTCGTGGCTACCCCGGTGCTGTCAGTCAGTAACTAGTCTAAAACCAACCCAGCTATTCGACTATTGAACCGATGGCCCCATACATGTTAAATAGAAAATATACCCAACCATCTTTGCTCATAGTCTAGGATCTATTCTCCTTATAACATATTAACAACTTAACTAACCATTTAAAAGGTGGTTAAGCTGTTGTTATACTTAAACACCATTAGATTATTAGCAGGCAACTGTAATTTGATTAAATTCAAATCTTCTCTGAACTTTCACGCTGTTGATTGTTAACATAACAAAGCAAACATTGAACCACAAACTCACGACAATTTTATAAGTCCCCGGTTAACCCAAGTAGTGATAGTTCTAACACCTATGTCCTCAAATATCTAATTTCCATGTGCTCGTTATTGGGTTTTTGCAGGAGAAAACAGAGTCGATAGACAGCATACAAGACGGATGTTCTAATGAATAAATAAAACAGAACTAACTAGAAACAGCTTCCTCACAGGTTTCAACCTCATCGTCTGAGAAGGTAGGGGGTTTGGGGATCAATCCAAGCAGTTTAAACATGGATTGATCGGCATCAAAATCATTGTTGGGGGTTGTCAACAACTTCTCACCAGTAAATATGGAGTTTGCACCAGCAAGAAAACACAATGCTTGTTCTGGCACTGAAAACTTCACTCTCCCTGCGGAGAGCCTCACCATAGCCTTTGGCATCGTGATGCGGGCCGTAGCAATCATCCGTATCATCTCCCATATTTCAACTGGCTGCACAAAAGCCAATTTGTTGACAATTCATAAAATGATATCGAAGTCTATACCAATAAACAATTAGTACTCCTTTCTTTAGATATATCAAAGCTGGCAAACTGAGAGGGTCAGATAAGATGTCAAAAAGGGTTCATGTCGGAATGGGTTCATTCTCAAGTTACCTTCCACCCCACCAACCATAAATATTAATATCATAACATTATTCTCTTCTATGACTCTTTGTTCTCAATCTCATTAACTAACATAAACCAATTAGTATTGCAACAGCAAACATCAGCGGTGTTTTCTCTTTAAGATCAAAAGGTACGCTCATAAACTATACTAACAAAATTATTTCCTCCATATATATTAAGTCATCTCTCATAAACTTGCCATTAATAAAGACCAAAAAATGGTAATAACTACAAACTAGGTGTGCTAAGGCATAAAATTTGTTAAAAATAAGAGAGAATCTACCTTTTGATCTTCCAAGGGTGTGCCTTTTACTGCAAGAAGTGCATTAATGGGAACACTCTCTGGGTGTGAGGGGAGTGTTGCTAATGTATGCAACAACCCAACCCTGTCCTCTTCTGCTTCACCAAGCCCAATTATTCCTCCTATCACCACAACAAAAATTGTTATCAGAAAGTGAAAATTATGTTTAGCATCTTTTCTGCCATATGATACATCTACGATCAAAAGTTAGAACAGAGTGGAGAAATGTAGTCTCTTATGGCGAACAAACCTGAACAAACATTAATCCCTGCATCACGAACATGTTTGATGGTTTCCAGGCGTTCGTCATATGATCTTGTTGTTATGATATTAGGGTAATACTCTCTTGATGTGTCAAGGTTATGATTGTAAGCTGTAAGGCCTGCTTTCTTGAGTTCTAAAGCCTGTTGCTTCTCTATCATTCCCAAAGTACAGCAAACTTCCATTCCCATACCCCTGCAGTTAAGAGGTACACTACTTATATGCTCTAATATGACATAGTATGCCATTTATTTTAGATCTAAAGTATCATGCTAATCATATCAAATTCACAATAACAGCAACATAAAACAGTTGCTTACTACCTTATCTCTTTCACATATTCAAGAATCTGATTGAAGTTGGTTTTCCTTCCTATTGTGTCTCTCCACGCAGCACCCATGCAAAACCGAGTGCTACCAGCTTCTTTTGCCTGCCAAGTACCAGTTATCAATCCAACATGTCAATGGAATCACATCCAACAACGTGACTCACAGTAACTTCCACGAACTAAAAGCAGAATGTTGTTCAAATAGAAAAAAAAATGCACCTTTTGTGCTGCTTCCAAAACAGCATCCTTCTTCATGAGCCTTTGAGCTTTCACTCCAGTATCATACCTAGAAGACTGAGGGCAATACGAACAATCCTCGCTGCACCCACCCGTCTTTATAGACAGAAGCGTACACTGCTGAACTTCCCTAAAATTTGAGCATGTCTATGCACTTGAGCCTGAAAAAAAAAACACCTTTCATAAGAAAAGTAACACAACACCTCCACCATTCCAAGGATAACTTTAGCCAAACTAAACACCTCTAATAACTTCACCGTCCTTAAACCATCTATGCTCGTAAACACTGAACAATTAATGTCAATAATGTACTTTCTCATTCAAACAGTGAAATGAGCTTGATTTCAAATGTAAAATCCATTATCCATTTTGTTACAAAGTACTGAGCCTAACCTAATATTCTAATCCACTTCACTCAATGCAATTACCAAATTAGACATACAGAACCTTAATCAATGCAGAGTAGATAATATGCACATAATAAGAAAAACGAAACTAAAGAGAGAAAGAGGTGTACGCACTCCATGAAACAGAAGATCGAGAAGAGGAGAATCATAAACCGATTTGATCTCCTCTCTTTTCCAGTCATTTCTCGGACCTTCACGTATCGTTCGCTCCGCTTCCAGTGCCACCGGCGACGATGAATAGGATAATGAGCGAGGTTGCAGATCCAACATCGACGAAAACGCCCGGCGATTCGGACGGATCGATCTGATTAGAATCATCTTCTTTCTCACTCTGAGTACGACACCGACGATTGATTGCTGAATTTTGGTGATGGATTAGGAGATTAAACCTGTGTTGAAGTTCGTTTCAGTGTGGATTTGTTGGAGTGTGAGTAGGTGGAAACGAACTCAAAGTTCTTTGAACAGTAATTCGGGAAGTTTGTTTATGTTCGTTCGTTTAGTAAATAAACGAAAACGAATAAGAAATTTTCGTTCGTTTAGTTAAACGAACAAACATTAACACAAGCCGCGTTCGTTCATTTATGTTCGTGAACGTTCGATAATATGTACGTTAATGTCCGTTCGTGAACGTTTGATAATGTGTTCGTTTATATTCTTATTTTTGTGTCAGTTATTTTTATGACTATTATATCAAGTATTTTTTGATATTTATGTTAAGTACTTATTTATTTTTGATTGATTTTGTGTGATGTTTGTAATAAAAATGTAAATTTTATTCTAAAATAAATGTATAATCATTTGTATTCGTTTGTGTTCATGAGTTTCTTCGTGTTCGTCATGTTCATGAACAGTTATTTGTGTTTGTTTGCTTTTGATTGTGTTAATTTGCGTTCGGTAAGTGTTCGTGAACAGTTCATGAACATGTTCATTTTCTTAATGAACGAACGCGAACAAAAAATCTCGTTCGGTAAGTGTTCGTGAACAATTCATGAACAAGTGTATTTCTTAACGAACGAATACGAACAAGGCCTTGTTCGTGTTCGTTCGGTTTGTTTGCAGCCCTAAGTGTGAGGGTGGAGGAGATGCGATGATGAAGTGATGAAGTGATGTGAATATGAAATTCATTTTCTCTTTGTTAAACCCTAAATTTGATTACAGTTGAGCTTTCAACCTAATTATGTGATAATTCAAATTTCATACAATGAATATTTAATTTTATGAGTAGTCGGTCTTAGTGAGTTCTTCTCAACACGGCCGATGTATTTGGGATTGCTTATTTTACATCTATTTTTTATTGATTAACTTTTGAGAAGTTAATAATTTAAAAAAAATATTTGATAATCTCAAAAGCATTTTTTAAAATGATTTTTTATATAGGATAAAAAGTAGGTTTAAAAAAGTAAGAAGATGGCTATTTATTAAATTGAAAACTCTTTTTAATTCAATTTTTTATTATACTTTCTGCTACTTTCTATTAACTCATTTATTTTTTAAAGTATGTCCTTTTTTATCATTTTGCAGTCTTTTAATTTTTAGACTAATCCAAACACTTTTTTAAAAACTCATTTTTAGAAAATTATAAGTTAATAAGTCATTTATAGCAAAAGCCTTTTCCAATCTAAATAAGCAATCCCAAACATGGTCATACATAATCTATAAAAACACAACTACTTGAACACTAAGGTACAATGACTAAAGAATATAGTACAAGTTCTAATATTTGTACTCCTTTTACGATGTGTTATACATATCAATTGTGCATTGCTTCTTTAGGGTGATGGGACTTCATCGGTTTAGTGGGTAGGCGGGTAACACCGTTGCCAACTTATCGGGTTCAGAAAGATGGAGGTTGGTCGGGTTCATTAACCTGTTAAACCCACACCTCATATAGTCGTTGAACGACATTTGTTTTTTAGCATTGAAGGTTTTCAAAGGGAACGGCTTGGGGGGGGGGGGGGATGGGCTAGGTTATTTGGTTAAAAAGTAATTTTAAACCCTCCTATATATACTCTACTTTTACACAACAAAATACATTGCGCTCCAGTATAATTATTAAAAATAGTCGTAATGAATGTCTCATCTTGGAATACCGCCTATTCACTTTCCTCTAGCTACGATGGTGATTCAATTTCTTGTGTTTGTTGTTGCTGGCATTGTAGCACAAGAAGAAGAACCGTATATGGCATCTTCCGAAAAAAGATATGTGCCTTGTGATCGGATAAAGGCGCACACTGTCTTAATGGATGATTGTTTTATGGATAGTTTGAAGTACGATGATGATACCTTAGAATTAGATTTTGTATATCGAGGTCATTATCTATGAAAATCTTTGATGATATAAACATGTGTTTTGAGTGGTTTTAAGTTAGGTATGATGGTAGAGGAAAAAAGAGTTTTGCTGCAATTCAAAAATGCACATCCTCTAATCGTTAACTCGCTTATGATAACGTAACCAATGATATCAACATTTTATATTAATCCCCATTGTTAAATAATATGATTCTTAGCACAACACCTAGTTGTCTTTTTTAGGTTGGCGATAATACAGACGTAGGTATTACCTTGTGGATGGAATTTACTTGAAATGGTTAAGGTTTATAAAATATTTCTTGTATCCAACTGAGCCAAAAGAAATAAGATATAAAAGGGTGCAGTAATGGGCAGAAAAAGATGTGAAACATGCATTTGGGGTCTTAAAAAGTAAATAGGCAACACAAAGTCGACCATGTAGGGCAAAAAGAAAGAAAAGGCAACAAACATAGCTTAAGTGTGTTGTATCTTGTACAACATGATCTTAAAAAAGACGATGGACAAGCCATATCCCCGTACATATTTGGGATCCTCCAACTAAAGACGTGGTTGACGAGAATATCCTTACTGAGCTGCATAACAAGGATATTCATTATAGTCTTCAGATTGATCTAACCTAGCATATTAGCCGTCTGAAGCATTTGAGTCACCTAGATGTCGAATAATAGTTTTTTATTTTTAATAATTTGTAACTTTTTATTTTAAAAATATTAATGAAAGTGTGTTTTTTAATATTGTTTATTAAAAATATGGTGCGTTCAAGGGTTCAAAGGTTCAAAAACATGAAGGCCCCAACAAAATGGGTCCAAATGGTTCATTTTTAGGTTGCAATGTGGCATCCAGACATTGGTGGAGTGAGTGGGGTTCAAATGATTTAGTTTTTAACAAGTATTAACTATTATTTATAGGGCCTAGGTTAGGATGTTCATGATCTTTCTCTTGAGCCATATGAAGATGCCACTGACTATTTTTTCTTCCTTTGTTAGACAACTCCTTCGTCTTTTATCTTCTTGACGAAGGCTTTAAGGTTCTGTGTGTCACATCCTGGTTATCAGGACACACTGGGAGCATGATTGCTTGGTATACGTGTTTTTATTTTGTTTATTTATAAATTCAATGTTTACAATGCGGAAAATATATTTCATAAAACAAAGCTTTCACTTTTCAAATTTTCATATATTCATAACGATTTAGAAGAAAAACCACATCTTTACGTTATCATCGTTTCAAAATATTCTACTAAAAGAAAATATTACATGTTTCCAAATGCCATAAGATATAGTCTGTTCCTAAAATTCATCGATCTTTTGGCACCTATTCTTGGTTATTCTTAATCATGCTTACCTGAAAAGTTTATAAAAACATACATCAGCATAAAAGCAAGTGAATACATTCAATAGACACGAAAACAGTTATACTTAAATATAGTTAAATAGTTTAACCATAATTTTATGGTAACTTCATATTTAGTAGTCTATTTCAATTGTGGTGTTTATCATTTATATATATTGGTCTCTTTGTCAATCAAGCTAATAACGAGACCATCTGAATCATTACTATCTATATTGTATCACAAACAACCCTTGTATAGGATTTTCACCAATCCCAGAATAAAAATTGGACAAACTAGACATATACTTCTTGTCTAAATGTTACCTTTGGTATTACCTTTGCACATCATGTTTAACATATCAATTCCATATCAAAGATTTCAATCATTTATTCATTTTGAATGTATTAAACGTATTCATATTTTAGTTTTAAGCCAATAATCAACCTAGATCAAGAAGGTAGTTGTAGGACCGGTGAATGGAGGTCAATGCAACAGTTTTACAATGTTTGGGAGACTTAGAACACTTAGCAAATCAAATAGAGAACTGGCTTAACGGTGAAACAAAGAAAACAAGTAAAAGAACAGAGCAAGAACACAACAATATGGTTTTCAAAAATGCTGTATATTGCATGGAGAAATATGGTTGGTTTCGGGGCTCAGGGTTGGCCATTTTAGAAAGCTTCTGAGTGAAGAAAGCTAAGAACAAAGGCGGTTTGTTAGTGAATTTAGGGTTTGAACTTTTTCAGATGCAGAGGAAGGTGAAAAAGGGGGAACCGTTGTACGGATATTTATATTGGAAGGTTTTGAGAAAACTTTCAAAGCCAATTTAGCTTCGGAAGATATTCTTTAGCTTTTACAAGAATTTGCTTTAGAAGAAAAGTACTTAAAGTATTTTGCTTTCAAGATATATTTGGTTTTGGAAGATATTAAATTTTAAAAGTTTTATTCAAAGGATGAATAAAGCTTCTGAGACTTAATTGCTTTCGGAAGAAAATAGTCCTTCAAAACATATAAGTACTTAGAAGTATATTTAATCTTTGGAAGATATATCAGAATTTCTTCCGAATGTAAATTTTTTAGTAAGTAGTTATTAGTTTTGAAGACATAATTTTCTTTCGAAGTCAACTTAATGTCTTCTGAAAGAAAATATATCTTAAATTCTCAGAATACTAGGAATATCCTTTTGAAAAAAGTTCTTACAAAATAAACTGGGTTTATATAGATGATTGATGTGCTCAAAATTATACATATAAAACACATCAATTGCATATCAATTATCCTAAAAACTCTTACTGAAAATGATGATTTTATACTTAAATCGTTCATATTGTGTTTTCATGCTTGGAAAAGACCAAGATGTACAAAAGGAGCTTAAATAATAAGAAATAAAAAAAACCAAGATATGGAATTGAAGCATGGGGTCGTGCCTCATGAGGCACACCCCCATGCCGAGTCTGAAATAGACCCTGTGCTAAAATCAACACTCCCCCGTGTTTGTTAGTCTAACAAGACAAAAAGTACGTTTCCTGACCTGAGGCACGGAGGCGTGCCCCAGGACGCACGGGGTCGTGCCCCACCACAAACACAAGGTCGTGCCTCATTGAACACGGGGCCGTGCCCGACAATTTCTAATCGTATGAGCAACCAACTTTTACGTACATTGTACTAGCATGGGGTCGTGCCTTTTAGGCATGGGGTTGTGCTTAAACACTCCAGAAAGCCTGTAAATAGGAGCTCATTTGCAACTTTGAAGGGAGCTTTTGAAGGTGAAGTGCTGGTGTTCCCTTACGGGAACCCAGCCTTTGGAGGTCCTTAGAAGGTTTTGGAGGTCCATTCAACACTTAAAAGAAGGTCGGGATCGTTTAACATCATCCATAGTGGATCACCGTTTGATTATTCTAATTTGCCAATGATTTCATTACTATCTTGTATCTTTGTTGTTATGTTCAAACTCATTATGAGCTAAACTTCATTTATTATCCTAATTTAGTGAAACTTTATGTAACTTGTGATGAACAAATCGTGTAGTTTATATTATGTTAATATTATAGTAATCTTGGGTAAACTTTTGATGGGTAGCATCTATATTTGAACGAGGAATTATGAACTTATGATTTGTAATTGTGAATGTCATACAAGGTTGGAAAACGTATGAACTAACTTGTATCCACGAAACCGGTCTTCATAATAAATCCATGGCTAATGAACTAGAAATGGTTTTTAGAAATCATATCATCTTAACTTTCTGATCATTTATGGGTTTCCTTTTATTAGTCTGAGAAATCTACAGTAATTGTCATAGTTTTCTAAAATTAATGATATGTTAGAAAGGAACTTGATCAACTATCTTTTTAACATTAAGTTATGTTTTCAGAAATCGTATGTTGAAAGGTTATACGAGATCTACCTACATTACTAGTGACTTTGATTGACCAGTTTTGTAAGTTACTCATGCTGGTGTCCTTGTCACTACGGAGCTGGCAGACGAGAAATCTGTGTTAGCTCACGTTTATAAACAATAACATAATTACATTAATCAATATCTTTAACCACACCACCAATTCATCACAGTTACATAAGTGTAATCTAAATTAGGATAATGGCCTTACTTCATTGAAAGAATCACCAAAAGTCTCAATCTATCTTTATTTATCGTTATTTTGTTTAACTTATCATTTTCTAAAACATAAAACTGATAGTCAATTATAAGAGTTATTGAGTAGGCTTAGTGTGTTTTTGGATTGATACTCAGTTCTTACCAACACTACATTACCTCACGACATGTACACTTGCTTTTTGTATGTGTAGTTTAGTATTAGTAATAACCATTTAAAACTAAATCTGTGTGAAAACCTTTATCAAAATATATATACTAAATGCACACATCAAGTTTTAGGCGCCGTTGCCGGGGACACATGGTAGTTTGAAAGATGATCCAAATTTTTGACTATCTTGTTCATCTTTTATTTATTTTTAATTCATCAATATAAAAAAAAATTTCCACATGGTGCTATCAAGATTAAAAACAATGAGTGACTAAGCTTCAAAGTCAATAGTCATCGGTTAATGGCCAAATCGATGTACCAACAAAGATCTTCTCGGAGGTGATAAACCTTTACCTTATTAAAAAATTAAGTGTGGGGAATGGTCCAGCCAAGGACCCTTAATCAAAACATGGCTCTATGTTACTTTCAGTCTATTTAATTTTATTTTGTTATGTGTCCTTAGGATTTTAATTTTCTGTTTTAAATAATATGATGATGTTTTGGATTAATCCAGATGTTTTCTTTTAAGCACATTCAAGGCGGCTGTTGGAAACGATCACACACATTTGACTCATCATTTTAGGGGAGTTTTCGTTTGCCTTTCTCTACTTAATATTTATTGTGAATCACATTGAGGACAATGTGAAGTTTAAGTGTGGGGAAGGGTATACATGCTTGACACTTTGCTTATAAATTGGTCCAAGTTATAACTAAATCATTTGCAAAAATTCACTCTAATTTTAATGTTTATGGCAACAACACTAGAAATTTGAAACAATTTTTGATAAAACAAAATATAAATATACGTTTTCGAAAAATAAATAAGCAAAAAAAAGCAAACCCAAATAACCTTAAATTTTTTTTATATCGTAAAAGGCAAAACGAGTCGGTGAAAATATTCAAACCTGTATAATGAAAAGTTATACCCAATTCCATTCGATATGAACTTATTTTTTAGTCTTAAACAAGCTTTGCATTTATTCATTTTTGCTTTCATTATGGATATATTGAGGGTGCCTTATATTACGTGTGAATTGGAACTTGTTTTGGGTATACATTTCAAAACCTTATAAGTGTTTCTTGCGTAAAAAGGATTTAGGCAATTAGGAAAACCCGACATTCGAGCCTATACCTTTTTCAAATATTATTACCCAAACATTATCCCTAGTTAGCCCCGTTGAGCTTAAACGTTTTCATTTTTAATCACCCGAACCATGAAGTCACTAAACCAAAAAAGCCTTCAATAAAACCCCTTTTCATTGAAGACATGTTTTGGTTTATTTAAAAAAAAGAAAGAAAGAAAAAAAGAGAAAGGAAGAAGAAAACTAGTTCCGTCATTTTGTGGTATTTCAAAATATGTGATAGAGAAAGAAAAAAAATTATATGAAAGATTCCCAACTTGTGAGGAATTGGTTCCATGAAGGAAAATGCATCAAAAACCAAATCGAATCCAAGAATTCGACATCCAAATCCGTTGGGTGCTTTTAGGCTCCAAGCCGAACAACCCATAAAAAAATAGCTACGTATATCATCGGGTTAAGGAGGAGGTGCAGTTTTTGAAAATGCAATACGATCTTGACAATCTGACCATACTCGAGTCATCGAGTTAGCATATTCCTTCTAGCTTGAGTATTGTATAGGGAACCCTTTTATTACATTCATGTTAGTTATATCAATCACATAAGCCAAGATCGTCGTCTTTAGCATTTAGCCAATGTTTTCCCAAATAATCCTTACTCCGAACCTGAGCCAAGTTACAACCTATCAAAGACCAAATAATTTATTCAAGTAAATACCTAACATAGGTGGAGATTTGATACCTTATCAAGCATATGTTTTCACACGTATTCATACTAGGCAATTGAGCGTATTAGTCATACTTCATCATATGTATAATTCCATATAAATAGCCGAGTGTGAGTGCACCTTGTGAGAAGTGTGAATTTTTGCATGTTAAAAATCATTAGAAACCGTTCTATTGCTTGCAAGGATATCATTCCACATGTGTTTAATTGTTTATATTTGGGTAAACCAAGTTTGCTTGTCTAATTCTCGAAAACATATTTATATCTTGATTTATTTGGTTACTAGTAGTGTTGCCTTATTAAGTGATTTTGCTTGAGGACAAGCAAAGTTCAAGTGTGGGGATATTTGATATGCTCAAAATTATATATATAAAACACATCAACTGCATATCAATTATTCTAGAAACTCTTACTAAAAATGATGTTTTGATACTTAAATCGTTCATATTGTGTTTTCAGGCTTGGAAAAGATCAAGATGAACAAAAGGAGCTTAAATAAGAAGAAATTAAAGAAAACCAAGCTTTGGAATTGAAGCATGGGGCCGTGCCTCATGAGGCACACCCCCATGCCGAGTCTGAAATAGACCCCATGCTAAAATCAACACTCCCCGTGTTTGTTAGTCCAACAAGACAAAAAGTACGGTTTCCCGACCCGAGGCACCGGGGCCTGCCACATGAGGCACTGGGCTGTGCCCCACCACAAACACGAGGTCGTGCCCCATTGAACACGGGGCCGTGCCCGACAATTCCTGACCGTATGAGGCGACCAACTTTTACGTACATTGTACTAGCATGGGGTCGTGCTTTTTAGGCATGGGGCTATGCTTAAACACTCCAGAAAGCCTGTAAATAGGAGCTTATTTGCAACTTTTAAGGGAGCTTTTGGGAGGTGAAGTGCTGGTGTTCCCTTTTGGGAACCCAACCTTGGGAGGTCCTTGGAAGGTTTTGGAGGTCCATTCAACACTTAGAAGAAGGTCAAGATCGTTTAACATCATCCATAGTGGATCATCGTTTGATTGTTCTAATTTGCCAATGATTTCATTAATATCTTCTATCTTTGTTGTTATTTTCAAGCTTATTTTGAGCTAAACTTTATTTATTATCCTAATTTAGTGAAAATTTATGTAACTTGTGATGAACTAATCGTGTGGTTTATATTATGTTAATATTATGGTAATCTTGGTTAACTTTTGATGGGTAGCATCTACATTTGAATGAGGAGTTATAAACTTATAATTTGTAATTGTGAATGTCATACAAGGTTGGAAAACGTATGAACTAACTTTTATCCGCTAAACCGGTCTTCATAATAAATCCATGGCTAATGAACTAGAAATGGTTTTTAGAAATCATATCACCTTAACTTTCTGATCATTTATGGGTTTTCTTTTATTAGTCTGAGAAATCTACAGTAATTGTTATAGTTTTTAAAATTAATGATATGTTAGAAAGGAACTTGATCAACTCTCTTTTTAACATTAAGTTATGTTTTCAGAAATCGTATGTTGAAAGGTTATACGAGATCTACCTACATTACTAGTGACTTTGATTGACCAGTTTTGTAAGTTACTCATGCTGGTGTCCTTGTCACTACGGAGCTGGCAGACGAGAAATCCGTGTTGGCTCACGTTTATAAACAATAATATAATTACATTAATTAATATCTTTAACCACACCACCAATTCATCACAGTTACATAAGTGTAATCTAAATTAGGATAATGGCCTTACTTCATTGAAAGAATCACCAAAAGTCTCAATCTATCTTTATTTATCTTTATTTATCATTATTTTGTTTAACTTATCATTTTCTAAAACATAAAACAAATAGTCAATTATAAGAGTTGTTGAGTAGGCTTAGTGTGTCCATGGATTGATACTCGGTTCTTACCAACACTATATTCCTCACGACAGGTACACTTGCCTTTTGTGTGTGTAGTTTAGTATTAGTAATAACCATTTAAAACTAAATCAGTGCGAAAACATTTATCAAAATATATATACTAATTGCACACACCAGTGATAATATAGACAACTTAAGACACATGTTTGAAAAATAATCTTGAAATTAATTTAAGTAAATCTACTCAAAGTTAATCATCCTAATAGCTAATACTAGATACTTAATCTATGTTCATCAAAAGCTTTTGTGAACAGATTAGTATATTATTCATTTGTGAACAGGTAGATTGCCTTTTGACTGGTGAATATGACATGCAATACTCACATCCTAATATATTACAAAAAGGATAAAAGTATATAAGAAGAAAGTTACAGACACTATGACCATGTTCTACAATTGACAAAAGTATGGGCTTTTCACCAAATCATATAAGTTGGTGAGTCTTCTCAGATGGCAGTAAAAAGTGGTTCAGCTTTTGTCAAAAGTAAGTCAGATAAAGCATGTATTCTCTGTCTTCGGAAGAAATCAGTCTCTTGGCTTCGGAAGACTTTGTCTTGAAGCTTCAAAAGACTTCATCTTTGGCTTCAGAAGAAATGGTCATTTGGCTTCGAAAGATTTGATACTTAGTGTAATTCATTGATTTGTATCAAATCTTTCGAAGTAACTTCCTTGCACTTCACATGTTCATGTTGAGAGCTTTTTGGTTACATCAGCCTCTAAGTATACTTAATGTAATTCATTGAGTTGTATCAAATCTTCTAAAGTAACTTCCTTGTACTTCACATATGCATGCTGAGAGCTCTTTGGTTGCATCAGCCTCTAAGTGTAATCCTTACAGTAGTTCCTAGCAATCAATACTTCATTTTAAGTCTTTCAGCTTCTCGTTTTGATTGCAATTCATCATGCAACACCTTGAGATTTCCTAGAATGGATCTAGTGTAAAAGAGGGTTTGTTTTTAAGAGAGTATAAAGAGAACAAACAGAGATATTATGAGCTAGTGAGCTCACCTGAGTTTCTTTAATATAGGTGAACCCAGGCGGCCGATATGCCCCGAATCACCATGACGATGCGGGCGATGATGTGCGCTGCTTGGATGACACATGTCACCAGCTCATCAGTCCTTATCCTCTTTTGTCATTACGGTCACGTTCTTATTTTGATGTGGCCTGCATCGAGGGCACGTGTCGAAATCTGGCCCTTAGTCATCAGACACGTGTCACAATATGACTCCTCTTCATTATTTCTGTGTCATTCAACCATAGCTTACTTAACCACACCATTACAGCTCGCATCAAAATGAGGATGCGCCCCTCATCCTGACCACCCTGCGATGTGGCCCCCATCACCTTCTCGATGCGGCTCGCATCGAGTTTCAAATTTCAATTTTTTACTTTTATTCATTTTAGGAAAAAATCATTTGTTACACCATGGTAGGTTAGATAACACCATTTCTCTTGATCTCCTTTGTTAATTGTTGTTTTACGTCGGTTTCGTTACAACCGGTTGATCTTTTTTGCTTCCAAAGTGTGATTTCGTTGAGAATGTGTGGTAATCTTTCCATTATAATTTGTTCGTTCATCTTTGTTGGAATGTGTTTAAATTAAGAACAAATTTTTTCATTGATATTGACTAACAGATACAAAACTCTGTTAATCAAGGCTAATAACTCACGCAAATATAATAAGAATAATAAAATAGTAAGACTACGATATTACTTCAGGTTCTTTGTATATTTCATTCAATTGATTTTAAGTTGCAACATAATGCAAAATGCAAGTATGGAAAGCGTAACCTATCATTTATTACATTGAGAGGTTTTATTTTAAGAACTATAGTGGGTTACATGTAGGTAACTAGCTGGAAAACCATATAAAAAGTATATATACCGTTTATTTTAGGGTTTTGGATCAACATATGGCATGGTTCAGTCATTGATCTATACAATATGACATACCGCAGTTATGTATTGTTATTCGTTAACACAAAGTAAGAAACAAAACAAATAAAATCTACTGACGAATAAGCAAAGGATCTTTTTCATTTGTAGAGTTAAAATTGTTTCACTACTCATTAGAACTAACATAGGATAGTACTTCAGAAGTTTATTATGTATCAAAATCGGAAGCATTCTTTGAAATCGCAGTCTGTCGAAAGATTTCTTATTCTTTTGAAGAAGTCTGTGCTTCGGAGGTACAAGGACTTTCAAAAGTTCAAAATCTTTTAACAGATGACTGCGTCTTTAGCATCTAGATTGTTTTATTTTTAGAAACTTTATTTTTGAATAAGTAATAATTTAGCAGATAAACTGATCAATAGATAAATACATTTTGAGTAGCTTTAGCTTTAAATATCCGAACAATCTTCATTAATTTTGATTTTACTTTATGATATTCTACGATTTTTGATGCATTTATGTTTATATAGGTAAAATTCTAAATTTTCTTCTTTTGACCGGATGATGGAGTTGTACACAAATTATTTTTGAAGTCCATTAGCGGGTAAGAATATTTAATATTACACTTTTGCGTTCTAGGTTTTGATTGTGTTCAGCATTATTAGCCTATTTGATTTGTATTTCAATGAACAATAAAAGCAATCATTATGAACAATTTACTATTGATATCTTGTGATATGTTGTTTGGATTTATTCGTCAAACTCCTTGGTGATTCTGCTGATTATTTGTTCTTTAAAAAAGGAAATATTGAATGTTCATAGTAACTTATTGGATTTAACTACCTCTTTCCTTTCTAAGAAAGAGATTAATAGATCATAGCATATCTATCGCGCCCCTTTCTTGAAAAATAGTAAACACCTGAGCCAAAAAAGATGTTTTTTGACCAAGAGCTACATAAATGCATATTACAGGGTTTTTGTTTCAAGAATTCTCTATTCGGTAATGATATTATATGTGCGTGGGGTTTTCAAGGATAATAAAATTGATTTCATGATTTTTGTCATTTAAACTTTAACAACTATAGATCTTCCTTACAAACCTTTACGTATAAGATGGACCCTCTTAAGGTTGAGAGTTTCGACACCTTCGATAAAGTCAAGGGTGAGATCTAAAACAAGGAAAGGATTCCCTATACCTATGATTGCGAAAAAGAATCAATTGTTTGGTACCCTTGTATCGTATATATAACTACATTCAATTCTATATTTTCAACCATTGTGAAGATGTAAATTTACCACGTAGCCCTGGCTGTCGTGAATAGGTTCACACTCACCTTGGCCTTAGCCCTAGCAATGGCAAGTAAGATCACCCTGAGGTCCTTACTCGGCAGGATCTCCTCACCTCTTCCACCCGATGATGCAAAAGCGAATGACAAAATGATTGTTTGAGTTTGAGTATAAATAATCTCATACAATTTATCTTCACTCTACCTAAATAGAATCAGTTGTCATGTGTTTTGGTGTAATGAAGCATTGGTTCTTGCTATTATTCATCATTTCAAATTTTGTTTTTTTTATTTGGGTCCAAACTCCAAAATAATCGACATGGTTCAAGCGGGGTAGCCCTAGTAGTGACGAAGCATGGGCCACTTTCTTTGAAAATTGTCATAGAAATATTCTAAATTTGGGTAGATAGAAATATTCTAAAATTGGGTAGTAAGGGCATTTGATAATGGATGTTTTATTGTTATTGTTGGGTACTTGGTATTGTGCTTTTCAATTTTTTTCCTTATATGCTTTGGGAACGTGCGTTTTGAGCTTAAGATTTTTTTTACTTTGATTTTTTAAATTTTGGGGTGATTAAAGCAAGGGTTTAGAGTCATTTGAAGAGGCAGTCTCATCTGCAAAGGTATTGATAGTTATTTGGTTGTAATTGGGCATTGTATCATGTAAGTTACCTGTTAAAAGTTTATTTCTTTTTATTGTTTGTCTAGATGATTGGTTAGTTTTTAGGCAAATTGGATGTTAATAATCCAAACTATAACTTATTGATTGATAGTAATCCATACTATCAATTTTAGCCAACAATAATCCTAACTTTCATTTGTGTTACCGAGAGCAATCCTACTAGCATAATTATTAATAGATTTACACTTAATTTTCACTCGATTTTTCTCACCATGATGATCATGAATGAAGTAGGGAAACATACAATGAAATAAACTGAAAAATGAGTGTAAATCAATTGTAAATCGATAACAATTATGCTACTAGCATTGCTTTTGACACAAAAATAAAAGTTAGGATTATTATTGATCAAAATGATAGTATGGATTATTATCGGCCAATAGTTCATAGTTTGGATTATTAAAATCCAATTTTTTTAATTTTTTATTATTTGTAGAATATAAATATATGCCCTGCTTTGTTTCAAATCTCTATTTCCTTTAAATAGTCGAATGCATTAGTTAAATGCAATTAGGAAACTATAGGGTGACTAAAATTCAAACTTAAAATAAAAAAAAATACTTCAATTACTCTATACATGCTACTAGTTTAGAATCAATACACGGGTTGAATAAAAATATTAAATTAATAGTTATTTATTAATAGAAAAAATTGCATAAATGGTCCATGTTGTTTGATCAGATTGCATGATTGGTCCTCAAACTTTAAAAATTGCAAAGATAGTCCAAACTTTTATGTAATCATTAAATATTTGGTCCTTAAAATTTACAAAAGTGCAAAGTTAATCCAAACTTTTATGTGAGTGTTGCACTTTTGGTTCCTAAAGTTAAATTTATATGTTAGTTCAAATTTTATAAAATGCATAAAAAATGAATGAATTTAATGCCAGGGACCAAACATGCAATAATTACATAAAAGTTTGGACTATCTTTGTAATTTTTAAAGTTTGAGGACCAAACATGCAATATGGTTAAACCCTAGGGACCATTTATGCATTTTTTTCATATTAATATTTAAAAATAATAAATATCTTTTTGAGATAAAATATTATTAAAATAACATATAATAGATAATTTAGATAATAAAATAATAATAATATTTTTCCAAACTTTCGTCTTTAAAAAACTTTAGCTTTAAAAAATTGTTTTTTTAAACACTCCGAATTTTTTTTAAAAATACATACTTAAACAATGTCATTTTTTTAAAGTCATTTTGCATTAAAAACTTTATATTTCATTAAACTTTGTTTTAAAAAAAAATTATAATAAAAAAAACATGTTTTTAAATTATCAAAAAATTTGTTACGTAATTTGGAAAGTATATAAATAATATAA
Organism: Flaveria sonorensis; assembly: GCA_025506505.1. Taxonomy (NCBI): domain Eukaryota; kingdom Viridiplantae; phylum Streptophyta; class Magnoliopsida; order Asterales; family Asteraceae; genus Flaveria; species Flaveria sonorensis. Next base: position 57,052,238 of record CM046440.1, on the reverse strand, counting down.
TTAGCATTTAACTTTTATTATTGTAATGACATAAGTACGATGTCTAGGTGGAGCTTAAGTGGAAGGAGTAGAAAAGTGTCATGTGTCACGTAGATATTTTTCATAGTAGATTGAAAAGTTACTAATCTTTTAGCGTTAAAAGATGCAATATTTCTTTGACAAAATTACAGAAAACGTCTTTTAGGTATATATAAACTTGCAGATTTCATCCTTTATCTTCAAAAAGTACTAAAATCATCCTTTATATATAAATTGTTATAAGATACGTCTTTTAAGCTAACTGCCGTTAAATAATCTGTTAAAAATGTTATACATGACCAAACTATCCTTATCATTATTAATAAAATTAAAATAAAAACAAAAGAATAGTTGGTCCCACTTCATCATCTTCATCGTGTTGTTCCCAAATTTATCAGATGATCAGATCATAATTTCTTTTAGTTTCACAAGAGTTTGTCAATTTTGAGAAGAGATTAAATGCAAGTTAATGAAAAAAGAAGCTCACTTCCACCGATGCTCCAAAGCACACATCGTCTTCTTAATACCTTCTTTCTTCGTCAATTATAATGTTCTTCAAATTCCAAATTCCTACACAGGCAATCAAATAACGTTACTACTCCGACCACCACCACGTTCTCCGACATCAATGGTCATCGGGTGCTTCAATCAGGCACTGATGCGGGCCCAAGTGTTGAGGACCGGGTTTTATTGTTTTTAGAGGCTCAAGACCGTGCTGCACGAAAACCGGCATAAGTTGGGCTATGAGTCTCCGTTTCTGACGTTCTACCAGTCGAAACGACCGTGAAAACGAAGACTACGTCATGGTAACTGCCGTAGGCGGGTTAGCCCGTTATTTTTCCAAGGTTTTGAACTTCATACAGATGCGTCAAAGGTTGGAATTGGCGGGGTTCTCAGCCAAGGTGGTCGGCCTGTTGCCTACTTTAGTGAGAAATTGACAGGGCCAAAGTTGAGGTATAGTACTTATGACTTGGAGCTTTATGCTGTGGTCCAAGCTGTAAAGCATTGGCGACATTATTTGTTTCATAAAGAGTTTGTTTTGTTCACTGATCATGACTCTTTAAGGCATATTCGCACACAAGACAAGGCATCCCATAAGCATGGGCGCTGGTTGGCATTTCTTGAAAAGTTTACTTTTATGATCAAGCACAAGACCGGTGTTTCAAACAGATTTGCTGATGCTTTAAGCAGAAGGAGTAATTTACTTGTTTCTATGAGAGTTGATGTGCCAGGTCTTGATGTCATTCGTGAGCAGCTAGTCATTGATCCATATTTTTCAGTTGTTGTGCAGGGTATGCAAACCGGGCAGAAATCAGATTTTCTTTTACATGATGGCTTTCTGTTAAAGGAAATCAGCTATGTATTCCCGATTCTAGCCTTCGCTTGCAAATTATTAAGGAATTACATGGTGAAGGGCATGTTGGTCGTGATCGTACTTTACAGTTGGTGCAAGCTTCTTATTTTTGGCCTACTATGAGGAAAGAAGTGGATCGTTATGTTAAGAGATGTCGTATTTGCCAAGTTTCAAAGGGCACGACTACTAATGCGGGTCTCTATATGCCTTTGCCAATTCCTTCGCAGCCATGGGTCGATATTAGTATGGATTTTGTGTTGGGATTACCTCGTACTCAGAGAGGTAATGATTCTATTTTTGTTGTTGTTGATCGGTTTTCTAAGATGGTCCATTTTATTCCTTGCAAGAAGACATCTGATGCTGTTAATGTAGCACAACTTTTCTTTCGCGATGTGTATCGTTTGCATGGGCTGCCTTCTTCTATTGTGTCTGATCGGGATACCCGGTTTCTAAGTCATTTTTGGCGTACATTATGGAAGATGGTGAATACTCAACTTAACTTCAGTAGTGCTTACCACCCACAAACAGACGGGCAAACTGAAGTTGTTAATCGATCCTTGGGAAATTTGTTACGGTGTTTGGTTGGTGATCATGTGAAAGCGTGGGATCAAAAACTGTGTCAAGCTGAGTTTGCTCATAATCATGCTGTCAATCGGAGCACCGGGTTTAGTCCATTTCAAGTCGTTTACTCATCTCAGCCCCGAAAACCACTTGATTTAATAGACTTCCAATATCTGGTCCTGTTCCAAAGAAAGTTCAAGATTTTGTAGAGGGGTTGCATGAAGTTCATAAGACAGTTCATGATAATCTGGCCCAAGCCAATGCGAAGTATAAGAAGGCTGCTGACAAAAACGTAGGCATGTGGATTTTGAAGAAGGTGATTTCGTTTGGGCTGTTTTAACTAAAGATCGTTTTTCAGTGGGAGACTACAACAAGCTTTCAGCTAAGAAGATTGGGCCTGTTGAAATTGTGCAGAAGATAAACCCCAATGCTTACAAGCTGAAACTTCCTAGCCACATTCGTTGTTCAGACGTGTTTAATATGAAACATTTGTTGCCATACTATGGTGACTCTTCTGATGATGAACCTGTTGTGAATTCGAGGGCGAAATTTGTCTACCCGGGGGGAATGATGCGGGCCCAAGTGTTGAGGACCGGGCGTTATTGTTTTTAGAGGCTCAAGACCGTGCTGCACGAAAACCGGCATAACTTGGGCTATGAGTCTCCGTTTCTGACGTTCTACCAGTCGAAACGACCGTGGAAACGAAGACTACGTCATGGTACCTGCCGTAGGCGGGTTAGCCCGTTATTTTTCCAAGGTTTTGAACTTCATACAGATGCGTCAAAGGTTGGGATTGGCGGGGTTCTCAGCCAAGGTGGTCGGCCTGTTGCCTACTTTAGTGAGAAATTGACAGGGCCAAAGTTGAGGTATAGTACTTATGACTTGGAGCTTTATGCTGTGGTCCAAGCTGTAAAGCATTGGCGACATTATTTGTTTCATAAAGAGTTTGTTTTGTTCACTGATCATGACTCTTTAAGGCATATTCGCACACAAGACAAGGCATCCCATAAGCATGGGCGCTGGTTGGCATTTCTTGAAAAGTTTACTTTTGTGATCAAGCACAAGACCGGTGTTTCAAACAGAGTTGCTGATGCTTTAAGCAGAAGGAGTAATTTACTTGTTTCTATGAGAGTTGATGTGCCAGGTCTTGATGTCATTCGTGAGCAGCTAGTCATTGATCCATATTTTTCAGTTGTTGTGCAGGGTATGCAAACCGGGCAGAAATCAGATTTTCTTTTACATGATGGCTTTCTGTTCAAAGGAAATCAGCTATGTATTCCCGATTCTAGCCTTCGCTTGCAAATTATTAAGGAATTACATGGTGAAGGGCATGTTGGTCGTGATCGTACTTTACAGTTGGTGCAAGCTTCTTATTTTTGGCCTACTATGAGGAAAGAAGTGGATCGTTATGTTAAGAGATGTCGTATTTGCCAAGTTTCAAAGGGCACGACTACTAATGCGGGTCTCTATATGCCTTTGCCAATTCCTTCGCAGCCATGGGTCGATATTAGTATGGATTTTGTGTTGGGATTACCTCGTACTCAGAGAGGTAATGATTCTATTTTTGTTGTTGTTGATCGGTTTTCTAAGATGGTCCATTTTATTCCTTGCAAGAAGACATCTGATGCTGTTAATGTAGCACAACTTTTCTTTCGCGATGTGTATCGTTTGCATGGGCTGCCTTCTTCTATTGTGTCTGATCGGGATACCCGGTTTCTAAGTCATTTTTGGCGTACATTATGGAAGATGGTGAATACTCAACTTAACTTCAGTAGTGCTTACCACCCACAAACAGACGGGCAAACTGAAGTTGTTAATCGATCCTTGGGAAATTTGTTACGGTGTTTGGTTGGTGATCATGTGAAAGCGTGGGATCAAAAACTGTGTCAAGCTGAGTTTGCTCATAATCATGCTGTCAATCGGAGCACCGGGTTTAGTCCATTTCAAGTCGTTTACTCATCTCAGCCCCGAGGACCACTTGATTTAATGAGACTTCCAATTTCTGGTCCTGTTCCAAAGAAAGTTCAAGATTTTGTAGAGGGGTTGCATGAAGTTCATAAGACAGTTCATGATAATCTGGCCCAAGCCAATGCGAAGTATAAGAAGGCTGCTGACCAAAAACGTAGGCATGTGGATTTTGAAGAAGGTGATTTCGTTTGGGCTGTTTTAACTAAAGATCGTTTTTCAGTGGGAGACTACAACAAGCTTTCAGCTAAGAAGATTGGGCCTGTTGAAATTGTGCAGAAGATAAACCCCAATGCTTACAAGCTGAAACTTCCTAGCCACATTCGTTGTTCAGACGTGTTTAATGTGAAACATTTGTTGCCATACTATGGTGACTCTTCTGATGATGAACCTGTTGTGAATTCGAGGGCGAAATTTGTCTACCCGGGGGGGAATGATGCGGGCCCAAGTGTTGAGGACCGGGCTTTATTGTTTTTAGAGGCTCAAGACCGTGCTGCACGAAAACCGGCATAACTTGGGCTATGAGTCTCCGTTTCTGACGTTCTACCAGTCGAAACGACAGTGGAAACGAAGACTACGTCATGGTAACCTGCCGTAGGCGGGTTAGCCCGTTATTTTTCCAAGGTTTTGAACTTCATACAGATGCGTCAAAGGTTGGGATTGGCGGGGTTCTCAGCCAAGGTGGTCGGCCTGTTGCCTACTTTAGTGAGAAATTGACAGGGCCAAAGTTGAGGTATAGTACTTATGACTTGGAGCTTTATGCTGTGGTCCAAGCTGTAAAGCATTGGCGACATTATTTGTTTCATAAAGAGTTTGTTTTGTTCACTGATCATGACTCTTTAAGGCATATTCGCACACAAGACAAGGTATCCCATAAGCATGGGCGCTGGTTGGCATTTCTTGAAAAGTTTACCTTTGTGATCAAGCACAAGACCGGTGTTTCAAACAGAGTTGCTGATGCTTTAAGCAGAAGGAGTAATTTACTTGTTTCTATGAGAGTTGATGTGCCAGGTCTTGATGTCATTCGTGAGCAGCTAGTCATTGATCCATATTTTTCAGTTGTTGTGCAGGGTATGCAAACCGGGCAGAAATCAGATTTTCTTTTACATGATGGCTTTCTGTTCAAAGGAAATCAGCTATGTATTCCCGATTCTAGCCTTCGCTTGCAAATTATTAAGGAATTACATGGTGAAGGGCATGTTGGTCGTGATCGTACTTTACAGTTGGTGCAAGCTTCTTATTTTTGGCCTACTATGAGGAAAGAAGTGGATCGTTATGTTAAGAGATGTCGTATTTGCCAAGTTTCAAAGGGCACGACTACTAATGCGGGTCTCTATATGCCTTTGCCAATTCCTTCGCAGCCATGGGTCGATATTAGTATGGATTTTGTGTTGGGATTACCTCGTACTCAGAGAGGTAATGATTCTATTTTTGTTGTTGTTGATCGGTTTTCTAAGATGGTCCATTTTATTCCTTGCAAGAAGACATCTGATGCTGTTAATGTAGCACAACTTTTCTTTCGCGATGTGTATCGTTTGCATGGGCTGCCTTCTTCTATTGTGTCTGATCGGGATACCCGGTTTCTAAGTCATTTTTGGCGTACATTATGGAAGATGGTGAATACTCAACTTAACTTCAGTAGTGCTTACCACCCACAAACAGACGGGCAAACTGAAGTTGTTAATCGATCCTTGGGAAATTTGTTACGGTGTTTGGTTGGTGATCATGTGAAAGCGTGGGATCAAAAACTGTGTCAAGCTGAGTTTGCTCATAATCATGCTGTCAATCGGAGCACCGGGTTTAGTCCATTTCAAGTCGTTTACTCATCTCAGCCCCGAAAACCACTTGATTTAATGAGACTTCCAATTTCTGGTCCTGTTCCAAAGAAAGTTCAAGATTTTGTAGAGGGGTTGCATGAAGTTCATAAGACAGTTCATGATAATCTGGCCCAAGCCAATGCGAAGTATAAGAAGGCTGCTGACCAAAAACGTAGGCATGTGGATTTTGAAGAAGGTGATTTCGTTTGGGCTGTTTTAACTAAAGATCGTTTTTCAGTGGGAGACTACAACAAGCTTTCAGCTAAGAAGATTGGGCCTGTTGAAATTGTGCAGAAGATAAACCCCAATGCTTACAAGCTGAAACTTCCTAGCCACATTCGTTGTTCAGACGTGTTTAATGTGAAACATTTGTTGCCATACTATGGTGACTCTTCTGATGATGAACCTGTTGTGAATTCGAGGGCGAAATTTGTCTACCCGGGGGGGAATGATGCGGGCCCAAGTGTTGAGGACCGGGCTTTATTGTTTTTAGAGGCTCAAGACCGTGCTGCACGAAAACCGGCATAACTTGGGCTATGAGTCTCCGTTTCTGACGTTCTACCAGTCGAAACGACCGTGGAAACGAAGACTACGTCATGGTAACCTGCCGTAGGCGGTTAGCCAGTTATTTTTCCAAGGTTTTGAACTTCATACAGATGCGTCAAAGGTTGGGATTGGCGGGGTTCTCAGCCAAGGTGGTCGGCCTGTTGCCTACTTTAGTGAGAAATTGACAGGGCCAAAGTTGAGGTATAGTACTTATGACTTGGAGCTTTATGCTGTGGTCCAAGCTGTAAAGCATTGGCGACATTATTTGTTTCATAAAGAGTTTGTTTTGTTCACTGATCATGACTCTTTAAGGCATATTCGCACACAAGACAAGGTATCCCATAAGCATGGGCGCTGGTTGGCATTTCTTGAAAAGTTTACTTTTGTGATCAAGCACAAGACCGGTGTTTCAAACAGAGTTGCTGATGCTTTAAGCAGAAGGAGTAATTTACTTGTTTCTATGAGAGTTGATGTGCCAGGTCTTGATGTCATTCGTGAGCAGCTAGTCATTGATCCATATTTTTCAGTTGTTGTGCAGGGTATGCAAACCGGGCAGAAATCAGATTTTCTTTTACATGATGGCTTTCTGTTCAAAGGAAATCAGCTATGTATTCCCGATTCTAGCCTTCGCTTGCAAATTATTAAGGAATTACATGGTGAAGGGCATGTTGGTCGTGATCGTACTTTACAGTTGGTGCAAGCTTCTTATTTTTGGCCTACTATGAGGAAAGAAGTGCATCGTTATGTTAAGAGATGTCGTATTTGCCAAGTTTCAAAGGGCACGACTACTAATGCGGGTCTCTATATGCCTTTGCCAATTCCTTCGCAGCCATGGGTCGATATTAGTATGGATTTTGTGTTGGGATTACCTCGTACTCAGAGAGGTAATGATTCTATTTTTGTTGTTGTTGATCGGTTTTCTAAGATGGTCCATTTTATTCCTTGCAAGAAGACATCTGATGCTGTTAATGTAGCACAACTTTTCTTTCACGATGTGTATCGTTTGCATGGGCTGCCTTCTTCTATTGTGTCTGATCAGGATACCCGGTTTCTAAGTCATTTTTGGCGTACATTATGGAAGATGGTGAATACTCAACTTAACTTCAGTAGTGCTTACCACCCACAAACAGACGGGCAAACTGAAGTTGTTAATCGATCCTTGGGAAATTTGTTACGGTGTTTGGTTGGTGATCATGTGAAAGCGTGGGATCAAAAACTGTGTCAAGCTGAGTTTGCTCATAATCATGCTGTCAATCGGAGCACCGGGTTTAGTCCATTTCAAGTCGTTTACTCATCTCAGCCCCGAAAACCACTTGATTTAATGAGACTTCCAATTTCTGGTCCTGTTCCAAAGAAAGTTCAAGATTTTGTAGAGGGGTTGCATGAAGTTCATAAGACAGTTCATGATAATCTGGCCCAAGCCAATGCGAAGTATAAGAAGGCTGCTGACAAAAACGTAGGCATGTGGATTTTGAAGAAGGTGATTTCGTTTGGGCTGTTTTAACTAAAGATCGTTTTTCAGTGGGAGACTACAACAAGCTTTCAGCTAAGAAGATTGGGCCTGTTGAAATTGTGCAGAAGATAAACCCCAATGCTTACAAGCTGAAACTTCCTAGCCACATTCGTTGTTCAGACGTGTTTAATGTGAAACATTTGTTGCCATACTATGGTGACTCTTCTGATGATGAACCTGTTGTGAATTCGAGGGCGAAATTTGTCTACCCGGGGGGGAATGATGCGGGCCCAAGTGTTGAGGACCGGGCTTTATTGTTTTTAGAGGCTCAAGACCGTGCTGCACGAAAACCGGCATAACTTGGGCTATGAGTCTCCGTTTCTGACGTTCTACCAGTCGAAACGACCGTGGAAACGAAGACTATGTCATGGTAACCTGCCGTAGGCTGGTTAGCCAGTTATTTTTCCAAGGTTTTGAACTTCATACAGATGCGTCAAAGGTTGGGATTGGCGGGGTTCTCAGCCAAGGTGGTCGGCCTGTTGCCTACTTTAGTGAGAAATTGACAGGGCCAAAGTTGAGGTATAGTACTTATGACTTGGAGCTTTATGCTGTGGTCCAAGCTGTAAAGCATTGGCGACATTATTTGTTTCATAAAGAGTTTGTTTTGTTCACTGATCATGACTCTTTAAGGCATATTCGCACACAAGACAAGGTATCCCATAAGCATGGGCGCTGGTTGGCATTTCTTGAAAAGTTTACTTTTGTGATCAAGCACAAGACAGGTGTTTCAAACAGAGTTGCTGATGCTTTAAGCAGAATGAGTAATTTACTTGTTTCTTTGAGAGTTGATGTGCCAGGTCTTGATGTCATTCGTGAGCAGCTAGTCATTGATCCATATTTTTCAGTTGTTGTGCAGGGTATGCAAACCGGGCAGAAATCAGATTTTCTTTTACATGATGGCTTTCTGTTCAAAGGAAATCAGCTATGTATTCCCGATTCTAGCCTTCGCTTGCAAATTATTAAGGAATTACATGGTGAAGGGCATGTTGGTCGTGATCGTACTTTACAGTTGGTGCAAGCTTCTTATTTTTGGCCTACTATGAGGAAAGAAGTGGATTGTTATGTTAAGAGATGTTGTATTTGCCAAGTTTCAAAGGGCACGACTACTAATGCGGGTCTCTATATGCCTTTGCCAATTCCTTCGCAGCCATGGGTCGATATTAGTATGGATTTTGTGTTGGGATTACCTCGTACTCAGAGAGGTAATGATTCTATTTTTGTTGTTGTTGATCGGTTTTCTAAGATGGTCCATTTTATTCCTTGCAAGAAGACATCTGATGCTGTTAATGTAGCACAACTTTTCTTTCGCGATGTGTATCGTTTGCATGGGCTGCCTTCTTCTATTGTGTCTGATCGGGATACCCGGTTTCTAAGTCATTTTTGGCGTACATTATGGAAGATGGTGAATACTCAACTTAACTTCAGTAGTGCTTACCACCCACAAACAGACGGGCAAACTGAAGTTGTTAATCGATCCTTGGGAAATTTGTTACGGTGTTTGGTTGGTGATCATGTGAAAGCGTGGGATCAAAAACTGTGTCAAGCTGAGTTTGCTCATAATCATGCTGTCAATCGGAGCACCGGGTTTAGTCCATTTCAAGTCGTTTACTCATCTCAGCCCCGAAAACCACTTGATTTAATGAGACTTCCAATTTCTGGTCCTGTTCCAAAGAAAGTTCAAGATTTTGTAGAGGGGTTGCATGAAGTTCATAAGACAGTTCATGATAATCTGGCCCAAGCCAATGCGAAGTATAAGAAGGCTGCTGACCAAAAACGTAGGCATGTGGATTTTGAAGAAGGTGATTTCGTTTGGGCTGTTTTAACTAAAGATCGTTTTTCAGTGGGAGACTACAACAAGCTTTCAGCTAAGAAGATTGGGCCTGTTGAAATTGTGCAGAAGATAAACCCCAATGCTTACAAGCTGAAACTTCCTAGCCACATTCGTTGTTCAGACGTGTTTAATGTGAAACATTTGTTGCCATACTATGGTGACTCTTCTGATGATGAACCTGTTGTGAATTCGAGGGCGAAATTTGTCTACCCGGGGGGGAATGATGCGGGCCCAAGTGTTGAGGACCGGGCTTTATTGTTTTTAGAGGCTCAAGACCGTGCTGCACGAAAACCGGCATAACTTGGGCTATGAGTCTCCGTTTCTGACGTTCTACCAGTCGAAACGACCGTGGAAACGAAGACTACGTCATGGTAACCTGCCGTAGGCGGGTTAGCCCGTTATTTTTCCAAGGTTTTGAACTTCATACAGATGCGTCAAAGGTTGGGATTGGCGGGGTTCTCAGCCAAGGTGGTCGGCCTGTTGCCTACTTTAGTGAGAAATTGACAGGGCCAAAGTTGAGGTATAGTACTTATGACTTGGAGCTTTATGCTGTGGTCCAAGCTGTAAAGCATTGGCGACATTATTTGTTTCATAAAGAGTTTGTTTTGTTCACTGATCATGACTCTTTAAGGCATATTCGCACACAAGACAAGGTATCCCATAAGCATGGGCGCTGGTTGGCATTTCTTGAAAAGTTTACTTTTGTGATCAAGCACAAGACCGGTGTTTCAAACAGAGTTGCTGATGCTTTAAGCAGAAGGAGTAATTTACTTGTTTCTATGAGAGTTGATGTGCCAGGTCTTGATGTCATTCGTGAGCAGCTAGTCATTGATCCATATTTTTCAGTTGTTGTGCAGGGTATGCAAACCGGGCAGAAATCAGATTTTCTTTTACATGATGGCTTTCTGTTCAAAGGAAATCAGCTATGTATTCCCGATTCTAGCCTTCGCTTGCAAATTATTAAGGAATTACATGGTGAAGGGCATGTTGGTCGTGATCGTACTTTACAGTTGGTGCAAGCTTCTTATTTTTGGCCTACTATGAGGAAAGAAGTGGATCGTTATGTTAAGAGATGTCGTATTTGCCAAGTTTCAAAGGCACGACTACTAATGCGGGTCTCTATATGCCTTTGCCAATTCCTTCGCAGCCATGGGTCGATATTAGTATGGATTTTGTGTTGGGATTACCTCGTACTCAGAGAGGTAATGATTCTATTTTTGTTGTTGTTGATCGGTTTTCTAAGATGGTCCATTTTATTCCTTGCAAGAAGACATCTGATGCTGTTAATGTAGCACAACTTTTCTTTCGCGATGTGTATCGTTTGCATGGGCTGCCTTCTTCTATTGTGTCTGATCGGGATACCCGGTTTCTAAGTCATTTTTGGCGTACATTATGGAAGATGGTGAATACTCAACTTAACTTCAGTAGTGCTTACCACCCACAAACAGACGGGCAAACTGAAGTTGTTAATCGATCCTTGGGAAATTTGTTACGGTGTTTGGTTGGTGATCATGTGAAAGCGTGGGATCAAAAACTGTGTCAAGCTGAGTTTGCTCATAATCATGCTGTCAATCGGAGCACCGGGTTTAGTCCATTTCAAGTCGTTTACTCATCTCAGCCCCGAAAACCACTTGATTTAATGAGACTTCCAATTTCTGGTCCTGTTCCAAAGAAAGTTCAAGATTTTGTAGAGGGGTTGCATGAAGTTCATAAGACAGTTCATGATAATCTGGCCCAAGCCAATGCGAAGTATAAGAAGGCTGCTGACCAAAATCGTAGGCATGTGGATTTTGAAGAAGGTGATTTCGTTTGGGCTGTTTTAACTAAAGATCGTTTTTCAGTGGGAGACTACAACAAGCTTTCAGCTAAGAAGATTGGGCCTGTTGAAATTGTGCAGAAGATAAACCCCAATGCTTACAAGCTGAAACTTCCTAGCCACATTCGTTGTTCAGACGTGTTTAATGTGAAACATTTGTTGCCATACTATGGTGACTCTTCTGATGATGAACCTGTTGTGAATTCGAGGGCGAAATTTGTCTACCCTGTGGGGAATGATGCGGGCTCAAGTGTTGAGGACCGGGCTTTATTGTTTTTAGAGGCTCAAGACCGTGCTGCACGAAAACCGGCATAACTTGGGCTATGAGTCTCCGTTTCTGACGTTCTACCAGTCGAAACGACCATGGAAACGAAGACTACGTCATGGTAACCTGCCGTAGGCGAGTTAGCCCGTTATTTTTCCAAGTTTTTGAACTTCATACAGATGCGTCAAAGGTTGGGATTGGCGGGGTTCTCAGCCAAGGTGGTCGGCCTGTTGCCTACTTTAGTGAGAAATTGACAGGGCCAAAGTTGAGGTATAGTACTTATGACTTGGAGCTTTATGCGGTGGTCCAAGCTGTAAAGCATTGGCGACATTATTTGTTTCATAAAGAGTTTGTTTTGTTCACTGATCATGACTCTTTAAGGCATATTCGCACACAAGACAAGGTATCCCATAAGCATGGGCGCTGGTTAGCATTTCTTGAAAAGTTTAGTTTTGTGATCAAGCACAAGACCGGTGTTTCAAACAGAGTTGCTGATGCTTTAAGCAGAAGGAGTAACATACTTGTTTCTATGAGAGTTGATGTGCCAGGTCTTGATGTCATTCGTGAGCAGCTAGTCATTGATCCATATTTTTCAGTTGTTGTGCAGGGTATGCAAACCGGGCAGAAATCAGATTTTCTTTTACATGATGGCTTTCTGTTCAAAGGAAATCAGCTATGTATTCCCGATTCTAGCCTTCGCTTGCAAATTATTAAGGAATTACATGGTGAAGGGCATGTTGGTCGTGATCGTACTTTACAGTTGGTGCAAGCTTCTTATTTTTGGCCTACTATGAGGAAAGAAGTGGATCGTTATGTTAAGAGATGTCGTATTTGCCAAGTTTCAAAAGGCACGACTACTAATGCGGGTCTCTATATGCCTTTGCCAATTCCTTCGCAGCCATGGGTCGATATTAGTATGGATTTTGTGTTGGGATTACCTCGTACTCAGAGAGGTAATGACTCTATTTTTGTTGTTGTTGATCGGTTTTCTAAGATGATCCATTTTATTCCTTGCAAGAAGACATCTGATGCTGTTAATGTAGCACAACTTTTCTTTCGCGATGTGTATCGTTTGCATGGGCTTCCTTCTTCTATTGTGTCTGATCGGGATACCCGGTTTCTAAGTCATTTTTGGCGTACATTATGGAAGATGGTGAATACTCAACTTAACTTCAGTAGTGCTTACCACCCACAAACAGACGGGCAAACTGAAGTTGTTAATCGATCCTTGGGAAATTTGTTACGGTGTTTGGTTGGTGATCATGTGAAAGCGTGGGATCAAAAACTGTGTCAAGCTGAGTTTGCTCATAATCATGCTGTCAATCGGAGCACCGGGTTTAGTCCATTTCAAGTCGTTTACTCATCTCAGCCCCGAAAACCACTTGATTTAATGAGACTTCCAATTTCTGGTCCTGTTCCAAAGAAAGTTCAAGATTTTGTAGAGGGGTTGCATGAAGTTCATAAGACAGTTCATGATAATCTGGCCCAAGCCAATGCGAAGTATAAGAAGGCTGCTGACCAAAACGTAGGCATGTGGATTTTGAAGAAGGTGATTTCGTTTGGGCTGTTTTAACTAAAGATCGTTTTTCAGTGGGAGACTACAACAAGCTTTCAGCTAAGAAGATTGGGCCTGTTGAAATTGTGCAGAAGATAAACCCCAATGCTTACAAGCTGAAACTTCCTAGCCACATTCGTTGTTCAGACGTGTTTAATGTGAAACATTTGTTGCCATACTATGGTGACTCTTCTGATGATGAACCTGTTGTGAATTCGAGGGCGAAATTTGTCTACCCGGGGGGAATGATGCGGGCCCAAGTGTTGAGGACCGGGCTTTATTGTTTTTAGAGGCTCAAGACCGTGCTGCACGAAAACCGGCATAACTTGGGCTATGAGTCTCCGTTTCTGACGTTCTACCAGTCGAAACGACCGTGGAAACGAAGACTACGTCATGGTAACCTGCCGTAGGCGGTTAGCCGTTATTTTTCCAAGTTTTGAACTTCATACAGATGCGTCAAAGGTTGGGATTGGCGGGGTTCTCAGCCAAGGTGGTCGGCCTGTTGCCTACTTTAGTGAGAAATTGACAGGGCCAAAGTTGAGGTATAGTACTTATGACTTGGAGCTTTATGCTGTGGTCCAAGCTGTAAAGCATTGGCGACATTATTTGTTTCATAAAGAGTTTGTTTTGTTCACTGATCATGACTCTTTAAGGCATATTCGCACACAAGACAAGGTATCCCATAAGCATGGGCGCTGGTTGGCATTTCTTGAAAAGTTTACTTTTGTGATCAAGCACAAGACCGGTGTTTCAAACAGAGTTGCTGATGCTTTAAGCAGAAGGAGTAATTTACTTGTTTCTATGAGAGTTGATGTGCCAGGTCTTGATGTCATTCGTGAGCAGCTAGTCATTGATCCATATTTTTCAGTTGTTGTGCAGGGTATGCAAACCGGGCAGAAATCAGATTTTCTTTTACATGATGGCTTTCTGTTCAAAGGAAATCAGCTATGTATTCCCGATTCTAGCCTTCGCTTGCAAATTATTAAGGAATTACATGGTGAAGGGCATGTTGGTCGTGATCGTACTTTACAGTTGGTGCAAGCTTCTTATTTTTGGCCTACTATGAGGAAAGAAGTGGATCGTTATGTTAAGAGATGTCGTATTTGCCAAGTTTCAAAGGGCACGACTACTAATGCGGGTCTCTAAATGCCTTTGCCAATTCCTTCGCAGCCATGGGTCGATATTAGTATGGATTTTGTGTTGGGATTACCTCGTACTCAGAGAGGTAATGATTCTATTTTTGTTGTTGTTGATCGGTTTTCTAAGATGGTCCATTTTATTCCTTGCAAGAAGACATCTGATGCTGTTAATGTAGCACAACTTTTCTTTCGCGATGTGTATCGTTTGCATGGGCTGCCTTCTTCTATTGTGTCTGATCGGGATACCCGGTTTCTAAGTCATTTTTGGCGTACATTATGGAAGATGGTGAATACTCAACTTAACTTCAGTAGTGCTTACCACCCACAAACAGACGGGCAAACTGAAGTTTTTAATCGATCCTTCGGAAATTTGTTACGGTGTTTGGTTGGTGATCATGTGAAAGCGTGGGATCAAAAACTGTGTCAAGCTGAGTTTGCTCATAATCATGCTGTCAATCGGAGCACCGGGTTTAGTCCATTTCAAGTCGTTTACTCATCTCAGCCCCGAGGACCACTTGATTTAATGAGACTTCCAATTTCTGGTCTTGTTCCAAAGAAAGTTCAAGATTTTGTAGAGGGGTTGCATGAAGTTCATAAGACAGTTCATGATAATCTGGCCGAAGCCAATGCGAAGTATAAGAAGGCTGCTGACCAAAAACGTAGGCATGTGGATTTTGAAGAAGGTGATTTCGTTTGGGATGTTTTAACTAAAGATCGTTTTTCAGTGGGAGACTACAACAAGCTTTCAGCTAAGAAGATTGGGCCTGTTGAAATTGTGCAGAAGATAAACCCCAATGCTTACAAGCTGAAACTTCCTAGCCACATTCGTTGTTCAGACGTGTTTAATGTGAAACATTTGTTGCCATACTATGGTGACTCTTCTGATGATGAACCTGTTGTGAATTCGAGGGAGAAATTTGTCTACCCGGGGGGAATGATGCGGGCCCAAGTGTTGAGGACCGGGCTTTATTGTTTTTAGAGGCTCAAGACCGTGCTGCACGAAAACCGGCATAACTTGGGCTATGAGTCTCCGTTTCTGACGTTCTACCAGTCAAAACGACCGTGGAAACGAAGACTACGTCATGGTAACCTGCTGTAGGCGGGTTAGCCGGTTATTTTTCCAAGGTTTTGAACTTCATACAGATGCGTCAAAGGTTGGGATTGGCGGGGTTCTCAGCCAAGGTGGTCGGCCTGTTGCCTACTTTAGTGAGAAATTGACAGGGCCAAAGTTGAGGTATAGTACTTATGACTTGGAGCTTTATGCTGTGGTCCAAGCTGTAAAGCATTGGCGACATTATTTGTTTCATAAAGAGTTTGTTTTGTTCACTGATCATGACTCTTTAAGGCATATTCGCACACAAGACAAGGTATCCCATAAGCATGGGCGCTGGTTGGCATTTCTTGAAAAGTTTACTTTTGTGATCAAGCACAAGACCGGTGTTTCAAACAGAGTTGCTGATGCTTTAAGCAAAAGAGTAATTTACTTGTTTCTATGAGAGTTGATGTGCCAGGTCTTGATGTCATTCGTGAGCAGCTAGTCATTGATCCATATTTTTCAGTTGTTGTGTAGGGTATGCAAACCGGGCAGAAATCAGATTTTCTTTTACATGATGGCTTTCTGTTCAAAGGAAATCAGCTATGTATTCCCGATTCTAGCCTTCGCTTGCAAATTATTAAGGAATTACATGGTGAAGGGCATGTTGGTCGTGATCGTACTTTACAGTTGGTGCAAGCTTCTTATTTTTGGCCTACTATGAGGAAAGAAGTGGATCGTTATGTTAAGAGATGTCGTATTTGCCAAGTTTCAAAGGGCACGACTACTAATGCGGGTCTCTATATGCCTTTGCCAATTCCTTCGCAGCCATGGGTCGATATTAGTATGGATTTTGTGTTGGGATTACCTCGTACTCAGAGAGGTAATGATTCTATTTTTGTTGTTGTTGATCGGTTTTCTAAGATGGTCCATTTTATTCCTTGCAAGAAGACATCTGATGCTGTTAATGTAGCACAACTTTTCTTTCACGATGTGTATCGTTTGCATGGGCTGCCTTCTTCTATTGTGTCTGATCGGGATACCCGGTTTCTAAGTCATTTTTAGCGTACATTATGGAAGATGGTGAATACTCAACTTAACTTCAGTAGTGCTTACCACCCACAAACAGACGGGCAAACTAAAGTTGTTAATTGATCCTTGGGAAATTTGTTACGGTGTTTGGTTGGTGATCATGTGAAAGCGTGGGATCAAAAACTGTGTCAAGCTGAGTTTGCTCATAATCATGCTGTCAATCGGAGCACCGGGTTTAGTCCATTTCAAGTCGTTTACTCATCTCAGCCCCGAGGACCACTTGATTTAATGAGACTTCCAATTTCTGGTCCTGTTCCAAAGAAAGTTCAAGATTTTGTAGAGGGGTTGCATGAAGTTCATAAGACAGTTCATGATAATCTGGCCCAAGCCAATGCGAAGTATAAGAAGGCTGCTGACCAAAAACGTAGGCATGTGGATTTTGAAGAAGGTGATTTCGTTTGGGCTGTTTTAACTAAAGATCGTTTTTCAGTGGGAGACTACAACAAGCTTTCAGCTAAGAAGATTGGGCCTGTTGAAATTGTGCAGAAGATAAACCCCAAAGCTTACAAGCTGAAACTTCCTAGCCACATTCGTTGTTCAGACGTGTTTATGTGAAACATTTGTTGCCATACTATGGTGACTCTTCTAATGATGAACCTGTTGTGAATTCGAGGGACAAATTTGTCTACCCGGGGGGAATGATGCGGGCCCAAGTGTTGAGGACCGGGCTTTATTGTTTTTAGAGGCTCAAGACCGTGCTGCACGAAAACCGGCATAACTTGGGCTATGAGTCTCCGTTTCTGACGTTCTACCAGTCGAAACGACCGTGGAAACGAAGACTACGTCATGGTAACCTGCTGTAGGCGGGTTAGCCGGTTATTTTTCCAAGGTTTTGAACTTCATACAGATGCGTCAAAGGTTGGGATTGGCGGGGTTCTCAGCCAAGGTGGTCGGCCTGTTGCCTACTTTAGTGAGAAATTGATAGGGCCAAAGTTGAGGTATAGTACTTATGACTTGGAGCTTTATGCTGTGGTCCAAGCTGTAAAGCATTGGCGACATTATTTGTTTCATAAAGAGTTTGTTTTGTTCACTGATCATGACTCTTTAAGGCATATTCGCACACAAGACAAGGTATCCCATAAGCATGGGCGCTGGTTGGCATTTCTTGAAAAGTTTACTTTTGTGATCAAGCACAAGACCGGTGTTTCAAACAGAGTTGCTGATGCTTTAAGCAGAAGGAGTAATTTACTTGTTTCTATGAGAGTTGATGTGCCAGGTCTTGATGTCATTCGTGAGCAGCTAGTCAATGATCCATATTTTTCAGTTGTTGTGTAGGGTATGCAAACCGGGCAGAAATCAGATTTTCTTTTACATGATGGCTTTCTGTTCAAAGGAAATCAGCTATGTATTCCCGATTCTAGCCTTCGCTTGCAAATTATTAAGGAATTACATGGTGAAGGGCATGTTGGTCGTGATCGTACTTTACAGTTGGTGCAAGCTTCTTATTTTTGGCCTACTATGAGGAAAGAAGTGGATCGTTATGTTAAGAGATGTCGTATTTGCCAAGTTTCAAAGGGCACGACTACTAATGCGGGTCTCTATATGCCTTTGCCAATTCCTTCGCAGCCATGGGTCGATATTAGTATGGATTTTGTGTTGGGATTACCTCGTACTCAGAGAGGTAATGATTCTATTTTTGTTGTTGTTGATCGGTTTTCTAAGATGGTCCATTTTATTCCTTGCAAGAAGACATCTGATGCTGTTAATGTAGCACAACTTTTCTTTCGCGATGTGTATCGTTTGCATGGGCTGCCTTCTTCTATTGTGTCTAATCGGGATACCCGGTTTCTAAGTCATTTTTGGCGTACATTATGGAAGATGGTGAATACTCAACTTAACTTCAGTAGTGCTTACCACCCACAAACAGACGGGCAAACTGAAGTTGTTAATCGATCCTTGGGAAATTTGTTACGGTGTTTGGTTGGTGATCATGTGAAAGCGTGGGATCAAAAACTGTGTCAAGCTGAGTTTGCTCATAATCATGCTGTCAATCGGAGCACCGGGTTTAGTCCATTTCAAGTCGTTTACTCATCTCAGCCCCGAGGACCACTTGATTTAATGAGACTTCCAATTTCTGGTCCTGTTCCAAAGAAAGTTCAAGATTTTGTAGAGGGGTTGCATGAAGTTCATAAGACAGTTCATGATAATCTGGCCCAAGCCAATGCGAAGTATAAGAAGGCTGCTGACCAAAAACGTAGGCATGTGGATTTTGAAGAAGGTGATTTCGTTTGGGCTGTTTTAACTAAAGATCGTTTTTCAGTGGGAGACTACAACAAGCTTTCAGCTAAGAAGATTGGGCCTGTTGAAATTGTGCAGAAGATAAACCCCAAAGCTTACAAGCTGAAACTTCCTAGCCACATTCGTTGTTCAGACGTGTTTAATGTGAAACATTTGTTGCCATACTATGGTGACTCTTCTGATGATGAACCTGTTGTGAATTCGAGGGCGAAATTTGTCTACCCGGGGGGAATGATGCGGGCCCAAGTGTTGAGGACCGGGCTTTATTGTTTTTAGAGGCTCAAGACCGTGCTGCACGAAAACCGGCATAACTTGGGCTATGAGTCTCCGTTTCTGACGTTCTACGAGTCGAAACGACCGTGGAAATGAAGAATACGTCATGGTAACCTGCCGTAGGCGGGTTAGCCCGTTATTTTTCCAAGGTTTTGAACTTCATACAGATGCGTCAAAGGTTGGGATTGGCGGGGTTCTCAGCCAAGGTGGTCGGCCTGTTGCCTACTTTAGTGAGAAATTGACAGGGCCAAAGTTGAGGTATAGTACTTATGACTTGGAGCTTTATGCTGTGGTCCAAGCTGTAAAGCATTGGCGACATTATTTGTTTCATAAAGAGTTTTTTTGTTCACTGATCATGACTCTTTAAGGCATATTCGCACACAAGACAAGGTATCCCATAAGCATGGGCGCTGGTTGGCATTTCTTGAAAAGTTTACTTTTGTGATCAAGCACAAGACCGGTGTTTCAAACAGAGTTGATGCTTTAAGCAGAAGGAGTAATTTACTTGTTTCTATGAGAGTTGATGTGCCAGGTCTTGATGTCATTCGTGAGCAGCTAGTCATTGATCCATATTTTTCAGTTGTTGTGCAGGGTATGCAAACCGGGCAGAAATCAATTTTCTTTTACATGATGGCTTTCTGTTCAAAGGAAATCAGCTATGTATTCCCGATTCTAGCCTTCGCTTGCAAATTATTAAGGAATTACATGGTGAAGGGCATGTTGGTCGTGATCGTACTTTACAGTTGGTGCAAGCTTCTTATTTTTGGCCTACTATGAGGAAAGAAGTGGATCGTTATGTTAAGAGATGTCGTATTTGCCAAGTTTCAAAGGGCACGACAACTAATGCGGGTCTCTATATGCCTTTGCCAATTCCTTCGCAGCCATGGGTCGATATTAGTATGGATTTTGTGTTGGGATTACCTCGTACTCAGAGAGGTAATGATTCTATTTTTGTTGTTGTTGATCGGTTTTCTAAGATGGTCCATTTTATTCCTTGCAAGAAGACATCTGATGCCGTAGGCCGGTTAGCCCGTTATTTTTCCAAAATAAGGCCTCTAAATGGGTTTTCGGGCCACTTTTATGTTTTTCTCTAGTTTTCGGTTTTGTTTTGGGTTTTTGTTTGGGCCGTGGTTGTTTGTTTTAGGCCCGTTCGAACTTTTTTTTTGCTATTTAAGTTTACTGGATGTAATCTGAAAGGGCAGTTGAACTATTGGATAATTTAAATCTTGTCTTTTCGAATTCGTGACTCTTGGGGTCGAATTTGGGGGTTTGGGGTGAAGATCATCACGGGCATTCGCAGAATCAACGTGTTTGGCTTCGATTTCATTCCGTGCGCTACATCAGGCATGCAGCTGACTGTCAAATGATGTTGTAAGAACCACACTAGCGATACGACTTCGAACTCCAACAAGCTTGTTCTACCAATACCTGGAAAAAGCACAACCCCCAATTTGTGATTCCAGTGAAGAAACCCAAGAACCTTACAACCACCAGCAATCATGATCGGTGGAGAAGTACTCATCAGCGTCAATTGTCGATCTTCTGGGGAGTATAGATGCGGCGAGGATGATTTTAGTGTTTTCTGTAGATAAGGGATGAAACATGTAAGTTTATAAGTTTATATATACTTATGTAATTTTGTCTATTTCTTTTAAAGTTGAATAGCAAACTTGAAGGCCGACATTGATTAACTGATTGTTATAGATTTGTTTTGTATTCTTACAAAAAGAAAATAATAATAAAAACCAACTTGGATCATTAGCCACAAAACAATTATACTACCTCTTTGTATACATAAACGTGCCTTGTAATCTTGTATTACCATGATGTTGGAAAACTCTACCTCTGCTATATAAGATGTAAAACCAAGTTCTTAGAATCCTCATGTTTATGTTTTAGATTTTGAAATTCTAACAAGTTTGATATTTCTATTTACATGATTGATTTTAATTGAATATGAAGTTGAAATAGCTGTTTGTGTTAACATATTACTTAGAGTAAATTACACGGATAGTCCTTAGGGTATGCACATATTGCAAATTTAGTCCCTACTTTCAATAAATTACAGATGAGGGCCTGAACTATGTAAGAAGTGCATGCTGACGGTCCCTGACACTAACAAAAGTTTAGTTTCTCTTAGTTATTTTAAAAGACCAACAAACTCAAAATTATTCGGAAGAGCAACTTTAGCTTCGAAAGACTTTTTCAATTGTACTTCAAAATTATTCTAAATGTTGTTTTGGTTGCACTAGCATCATATGATCCAACAAACTCCCCCTAGGCTGATGCTACCAAAACTTCACTTCCTCTGCTCCTTAAAGTCTTTAACACCAAGGAAAGAATATATTTATCTGTTTCCTTGTTCTTCCCTGATGTGGTGGTGAGGAGCTGGTACAAGTCATTCGTAGATAGTAGATCCAGTCTGTTGTTTTGAATGACATGCACCCTTTGTTGCGTCCCTCTAAAGAGAGTTAGTTGATGGGAATTGTAGTCATACTCCCATCTAACTATAGGTTCAGAAGTGGAGCCTTCAACCATCTGAAGGAATGGTTTTCCTCTTGTAGTTGTGCCTTCTTCCTCATCCTTTACTCTCCACTTCAACTCTTCTTCAGTTTGGCCTTCTTTATGAGCTCAGCCAGATGAAGACTGCTCAGATGATTTTTGATGTGAGTAGCAACTTAAGAGTTGGAGGGATTGGAGAATGGTTTCTCTGCTAACTCAGTAAGGTAGAATCTGCTGGAGTGTAGCAGAGATGAGGTATCAACCTTGTTTACCTCGTCATTCTCTCTTTCCATAACAAAGCTGTGGGAAGGTTCATCAAACCTCCACTGGACTATTTGTTTTCTAGGATGAAAGGGTTTGGATGAAAGTTTGTCCCCCTTCCTAGTGTCCAGTAGAGTCACCAACCTCCTCCTTAACTTCTTCTCTTCTTCCGTAAGAATATCTGAGTTGGTTGCAAGAAGTTAGAGAGCTTGGTCCAGTGCTCCCCTAGGTAGATCAAGGAATGCATCTCTTGTAAGGGAGATGGAAGAGCCATCAGTGTATTTTAGGTTAACTGACTCTTCTTCACAAGAGATGTCACTCAATGTTATGCAGTTGATGAGCTTCCTCTTGATCTCCTTGAATTCTTCCAAGGTTAGGGGCTTAGAAGGTTCAGAAGAAGGTTTGGGTAAAGATTGGGTTCTGGGTTGTGTTTTGGGTTTTAGGATAGGTGGTGGTGGTGGTTGTTGGGAAGCAGTGGGTGAGGGTGTAGATAAGGCTGATGGTGTGGGTTTAGGAGTGTAAGGCTCAGGGGTTGGTTCGGTTTTGATGGGGAAGGGAAGAGGTTTGGGAATAGGTTGTGCTGGTTTGGGTATTGGTGTTGGTTTAGGTGCCTTCTTCTGAATACTTGGCAATTGACTTACCTCCTTCCTTCTTCCTACGCGAATGTCAGCCTTGATGTCACTGACATGTCGCTGTAGGGTCTTCTCAGACATAGGACCCACTTTCCTATCAGTGAAGCCGTGGTCTTTGAGATAGGCTTTCATCCACTCCTTATCTCCCACCTTTTTAGCAGCGGCAAGCTGTGCCTCTTCCTCCTCCCTCTTTCTCTCCCTCAGCTTTTCCCTGGCACTCCTCTTCCTCTCTTTGTTGATTTGATCTTGCTCTTTATGAAAAAGAAACAAGATCGTGTCATAGTCATGGGGTGCCAACTCCTCTTGAGAATAGCCTCTTGAGCAGAGAAAGGCTATCCTCTCCTTCCTTTCCCTTTCAGTAGCCTCCTCCTTCCTCTTCCTTTTCTCCTCCTCTTCGGCCAACCTTGCTGCTTCTTCCTTTTCATTCTGCAGCAAGGTTGCCTTTTCCAGTCTTACAAGCTCATCAAGTGGGAGTAGAAGGATGTCTTCATTGACTACTCCCAGGCTGATGAGCCTATCAATAATCTCCACTCTCCTCTTGTTGTTGATACTTTCTTGAGCGGCTGCTGCTGTATTTGAAATGCACTACCTGCTGTATTTGAACAAGCTCATCAAGTGGGAGTAGAAGGATGTCTTTATTGGATGAGGAAGACAGTTCAACTATTCCTTCAGCAGCTTGTATTTCTGCTTCAGAAGTAATTTGAACCGTACTACCTGTCCCTTCCAATTTGGTTGCTAGGCTATGAGTCTGTGAATCCCCTTCGAAACTAATCTCAGGTTCAATAGAGACTGTAGGTTGACCAACTTCCTTTTCGGAGGTAGGTGGTGCACTCAGTCTTTGAAGCTCCTCAGCTCCAAAGTAGGCAATTGCTACATCAGGGGAAGGTTGTTAATGGACGAGCTTATCAAAGATGTGGTTAAAAACCTGTTAAGGTCTATAAGCAATTTTGGATCCACTTGAATGGTGATGGGAGCTGGTTGAGGGAAGGTAGTTGTCAGGTGTTGATGTATGGGGTACAAAGAAGATATGGCATCAAAGGAAGTTGTTGTGATGGCAAGGCAGGGTTCCTCATGTCTTTGTCTCAGTACAATCTCCCCCTTTTTGGTAGCATCATCTTGAGAAGTAGATGAGCTAGAGGAAGAACTTAAAGAAACCTGAGTATGTACATTCTTGACAGACTTCTCAATCTGTATCTTAGCTAGTTGTGCCTTGAGATCTTCAATCTCAAGTTGCTGAGTGGCAAACCTATCCTCTAAAGTCCTAACCTTTGATTCAAGGTTTGAGACTTTAAAAATCAGGTCTATGATAATGAGTTTCAGGCTACCCTCATCTTCTTTAGAAGAATCATCGGGAGATGAGATAACATACCTGATATGTTCATCTTCACCACCAGTAATGGTTTCTTGGCACCCTAGATACCCTTGCTTGCTGATGTCTCTTTCAGAGTCATCAATAGGCAAGGTTGCCATAGACTCAGTCCCACTTATATTACCATTGTCCCGAGAGGTTATTGAAACACTCTCAGTAGTGGCAGTTGAGCCTACATGAGTCACCTCCACACCAGTTTGACTCACCTCAGTTGGGTATTGCTGATGTGGGCTAGACATCAGAGGTTCCTCGGGGCTTAGTTGATCTAAAGAGTGGTATGGTAGATCAACATCATGGCCTGGATGGAACATAATATCCTCATCAGGTAGGGTTGATAGGTCAATTTGGGATAGAGAGGTTAAATCTAATGACCCGGGACCTTGGTCAAGACCTAAGGGTTCCTCCGCGAGAGCAGATGACCAAATGATATTGGTGTCCATTTTTGGCTGCTCAGAGGAGTGTTGGGACTCACCTTGAAGGCTAAAGGCTTGGGTTGTGGGCTCATCAGCTTGAGACTGAGAAGGCTTAATGCTGACATTGAGGTCAATGGTGGAGGATGGTAGGACCTCTGGCTGAGTGGGAGCCCTGAGTTCCACTCGAGCCTTTTTGGATAGAACAAAGGGGACCTGATCAATCAAAGTAGATTGATCAGGGGTTTGTTTAGGGCGTCTTTTGTATGTAATCTTGATTGGGTGGGAAGAAGCGATTGGCATTTGAGTGGTGGTGGCTGGTGTGGGTTCATCACCTGCTGGGCTTGCAGGGATGTCACCAGGAGCCGATGGTTCATGCATACCTAGAAGAAGATCGGTGAATCTTCCAGAGAAGTTGGTGGACACCTTCTTCAAAGTCTTGAAGATGCCAGGCTGCATGTGATGGATAGTAAAGCATCTGCATAATGTAATCTGTCCTGGTCGTGCTTGTAGTTGATGATATGCTGAATGAACCGAGGATACATATAGAATGGATCCCGTGTGAGATTGCCTCTTAGATTGTTCAGCACAAATTTTGAGTAGTTAAAGCGCAGGCCCATTACCAACCTGTGGACGAGGCAGCCTAAATCATATGGGATTTGATCCCATCCCCCAGATTTATTGGATAGGCAGTGCAAGACAATGTGCAACAAGAACTTTCAATTGTAGGAGAAGTTGAACTTGTAGACTGTAGATTTGTGCACATCGCCGCCATATCCTATCTGAGTGTAAGTGTCTTCCAACTCAGATTTGGGGAACTCAGTAGGGACGCCCTCATCATGAAGCTCCAGATGCTCCCTGATGGTTGATTCAGCAACGATGATCTCTTGTCCACAGATCCTCGAACGGATGACCCGTTCACCATGTAGCATTTCATCTTGACTATTGGCCCAAAATTCGGCCATGTGGTTAGAGTAGATGGTAGGGTTAATGGTGAGGGCTGTGAAGTATGCTGATTGGGATAGAAATTCGATGATAGGGGCAAAGTCGGCATCCTTTGAAGAGTCAAGGATAGTGACCTGATTATGTTGGGGATTTAGGGCCATTGTTAAGAGGTAAGGTAAGATTGAAGAAATTTGGAAGTGATTGAAGAAGATGGTGGGAGTTTTGGGGCTTTTGCTATGGTAAAGAAAGTAAAGAAAGAGAGTCAAAAATTTTAAATGGGGGTTAAAAAGCAAACCGATAAGGTGAAAAGACAGTTTAGGTTTCGATTTGACAGAGGCAGTAACATTTAAAATATTCCGACAATCATCGTTAAAATCTTACTTTTTACAGAGTGGGGCCCAAAGATTTCCGTTACACAGTAAAGATGTTCTTCCAAAGGTAAACTTGCTTCCGAGAGAAAACACATGTGTTTCTCAATATTGTCTTCCGAAGTCATTTTTACTTCTGAAAGCAAACCATGTCTCATTGACAAGTTTGCTTCCGAGAGTACAATCTTCTTCCTAGAAAAGAAGTTAGTAAGCTTCGGAAGTAAATTTGATCTATGATCAAGTGTTCTTCCGAGGCTAAAAACTCTTCGAAGATAATAGTTAGGCAGAGGAATTTGCCTTCGGAAGAAGAATAAAGATTTCTTTCGAGGGTAAATTTCTCTTCGGAAGTATTTACACTTAGAGTTTTGAAGAATGTCTTTTTGTAACAGGGCATAGATTGTAGTTAGACAGCATAGACAAGACATATTTTTTTAAAAGGTTTTTCAAAAGAGAAGAACTAGTCAATGTTAATCATCCCAATAGCTGTAATTAAATATTTAAATCTTTGTTCATCAAAGGCTTTGGTGAACAAGTCAGCATATTTTTCATTTGAATTTACTTTGACTAGCTTTATTAGATTTTCTCATGAATATCTCTAATGAAATGATACCTGATGTTGATATGCTTTGTCTTGGAGTGCTTGACAGGATTCTCTGTTATAGAAATGGCACTCTTGTTGTCTATGTGAGTCTGCATGAAGTTAAAACCATAGTCCAGCATCTGATGATTTTGAATCTATAGCAATTGAGCACAGCAGCTCGCAACAGCAATGTATTCAGCTTCAGCAGTTGATATTGATACACATGATTGCTTCTTGCATTGCCAGGAGATAATCCTTCCACCAAGAAATTGACATCCTCCAGATGTAGATTTCTTGTTGATGTTGCAGCCACCATAATCACTGTCAGTGTACCCATAGAGATTGAAGTCTTTATTCTTAGGATACCAAAGACCCAGTTTGGGAGCTCCTTTAAGGTATCTAAGAATTCTCTTGGCAGCTATTAAGTGAGACACCTTAAGAGCAGCCTGATATCTTGCACAGATGCAGGTTGCAAACATGATATTAGGTCTACTTGTAGTGAGATACATCAGAGATCCAATAATCGCCCTGTACTGATGCTGATCAGTATTCTCCCCCTCAAAATCAAAACAAAGATTGTGATTTCTGGGTATGGGTGTCTTGGCTGGCTTACAATCTTTCATTTCAAATCTCTCTAAGATGTCCTTGACATACTTAGATTGATTGATGAAGAACCCTTCTTCCATCTGCTTCACTTGAATTCCAAAGAAGAAATCCATCTTTCCCATAGAACTCATCTCAAACTTCTTCCTCATGATGCTTTCAAAGTTTTTACACATTTGGTCATTTGAGAAACCAAATATGATGTCATCAACATAGACTGACTTGAATAAGTAGCATGTCCTTTCTAGGCTTCTTTATGAACAATATCTTGTCTATGGTGCCTCTGGTGTGGCCATTCCTAAGAAGAAACTAAGGCAGGGTCTCATACCACAGCCTAAGTGCTTGATGCAGCCTATAGAGAGCTTTATCCAGTTTGCACACATAGTTGGGGTGTTATGGGTCTTCAAATCCAGGTGGCTGACACACATAGACTTCTCTATCAATATCCCCATATAAAAATGCACATTTGACATCAAGTTGATAGACAGTGAAGTTCTAGGATGCTGCAAAAGCAAGGAAGATTCTCACAGCCTCAAGTCTTGCAACAGGTGCAAAGACATCAGTGTAATCTATTCCTTCCTCCTGTGTGTATCCTTGAACAACAAATCTTACCTTGTTCTTGATGATCAAGCCTCTATCATCTCTCTTATTTTTGAATACCCACTTGGTGCCAATGGGGACTTGGCCAGGTGGCAATGGACGCAAGTTCCATACCTTTTGTCTCTTGAACTGAAGCAACTCCTCTTGCATGGATTCAATACAATTGTTGTCCTTGAGGGCTTCTTCCACCTTCTTTGGTTCTACTTGAGAGAGAAAGCATGAGTACAAGCAGATATTCCCATTATGGGTCTGACTCCTAGTTCTCACACCTTCTAAGACATCCCCAATGATGTTCTCAGCTGGGTGAGTGTTGTGTATCCTGAGCCTCGAGATCACATCTAGTTTCATAGATAGATCTAGATTTGAGAAGTTTTGCTCAGGGTTTTGAACACCATGACCAGCTGATGTCTCACACTCATTCAATGAGGACTGATTGAATGAATGTGTGATTGCATCAATGATATTTTGCTTAGAAGTAGTATCAATAGTTTCCTGTTCCTTCAGATTATTGTCTTCATCAGCTTGGTGTTGAATGCTGGAGTTGTCAGCTGATGGGTTTTGAGGCTAAGTTGGCTGACAACTTGTTGTAGCTCCATGATTTCCTGATATGTTCAAACTTTGAGTACTTCCAGTAGTGGGAGCTCATTCTTCAATTCCTCTTGGAGAACTAGGAATGGGTCTGGGTAACTCAAACATTTGATCTTCATAAATGTCTCTTTGAGTTCCTGTTCCAGCTGAAACATTCTCTTAAGATGGTTTAAAATAGTTTGGAAACAATTCTAGATTGAAGATGTGATCTGGCCCATTCCCTCTAACATAAGGAGTGTGCTGATTAACAACAATGTTGGATGATTCCTTAGATTGTTGATTTATAATATTATACACTCTATAAGCAATAGAGGTTGAGGAGTATCCAACAAAGATAGCATCATCTGACTTTTCAGCAAATTTTGGTAAATTGTCTTTTGTGTTGAGTATGGTACACCTGCTGCCAAAGGACTTAAGAAATCCAATGAACGATGGGCTCTTATTCCATAACTCATAAGGGGTCTTTCCATGGGGCTTAACAATGAGAACCCTGTTGTGCACATAGCATGCGATGCTGACTGCCTCAGCCCAAAAAGTTAGAGGCAGCTTTGAATCGGCTAACATGGTAATTGCAGCCTCAATAAGTGTTCTGTTCCTCCACTCAGCAACACCATTTTGTTGAGGAGTTCTAGGAGCACTGTATTGTCTGGTGATCCTTTTGAGTTGTAGAATGAGTCAAGAACTTGATTCTTGAACTCAGTCCCTTGATCACTTCTAATGATTTTTACCCTGTGATCTTTTTGATTTTCAATTTTAAGAATAAAAGATTTTAAAGTTTCAACCCGTTTCATCTTTAGTTCTTAAAAAGAATACCCATGTAAATCTTGTAAAATCATCAACAATCACAAGGCAGTATGATTTCCTTCCAATGCTCATTATACTTGTGGGACCAAAAAGATCCATGTGCAATAAGTGTAATGGAGTGGTGATGGAGTTAACTTCTTTGGATTTATGAGAAGCCTTGTGTTGCTTTCCTTTCAGGCAAGCAACACAGTTTTCTTTATAGAAAAATTCCTTTTAGGCACACCATGTACCAAATTAATTTCTAACCAGCTTATTCATGGTTTTAAAATTAACATGGCACATTCTTTTATGCCAAAGAGTTGACTCATCACCATTAGCTTTGGAAAGAAAGCATGATACTTCACCCAATAGAGAAGCATTGTTCATATCAAGCTTGTACATATCCTCTCTCCTGGGAGATCTAAGAAGCACCAATTCCTGAGGAATTGTCATCCTGTGTTTGAGGATAATGCACTCATGTTCTATGAAAAGCATTTGGTGCTTTTGATCACAGAATTGAAAAACACTCAAGAGATTGTGTTTAAGCTGTTTGACAAAGTTTACTTTGTCAATATTTAACTTACCATTGGATACACTACCTCTACCAGTTTCCTGGGTTCTTGGGTTCTTCCAATACAGATGATATAACTGAACCAAATTGTATGCATGGGGGTTCAATTATAGTTTATGAAGAAGAGACTTGGGCTGTAGCATCTTTTCTGGTCTTCCATTCCATCCTATGGTTGACTTGTGTTGATGAGCCTGAGGACGCTTGTGCAGCATGACTTGCTTCCGAAGCTTCTTTCTTTTCGGAAGAAGTCTTCACCACCTTTTCTTCTGAAGCAACCTTCTTCTTAGAAGGTTTCAAGGAAATGTTTTTGTTTCTTTGTTTGTCTTTTAGCTTGTCTTCCAAAGCTACTTTCCTTTCAGAAGAATGAGTTTCTTCTGAAAGCAACTTGGCTTTGGAAACAAGCTTTCCTTTCCTTAATACTTGGACCATATGGTAAGGTCCAAATGTGAAACCATCCTTGACTCCTTCTTTATTAACATTGGTTGCATAATGTGTGCTTGCTGGATTCTTTAGCCATATGGTTATGCAGGCCACATATTATGCATTCAATGTTAATCTTGGCGGGACATGTGGGTTGTAGTTTCTTGCACTTCTTCTCTTCTTCAATAGCCTTTCCCTTTAGTTTCTAATCCTTCAGCTGGATAGGAGTGCTGGTACCACTCTCCTTTCCTGGATCAGAACTTCCACCCACTTGGAATCCAGCTAAGATGAATACACCCTTTTGCCTTGGGTCTGTTTTCATCTTAGTCTCAGCCACCTTTTTGGCAGTTTTCTTGCTTCCCTGATCTAGTTCTTTCTTGCTTTGGTGGTCAAGGGTTTATCAACTATGGGGATGAGGTTTTCTACCTTATCCTTCTCTGTGGTGGTTTCTATTATTGTATCATTCTTCTGCTCACTAGGTAGTGGGTCAGCAGTTAGAACCTCTTGCTCATCAGTACCACATCTTGGCTGTCTAGTAGACATAAGAGAGTGTGGTGGAGCAATTTCATTGGATCCCAACCAACTTTTGTTTTGATAAAATACCTTGGAGTGGGAGGATGATGCTATAATGGTGTTGAAGTTATGCTCTTGAATAGCATACTTCTCTGCTTTAGCCTCAGCTATGACTAGCTGGGCTTGAGCTTCAGTTAACTTGGATATTAGATCTTTTATTTGAGTCCTATAGTTGGTGAGTTCATGTTTTAAAGAGGACACAGTTTTCTCTAACTCTTCAATTTTGAGTTTGTAGTCAGATTCTGCTCTCTTAAAATCAGATTTTAGGATATTTAAAGACTCAATATCAGATCTAATTTCCATGTTGTAGTCCTGATATAATTTAACCTTAGCAATACAAGCTGGAGTACAGAGGTGTTCATATACCTTGCTGTCTTCAGTTCCAGCCATGAGAGCTTGAGCAGGAGTGATATCTTGCACCATAAAGCTCCAATCAACCTCTTGAGCAACAGTAGTAGTTTGTGGCTTAGTGGGTTTGGTTGCAGCCTTTGGGGTAGCAGGATGTTGGAAGGCTTGAGCTGCTCCAGGATTGGATTTTAGAGCTTTGCATTCCCTAGCAAAGTGACTAAGCTGGTTAAAGTTGTAATATTTGGCCTTGCTTTTGTCAAACCTGAATTTGCTATTGGTTGGGTTCTGAGAAAATTACCTTCCGGTTCTTTTGAAGAACTTCTTTGCTCTGTAGGTTAAAAGAGCCATTTGTTGGACAATGTTCATATACTCAACATCATCTGGGCTGAAACACTCTACATCATCAAAATAGTATTAAAAATCTCCAGAGTGCTTATTCCCTGAAACAAAAGCACAACTCTCCTGGAAGGGAGTGTGTTGAGCTTGTTGAGACCTGAGTGTCTCAGGGAAAGTGATGTATGGCCCAAAGGATGATGATGGTTGTTAGGGGTAGTTCAGGTAGAAATGAAGCTGGGGAGTTCTTGATCCTTCAGTAACATGTAGAGCATTGTTGACTGCAGGATTTGAGGGTCTGTTCATCTGTTTGGCTCTTCTGAGTCTCCATCTTCATACGGTATCCATCAAGGATGCCGTACAGTTCAGTCATGGTGAGAGTGTTGAGATTTTTGGTTCTCTTGATTGAGACATAGTAAAAAGTCCACTCATGAGGAAGTGCACTCATGAATTTTCTCACTATGTCTCTTTTCTTAAGAGCAACTCTCATAGTCTGAAGAGAGGAGATCAAGTCATATACCTGAAGTATTGTTGGCTCAAGGTCTCACCAACAATATAAGTTTTCAAACTTCTGCTGCAGCATATCCTCTTGGTCTCCTTGGATTTAGTGGAATCAGAGTACATCAGCTTCAAGGCGTCAAAGAGTTATTTGGTGGTCTCTTATTGCTTAAAGCCTACCATTATGGAGTTGGTATGGCAGTGAGCAATACGGTCATCGCTTTGTAGTCGATGTCAACCTCTTGACGTCTTCATCAGAGTAGTCTTCAACAGCTTTCTCAATCATGGCGCCGTTACCAGCCGGGTTCGCCACCTTTGGCTTGTAAGGACCACGAGTGACTGATCTCCACATGCGGCTGTCTTCGTACTTGATAAAACCTTCAATACGCTTGCACCAGGTTCCAAAATCGTCATGAGTGATGATAGGAGCCTTGGTCATGGTTCCTATTTCGAACTCAGAAAACTTTTGGTTAAGAGCCATTTGAGTGAAGTGAGTAAGTATGAGGAAACGAGCGTTATTTGGGATGGTTAGATCGCATAATCAAGAGCCTAAGAAGCTTTGATACCAATTGCAGGATTGGTATTGGTCTCTCAAGCACAAGTTTTGTATCTCACAAACTCACTAAGTCACACTCGGTTGATGAAGAGGAATCTCTAACTAAGTTGACAATAATATAATAAGTTGATGAAAACGTGAAAGGTTTTCAAGATACTTTTGTATATATTATTTCTCAACTCAGTATTACAAGACTCTTACAAGCATGGTTACATAAGTTACAATGAGAAACTATATATACTACTATCTACAGCTGGTTATACTTGGAAAACCAGCTGGAATTTACAGCTAAGCAAATACTACATTGCTAGAAGTAAAATATCAAGATAAAATAATATCCTAGATTAGATAGTCATGACAT
Source organism: Flaveria sonorensis (assembly GCA_025506505.1). Classification (NCBI taxonomy): domain Eukaryota; kingdom Viridiplantae; phylum Streptophyta; class Magnoliopsida; order Asterales; family Asteraceae; genus Flaveria; species Flaveria sonorensis. Next base: position 57,019,921 of record CM046440.1, on the reverse strand, counting down.
GTCCATGACTTACCTTTTGTCACCAACTAAGTATGGTAACTGTACTAACTGGAAAAGATAAACAATGGATTAAAGTATGGTCAACTACATGGAAGTGGGAAAAGGCCATGCAGTGTATCAGAGTTGTCAGCGGATGTTAGACAGCCCATACTTATGTCCACTGGTTCATAGTTGATTCTTTTGAAGGCAAAATGTCTTCGGAAGAATAAGTTCCTCGGAAGCCATTTATACTTCTAAAGAATCAACTTCTTCCATGTCTTTTGCAAGTCTTTGTGACTTCATTCTTCGAAAGACTTTGTCCTGGATCTTCTAAGTGTGAATGCTTCGGAAGGAGAATTACTCGGTGTTCATATACTTCGGAAGACTTGATTCTACCTTCGGAAGTTCTTCATATACTTCGGAAGTAAATCCATTAGTCTCGGAAGACTTAGTTTTACTTTTGGAAATTCTTCATACTTAGGCTTCAGAAGATCTTCAACTTGTCTTGGAAGAGCAGCTTTAGCTTCGAAGACTTTTATTCAATTGTACTTCAAAATTATTCTAAGGGTTGTTTGGTTGCACCAGCCTCATATGATCCAAGAGTACCCTAGGAATTAGTATGGATTTATAGTGTTACAAGTATCTCGTCGTCTAGACATTAACGTTGAGTCCATATAATGCCGATAGAAACATGACCTCCATCATAAGAAATGGAAAAACACCAAAATAAGCACTTGACTGTTCCAAAAAGACATTTTAAATATTCGAAATATTTTTGCATCGTATTTCAATAAACAAGGGAGGGTGTCAACTAGCCTCATCTGGCTAAACTAGCTACTCCTAACCGAGCCAATTATTGCCTTGGACTTACCTAAAATCATATAAAAATCTAGCACATGTC
>CM046440.1:56778734-57018941 GCA_025506505.1 Flaveria sonorensis | reverse complement strand
CCCATTCGTAAGTGACTGCCATGTTATCTGATTTTAATATGTATTTCCAACAGATCTGTTAGTGGAAGTATTTTTGTTAGGGTTTTAGCACCAAGCCAAACTTAGATGATCCCATTAATGGTTGATCAGTGATCGATGCACATTTTAGAATATGAGAAGTTAGGATTGTAATTCATGCCAGATGTTGCACAACTATCGATCCTGTTTTTTTTTTCTCATTAATTGATTTATAACAAAAACTTTTGAAAAAATTCACTCCGCAAAAAAGACATATAAAACGAAGAAACTAACTAAAACCTTATGCATTGAGTTACTGTTTTACAAATTTGAGCTATCCTCTTCTGCATTTTCACGTTAAGGCACAACTTTAACTGCAGGACAAATAAAGTCTATAGCTTTCTTGTTTCGGATTCACTGGTCATCCCCGGATAAAGGGTTTGCCTTGTTTAAGCTGTTTTTGTCGCGTTACAAATATTTACAGCCCAAAAACATAACCTACTCATGTTATAGAGTTTACCGGCTGATCTTTAAACATCTTCATGCTAATTGCATTAAGCATTGCCCGCGAATACTGCCTCGAAGCCATTTTCCAGTCCATTCCTGTTGTCATCATGGCTGCAAACTCGGGGTAACTGATCTTTCCATCCTACATTTTAACAAAATGGTTAAACTCTAGGTATGTTATTTGAGGTTTTGACATTAGAAGTCGAACCTTATCTAGATCAGCATCAACAATGATCTCGTGGACCATCTTTTCATTGTGTGGATCCATGTGCCCATCGAACAACATTCTTTCACTCATCAAACTCGATGTACCCGTTTCGATTTTTATCGAAATGGTGGAAAGCTTTATGGAGTTGTTCTTCGTTGCTAATTTTCTTTAGGTGCACGACTATTGTCATAAACTCCTCACAGTTTAGCACCCCGTTGTGATCAAGATCAGCCTTTTCACAAAGAAAATGTATCGTAAATCAAGATCTGGCAACATTGGTAGTGCTAACACTTCAAAACTTCACATAACGACAAAATGGTAGTGCTGACACTTCATAATATTTAAGAACGGACGGCGTTAAATATATTATAAAATTTATTATATATGTATGTGTATGTAATATTTAAATCAAATATGAAAGTATCTTATGTTTTGATATAAATTTTTAATTTAAAGACTTAAATTAATAAAATATGAAGATTAGAGTATTAAATTAACTAATAACTTGAGATTCTAAAGAAAATTATAAAAAAATTAAATTCCAAAGAACAGTCATTAACCATCCATCTAGTCTGACACGTGAATTTGGTCTAGTTCTGAAAACACTGGAAATAAGATGTGTACTCACGGCTTCCATGAACATTTGGATATCTGGATCACCCACGGGTTGGTCCCCGATTGCACTTAGACCGTCTTTGAGCTCTTGGAAAGTGAGTGCACCATTCTTGTCTCTGTCCATGTCATGGAACATCTTTTTTAACCCGTCCATTTGTTCGTTGGGTAAGTTTTCTGCTACAAGCTGATCATCCATTGATTTTTGATAAAAATAGTCAAATTTGACATATTTTGAATTTTATGATCAACTTACGATTAAAATAGTGAAAGAAGTTACCCTGATGACTTTCTTTTTGAACTTGTTCATGAGAGAGAACTGTTGAATTTTTGCTCGAACATTTTCCCCCAAGGAATCAGGGACCCCATCAGCATTTTGTATCCACCGGCTTCCTATGGGAATAAAAGTACATTTAACCCTTGGGAATATGCATGGATGTTTTTGTAACGGATCAAACCGACCATCTTACTTTATATTGGTTTCAAAACCAGATGACGTTATAAACAACTCAAGTTTTTTTAAAATATATTAATTGATTTAAAAAAATATGAAACTACCATAACTTTTGATGTGAATTTATAAGCATGGTGCATACATACCGAGCAACTTGTTCGACGGTGAGACGTTTGTGCGCCTCGGGTTCCAACATGCCCTTGACAAGGTCCTTAGCATCACCGATACATGAGGCCAAGGGTCTCTACGAAGTTTATCTCACCCTTAATAATCGTCTTTGCTATTCCTTCTTCAGTTTCTGTGCTATTTACATCCAACCCCTCCATATATAAGAAATTACGCAAATATAAACCCATAACTTACATAAATAACAAATTAGACCTTCTTAATCATAACTATTACATGTAACATTTGTACCTGCCCAAAAAGGAGGAACTCCACATAACAATATGTATAAGATGACACCCGCGCTCCACACATCAATCTCGGCTCCATAATTCCGTCTAAGGACCTCGGGAGCCATGTAATATGGGCTTCCTACGATTTCCTTGAAACGTTGCTCTACGTCACAACGATAACTTAACCATGAGTTTATGATTCAAGATCATTTACAAACTAATCAAACACCTACCTGGTTCAAAGAAGATAGATAGACCAAAATCAATTGCTTTTAGTGAAGCATTTTCGCCTCGGTTAGCATATAAGAAGTTTTCAGGCTTCAAATCGCGATGTATTACACCGTGTTTATGACAAACCTACATATATAAGTTTATAACCACAATTATTACACAACTTTATGATGTTTTTGTGGCTAAATTGTATATGTAGGAATGACAACCTGAACAACTTCAACAATGGTTTTGGTAACAAGAGCAGCAGCTCTTTCGGTGTAATGACCTTGTGCGACGATCCTATCGAACAATTCGCCACCTTGACAAAGTTCCATAACCAAATAAATAGCTTCTTTGTCCTCGAACACGTCTTTATACCTTACAATATTCGGGTGCACGGGCAATTGCCTCATGATCTCAACCTCTCTCCTAACATCATCAATGTCGATCTCCGTCCGCAACCTACTCTTTGATATCTTTTTACACGCGACTTTCTCCCCGTTCTCTTTATCTTGGCATTCATACGTCACCCCAAACTCGCCTCTCCCGAGCTCTTTCCCAAAGCGATATCGCCTATAAATGTCGCTTCGTGAGGAATCGTCGAGCACACACACGGGCCGGAGGTATTTCTTGGAGCCAACATGTTTTTTAGTGGTTTGAAGGTTATGGTCTAATGGGGCTATGTGTTTGACATAGTTCCTGTGTTTCTTGGTTATTTTTTTGTTGACAATGGACATGCACCCCCCATGGGAATGATGCTTTTGATGATATTGTTGTTAAAGCAATTTTAGGGTTTGAGTTTGGGGGGTAGCATGAGAGGGTCAAAGCATGATCATTTGAAATGTCATTAGGATAATGGAGTCCTGACTTTGTGGAGATATTGAGTGATTGTGGTTCGTTAATTATGTGGCTCCTGCTTTTATTCTATGACTCTGAAATGTGTGGATTCTTTATCCTCCTTTGTTTTACTCTATTAAACATTTTATGCATCTTGTTATTAATAATGAAGAATAGTTTGAGAAAATTAATGTTGTTGTTTGAACAGTAAACACCAAAGTAGGGATGCCAAATCGATAAATCTTTCTCTAAACATTCATTCATCGTATTTTGACGTATCAACAAAGTAATCTTTCGTTGGAACCTTATGAGACTTTTCATGATCGCGAGGCACATATTTTTTTATTGTGTCATATCTTCAACTTTGGATGTGGCGTTGGCAACTTTGGCATAAACAAGCACCACTAGAAACAGTTAACTCGAAGGTAGATGGTGACGATGAAGAATAACATCACGCCTCATTGAGTTGAATAATTGTATAGAAGAGTAGAAGAGATAGTAGAGCAAAAGCTTTATTTTTTGTTGTATAGAGATGCTATATATAGTGTAATACGATGGGTTATTTATCTTTATTAAAATAAATGTTAATTATATATATTAATGTGCAACGACTATAAATAATGATAATATTATTCGTACACAATGCTTATGTCATTGCCTCATTCCCGGGTTCTAAACCCGACATCTAAGCCAACAGTCGAACCCACCTTAGTTGCGGTGGTGTTGCCACCTTATCCGATTTAACCCATAGCTGAAACCAGGATCGTAAGGACGACCTTGTTTTTTTTCATGGGAACTTATTGTCGACGGAAAATATGTGGTAATCCGTACTGATAAAATGATATGATTTTGAACAAGAGTCACAACCAAACTTTTCAATCTTGGTGAGGGCAATTGCAATGGTTAACGCGGGTTAAACGACCTATATATAGTACCACAAGTTTCGTTGTAACCGTCTAGTCTTTCAACACTAAAATTTGAAAAGTCTTAGTATTTCAACACAACATATCAATATTTGAGCATGTTCTATAGGGCGTATTTTTGGTGGAGTAGAAATTTTAAGTTGACGTCAAATCTGTCAAAGTGAGCTCATCTGGTATTAGTAGCTTTGTTGAAATTTGTGTTCTCAAAATTCAAATACTTCGTCATTAACACACGTATCAACCAACTCTCATGAAATCCTTTGTTGAGGATCCGTAGACTGAAATAGAACCCGCGATCCATATGTTAAGGCGCATAGGATTCCTTGATTCTTGAGATGGCAAGTAAACCCCTAAAAAGTTGATTTCTGTTAGACAAAAATAATATTTTATTAACCTTCATGTATACATTTGTCATTTGTTTATTCTTTAAGTATTAATGTGTAAATATTTGTTGTATATATAGTACGTGATGATCTGTCGTTGGGGTCATGTAAAAACCTAATTAACCTAGGTAGCTAGGGTAAGTCAAGTTATCGTATCCACGAAGAGCATGTGGTTAGCGTTACGCGTAATTGATTAAAGCTACTTAATTAACTATTGTCACTAGACTGTTTTTTTCGGTTGAACGAGATTAACTAAAAATGATTACTTTAATAACCAAAATAGAAACTTGGACTTGGTTTAGAACTAATGAGATGGAAATGATCACACCCGGGTTTCAAGAATGTAATTGAATGCAAGACTTATACTTTACCTAATCTTGAAATCACATAGACATAACCTGTTTATCACATATGTTAAATGACAATTACCAACTCGACATCCGATTATGTAAATTAATTAGTAAACTAACTAATGCCACAATCTAGAAACTTGAATTGTAGTTACCAATTGATGATAATAACCTAATTACTACTTAATGGTTAACAATGCGAAATTGATAACTTGATAAGCAATAACCAAATCCACTAACAAGAATCTTTAATCAACATATGATTCAAAACACATAAACCAATAAAAGTTTTCAAACAATCAAAGTTCATGACTTGACTAGGTAAAAATATAAGCAAACACAATCAATCACAAACCGTCCACCTGAAGATGATCACGGATGGTTTAGCCTTGCATCTTCATCATAATCTCTTCAATCTTTAACTTGAGCATATGAAATCTTGATTACTTGATGATTAAAGAGAGTTCCAACGGGTGAAAATCGTCCAAAAAATTCGATCTTGGGCTGGAGGCAAGTATCCCTCGAAACCCTAATGATTGGGATTTTTAAATAGGTTTTAAAATTTGAACAATCCTCAAAACATCGCGTTAGACCATAACTTACGGCCTATAGGTCGTAGGTTGCGGCCTACCCCCTTCCCATACGGCCTTGGCCTCTGTCTTGCGGCCTTTGTGGACGTACCTGCAGTGAGGCCGTAAGCTAAGGCCTATAGGCCGTAAGCTACGACCTCAACTTTTCCCTCACATTTTTCTTCATTTTCAGCTCCCTTTCCTCCATAATCTTGCTAACATTTGTATCCTTATCAAATAATATTCATTAAGCTCCATTTGACCTACATTTCAAACACGTAACAAAGTAATACCATTCAATACATAAAGTATATTAAAAACATGATATTAACTATGATACGTGCATGCATTATACCCAATTATTAGTACGCCTGCCTCTTTGTTTGTGCAGTGCAATCATTACCCAATTATTACCATTTATATGGTACGAGTTGACTAGGTTCTTTCCCCTCCTCTTGATTCCTCTCCCTCACCTTTTTGCCTTTATCTTCTTATTGTTCTCCCCTCCTAACCCATGGCATCTCCTTCCTTTCTTACTAATGATAACAACCTCTCCATATGCATAATTCCCCATATGATCACTATTAAACTAACACTCTCAAATTACCTTTTGTCAAAGAATCATTTGGTGCCTTTGCTTTCCTTCCAAAATCTTAAGTCGCATGTCGACGGTTCTTGTTCTGCCCCGACAGATGAAATAATTCAAGGAGATAAAGTCTCTCCTAATCCTTTATTCTCCAATTGGATTGAAATGATCAGAAAGCTATTATTATTCTTCATGCATCCCTTTCGGAAGAAGCCGTCGCAGAGATCCTTGGCCTTTCCACTGCTCGCCAGATTTGGCTTGCTCTTTAACAAGCATACAGTAACAATTCTATTGAGTGCATCCAGAATCTCCATAATTAACTCTGGCAAACCAACTAAGGCACTTCCTCAGTTGCTGATTTTGGGCCAAAATTAAAAAATTTTGCAATCAATTGTCTGTTGTTGGTCAACTTATTGACGAGCCCAATAAATGTCACACTTCAATCGATGGCGGGGACATCGGTGCGAGAGAAGTGATAGATTGTTCAAAGACATCATACAACTAAAGTAATAATAAATTAAGTTTGAATTTCATTGTCATTTATCAATATAACGTTACAATTTTTCGAGTAAGCATACACAATTTTGGGAAAAATACAAGTTTAAAACAACCAAAGCAAAATGATAGATTTGGTGTGTTTCTAAGTCCACCTAATTGAATTACCTGCAACATGTATAAAATATTGGTCAACAAATGAATATGTTGATGAGCATATAAGTTTGAATACATAGCATAATAGTGAATAAATCTCAATTCAACATGAATAAAGTACACTAAAGTTTTTATTATGCTAGCATGCAAAGCCAATTATCAAACCAAAGTGTTCACTAGTGTAATCTTAGCATCAAAAGTGACCAAGACCATAAAGATTGAATAACTTAAGATACACCCATCATAATAGGGCGGATGCGCTAGTCTTATAGCATTATACTTATTAAGGGTGGTTTAGATTGTTTGCAAGATAATATGTTCTAGCATGTATTCACAAATAGTATAACAAGTAAGCATGTTTGTATGAATTGAGTTTTAGAATAGGATTGATTAAATGTATTTGATAATTGGTACATATTATAACCCAAATAGTGTTAAAATAAAAGGGGTGAAGTATGACTCTTCGTTTGACGATTAGAATCCACAAGTATATAGGAATGATATTGAGTCACCAGAATCACCCTATAAGGTAAACAAAAGTGTGTAAGTTTAGGATTCAAAGTTTGAGATTTAGCGATCAGAAAGTATACAAAAATTATAAATACGAGAATACATGAAAATATACCACGTAGGCATTTATTTGAACACCATGTATTGTGTGTGTTCTTTATAAGTGTTAGTCACTCATTGGAAGTCCAAAATAAGGAATCATTAGATTAGTATAGTGTCTACCTTAACACATAACATTGAACAATGATTCGATTGATGTTACGGTTTGGCTTTGACTAAGTATTATGTAGATATGAATCACTTTATATATGTCATGCATTATAGGTAGGGTAATCCACAAACCTCAAGATTGTCACCATTACACAAAATCTGCATATAAGGGTGATTCGAACGGTCATAAGTACATGAATGAAAGTGACTCAAGTGGGGTATGATGGAAAGATTAGTTGTAGAACCAAGGTTCAACATCATCATTTCATACTATAACACAAGCCTTTCAACATTAGTTTGGGGCCTGGTTTGGTCTCATCTATTTCATGATTTGTAGATCACTTAGTGTTTTGGAAAGATGAAAGAATAGAGGTATAAAAGCCTCAAAACTTCTAAAATATAACTTCAACACAAGCCTTCCAACGTTGAAGTTGTTGGTCACTTGGTTTAGTATGCAAAAGACTTAAAAACAAGACAAGAAAACATGTTTGAAAGTAGAACAATCAAGTAGAACATTTCACCTCAGTGACTAAGTGGTTATGTCCTAGAGGGTGTTTCAAGTGGTAAAGAAGATGAAATAATGTAAGAAAATGAAAGAAGAAAGTAAGAAAAATGAAAGAAGGAATTAAAAACTCACAAGTTGTTTATGAAATTTTCTTGCAAAAAGATAGAGTTCTTGGATGGATTGAGAGAGTACGAGGGAGAGTTTAGAGTGATAAAAGTGATTAGGGAGGGATTTAGGTTAGTATTTATAGGTAGAAATTAGGGTCTAGCATTAAAAAAGGTAGTTGGGAAGATAACCGGAGGGAAACCCCTCAACTTATTTTATTGATTGTTTTGCACCAGAAATTCATTTTTAAGCATGTTTTTGGGAAATTTAACATATGAATCATAAAAACACTTATATGATAATTTTTCAAAAAAATAATAAGTCTCGTTAAGTTTTTTGGTTTTGTGTTAAATGTGTATTCGTAATTGTTTAAGCATTGTCCAACCATATAATTAATAAGAATGATATAAAAAGAGTATTTTCACTATTATCAAGTTTTGACATTACAAATAATGAATAAAGAGTTAATTACATTTGAAATAAAACTAAATGAAAAATAAAACGTTACAATAAACTTCACTGGTTTCTCCGCGGTCTTGGCCGCTCATTCAAGACGTTTTCCACAGCTATTTGTGCCTCCAAGCCTTCACCAAGATTTTATGGCCTTCTCATTCAGGCTGAGAGTCACAAATTATTTCTTCGGTCACTTCACGGTAACACCGACCCCACCGTTGCTTTTAATGCCCAACACAGGTTTCGTGGGGGTCGTCTTCATCGGGGAGGAGGCTCGGTTGGTCATGGATGTAGCCAGAGGTCACCCCACTTGAGATGGGGTCACGTGTCCTTTAACACTATTTTACTTCTAAATAAAATGGGATCTTTATCTGTTAATTCGGTTCTCCCGAATCTGGTTATATGTTCCTCTTATGAAATGTCAAAAGGACACTATCTTTCATTTGAAATCAATGAACAACGGGCACTCCAACCTAGACTTGGTTCATTGTGACTTATGGGGTCCATCTCCAGTGATATCGCTTGATGGATATCGATATTATGTTATATTCATGGATGATTTCTCCTGGTTCTATCCTTTAAAAAAGTGGATACTATGCCATACTAAACACCTTTATGAATTCTGTTCAAAATCAGTTCTCATGAAAAATCAAGGTGTATCAAACTGATGGTGGTATCGAGTTTGTCAATTAACATGTTTTAAAATATTTGAGAATAATGACACGTTTCACCATTTTCGTGTCCTTATACTCCAGAACAGAACGGTTGGGTAGAACGGAAATACTGACATGTTGTTGAAACCGGGTTAGTGATGCTTTTTAATTGACATGTTCCTCCCGTATATTGGGTTGAAGCTTTTAGCTCAGTCGTATATGTTATTAGCCGTCTATGCACCAAAGTTCTAGAAAATAAGTCACACATTTAAACTTCTATTTCATCACAAACCCGTCTATAATAATATTTGTGTGTTTGCTTGTCGTGTATATCCTATTGTGCCAGATTATTCGGCTCACAAACTATCTCCTCGCACCATGCCATGTATATTTATGGGCTTTTGCTCTCAATATAAGGAATTTAAATGTATAGCCTGGGTCACCGCATGTTTTTACATAACACGTCATGCGTGGTTCGATGAAAATACACTTCCTTTTAAAAGTGGTGACTTTTGGTATGATTTAAGCCTTCTACTATTACATACCTTTCTGGAAAATACTCTTGTAACCAACCATCCCCCACCAACAACTACCTTAACACCTAAACCTTCTCCATTATTCCTCACTTATTGTGAAACTTTTGACACAACAGGGCTCGATTCACCAGCTCCCATCGAACAACCCAATGGAAGTTCAATTGGGCCTCAAACAGTCTCGACCCACTCCCTTATAATCAATCCTAGTCCACCCTCCACCACTTCTACAACCGCTACTCCTGAGACTCCTATTTCTCCTCTAACTGAGCCTCAACCTGAACCTACCATCGAACTTGCTAATGAACCTGTCTCTTCCATACTTGAACCTCACTCAACCCTTCACAATGAAACCACCATTCTAGACTTGTTAACTGTCAATCTCCCCAATGCGGAAACCACGTCAACCCATCCAATGGTAGCCCGATCCAACACTGGGATTTTTAAACCAAAGCAGAGGGCCGATTTTGCTCATATACAGTCTCATCCTCTCTACTCGGATCTGTTTGCTAGACAAGAACCTAAAGGATTTAAGTCCTTGGCCAAACATCCACATTGGTTAGAGATGATGCATAAAGAGTTAACTTCCCTTCGAAATAATAATACTTGGTTGTTAGTACCTCGACCAGAAACTCATAATATTGTTAGGGCCAAATGGTTATTACATACAAAGCTTCGTTCGGATGGGTCTATTGATCATTACAAAGCCCGCCTTATTGCACAAGGCTATAGTTAAATACCCGGCCTTGACTATTCTCACATGTTTAGTCCTATTTTCAAAGCTTCTACCATTCGGGTTATTCTATCTCTAGTTGTTATAAATAATTCAAAGCTTCATCAACTTGATGTAAACAATGCCTTCTTACACGGGGCATTTGAATGAACTAGTTTACATGGAACAACCGTCAGGCTTCATTGATCCTAAGTTCCCTGATCATGTATGTCACTTAAATAAAGCCCTATATGGCCTCAAACAGGCCCCACAGGCTTGGTTTCAGTGACTAAACACTTCTCTTTTTCAAAATGGGTTTACTAGTTGGGCTGATACATCAGTATTTATCTTTAAACGAGATGCTTGCATTATGTATCTCTTAGTGTATGTGGATGATCTAATTCTTACCAGAAATTAAGAGAACTTCGTGACATCATTTATTGCTCGGCTACATAATGAATTTGCTATCAAAGATCTTGGTCGTCTAAAATGTTTTCTTAGACTCTAAATCTTATACACCAATAATGGTCTATTTCTAGGTCAATCTAAGTATGCGCATGATATACTTGAAAGGTCCTCCATACTTGACTCTAACCCTATACATACCCCGTTGTCTACTAACGAGTCCTCTACAACTTATGAGCCTTCAAGCATCCCACACACTATAAGTCTCTTGTGGGTCTCTTCAGTACTTAAACATCACGCAACCTGCTTTTTCATATGCCGTAAACTAAGTTAGCCTATTCCTTCAAGCCCTGATCATAAAACATTTTAAAAGTGTCAAACGTATACTTAGATATGTCAAAAGCGCTCTTGCCTATGGTCTTACATTCTCTAAAGCCTCCAAAAATTCGCTTCTTGGATATTCTGATGTTGACCGGGCCAGATGCATTGAAACTCATTGTTCCACTTATGGTTACTCCATATTTCTCAGTCAAAATCTTGTCTTGGAGTGCTAAGAAGCAATCCACCGTCTCCAGATCAATTTGTGAATCCGAGTATCGGGCCGTGGCTAACACTACAGCTAACATTATTTGGATCACTCATCTATTACGTGAACTATGTGCTCTTCCACTTGTTTGCCCCGCCTTGCTTTGTGATAACAAAAGTGATCTCTTCCTTACTCAAAATCCTATCTCACAAGAAAGGGCAAAGCATATAGAACTTGACTACCAGTTTGTCTAGGAACTTGTTACTTCCAGTAAATTACACACCAAATTTGTTCCAACCAAGCTTCAGGTTGCAGATATATTCACAAAAAGTCTCTCTCAAACGTAGTTTGAATTCTTTTACTCGATGCTTAGTCTTGGTCTGCCAGCATTCTGCTTGAGGGGGGATGTTAGACAAAAATAATATTAAATGAAACCTTCTTGTATACATTCATACTTTGCTTATTCTTTGAGTATGTATGTGTAAATATTTGTTGTATATATAGTAGGTCTGTCTCTTTGTTTGGACAATGCAATCATTACCTAATTATTACCATTTATAGTTTCCTATGTGTGTATTGTAATACCATACGCACAAATATCTCTTAAGTTAGTTAACTAGCATTTTTGCTTTAACTTTTAAGACAAGAAATCTAATTGATTTTATTGGAGATCCACACGGGTAAACTCACTTCAATGTACATTTTTGTGGTGAAATACAAGACATTTATTGGTTCATGTCCCATCTCGATGGACATTGAATGATTTTAAGCATGCATGTGGTGCAACTGTTGGAAATTTAGTGAAAAATATGATTTTTCAATCATTTTGGACATTAATAATTAATTGTATTTGTTACAATTTAATTATCAAACCATTTCGTATGTGTTCTCTTAAGTGAGAGAAACATAACAAACCAAAATGTGTTCAAAATGGAACTAAGATGAATGAGATATCGATGCTCGAAGTTGTGTGGTTGAAAAGACAAAAGCTGTGAAAAACTGAGTGAAAGTTGTTGTTCCATATTTATGGAATGGTAAACCATAAAGGTGTTTATAAGTGGAACTTTCCAAGGGATTGTGTTCCCACATATGTTAAGGGACACCCAAGGTCAAGCACAAGGGTGCGAAGCACCCAACTCGCCCGCGCCCACGCACGGGCATGGGCTCGGGTCGAGGGCGATGGGCGCAATGTGGCGCTTTGATGGTGCACTTTGCATTTTGAATCGCCGCTTGAGAGCCGCCTTTGTATTTTTGAAGTGTTGATTGCCTACTAAACTTCCTCTGTTGTAATAGATAGTCTGTTAACTTTCCTCTTAATAATTCGGGCTTTAACTAAGGGACCTTTGAGCTAATAAGTTCGTAACTGCCTCAGAATTCATAGCATATACATACAAGACTTGGTGTCTTGTGGAGATACTTTTTCTTTACATGTTTCACAACACACAACAAGAAGAATTCCTTGCTTTCTTGCAACTTTGTACTTTAGTTTCAGGTACCTGTTTCAGGTGCTAGGCTGACTCCGATAGTACTTCTACTCCGGCTGTTGTACCTTGAGAGACAGACAGGATTCACCTGGTGTAAGGCCCGTTCCCGGAACGCTTACAGCTGGTCAATCATAAACATTTAAAACACATCATTTGCAGCGGAATTAAAACTTTGCATTAATACTTAAAAACATGTCAATACGTCATATCTTTAATTTACATCATCAAAAATTGTAATAATACAAAATCATCTCAAAATGTGGATGCCAGGCTCAAAGCATTCCAAGTAGCTTATGCATCCATGCCTGCACCTCCTCAGCATCAGCAATACCTGCCAACTATTATGCATACAAAAAGTCAGCGACGCTGAGTGAGTTCTAGTTTTTATAATCAAATACTTTACATTACATTAATTTATATCCTTTACCTTCATTCGTGATCACACATCATACGTACATCTAGATAATAATTATTATCTCCATCATCATTCATCATCATTCGTTTTCGTACATTCATTCGTTAACATCTTTACTTTCTTTATGAATCCTGCCATATGCTAAACCCCCCAACATTGTGCACGAAGCTGGTACTTTATCGGGGCCTGAAAGCAACCCTTAATCTTTGTGCACGAAGCAGATACATTGTGCACGAAGCAATACATTATGCATGAAGCAGATACATTATGCACGAAGCAGATATACTCCATACATTATGCATGAAGCAAAATACAGTACCGGGGTAAGTGACAAGGATTTCATCATTCATTACTTCCATTTTCATCATCGTTATCTTTCGCTTTCGTTACGTAATACTTTACTTACATAATCATACATATCGAGTAAAGTCACATCATAAAACATATAGTTTTAAAAAGTCGTTTAACGTGAAAAGATAACACATCACACATAATAGCATAGCATGTGAAAACTTAACATTCATCAGCAACATCTCGCGCGAGAACTGCTCCTTTCACTCGAGAACCATCCAATCGCGCGAAAACCATCAAGTCGCGTGAGAACCACATATTGTGCGAGAACTTACAAGTCGCGCAAGAACTACCTGTCATGCGAGAACATGGATATCGCATGAAAACTACACCTTTCGCGCGAGAACTTCCCAGAATTCAAAATCTTAACGTACATCAAAACTGCTCGCGCGAAAACTACAGGTTTTCCCCGCCCAATCACAACTTATCACGTCTAAGGCTGTTCTAACATGCAAACACCTTAACAACATCATACCAAGCATGAACAGGAACATTCAAACGTTCTAGTATGCATAATAGCCCCAAAACATAAAAACTTGCGTAAAAAGGGGACTAGAAACTCACCTCTTGAAGTTCTAGCACAAACACAACCTTCCCGAAGCCTTTGCCGAGCGAAAACTACATAACCATGCATTATATACATTAATAATCCATTCTTAGTACATAACACGAGTTACTAAATGATTTACATACCGTAAACACTTGGATTCTTCACTTTCTCTCTTTACGCAACCGATTTCTCTCTTTAGCAGCTGAACTTTTCACGCGAAATGGAGTCAGACTGGGTGTTCTCAGCTATTTATACCCAACTGAGATTTTCGCAGGAACTTCTCGCGCGAGAACTTCCTTTCGCGCGAGAACTTCATCTGCCTTCTTTTTCTTCAAAACTTTCGGGCGTTACAAGTCCACTCCCCTTATTGAGGTTTCGTCCCCGAAACCTGCCAGCTCTCGGACAACTGCGGGTAATGCTGTCTCATCTCTTCCCCAGTCTCCCATGTAGACTCAGACCCCTTTCGGTGTTTTCACTGTACACGCACAAGTGGAACCACTTTGTTCCTTAACCTCTTCTCCTTTCTATCAATGACGGCCACCGGGTGCTCCACATAATTGAGCTGTTCATCTACCTGAATATTTTCCAATGGCACAATCATATCCTCGTTGGCTAAGCACTTTCTCAGATGAGATACATGGAACGTCGGGTGAATTCCACTTAACTCATCGGGTAGCTCCAATCGACAGGCCACCTCTCCTATCCGGGCAATAATCCGGAAATGCCCTATATACCTCGGGCTTAGCTTTCCTCGCTTTTTGAACCGAATGATCCCTTTCCAAGGTAAGACCTTCAACATAACTCTATCCCCCACCTTGAATTCAATCGGTCTACGCCCTTTGTCGGCATACAACTTTTGTCTATCCTTCGCAGCCTTCATAAAGGCCTTGATCTTTTCCAACTTTTCAGTCGTAGCCTTGATCACCTCAATGCTCCCCAACTCCTTCTGCCCGATGTCACCCCAACATACAGGCGTTCTACACTTTCTACCGTATATCATCTCATATGGTGGCATACCAATGCTGGCATGATAGCTGTTGTTGTATGAAAATTCAGCTAACGGTAAGTGTTCGTCCCAACTTCCTCCAAAATCAATAACAATGCTCGGAGCATATCCTCAAGCGTCTGTATGGTTCTCTCTGACTCACCATCTGTCTGAGGATGATAAGCTGTACTGATGTGAAGCCTCGTACCCATCGCATAATGGAATCTCTTCCAAAACTTAGATGTAAACCGAGTGTCATGGTCCGACACTATAGACACCGGTACACCATGATGAGTCACAATCTCCTTAATGAACAGATCTGCCAACCTCTCAGATGAATACGTCTCATGAATTGGCAAGAAATGAGCACTCTTCGTTAGACGGTCTAATATCACTCATATGGCATCATACCCTCTTACCATACGGCAACTTCGTAATGAAGTCCATGGTGACGTGCTCCCATTTCCACTCGGGTATATCCAAAGGTTGGATCTTTCCGTATGGCTTTTGATACTCCGCCTTCACTTGCAGGTAAGTAAGGCACTTACTCACATACTCTGGTACGTCACGCTTCATTCCCGGTCACCAGTAATCTTTCTTCATATCCTGATACATCTTTGTGGCACAGGGGTGAATCGAGTATTGAGTCTTATGGGTATTGTCCATGATCTTTTCCCCATAGATCCCCTTAACGAGGAATCCATATCCACCCAAATCGGGTTCTAACACTGAGAGTGTTCTCACCCAACTCCGTGACTAGGCCTTTCATCCTTTCGGGGTTGATTCGACCCTCTTTCAACGCCTCGTCCTAAAATTCCTTGACCTGCTTCATCATGTTAGAGGTCATTACCAATTGATAATCCTTTACCCGAATCGGCTCGGGTCTCTCTTTTTGGCTAAGGGCATTCGCCACTACGTTGGCCTTGCCCGGATGGTAATGGATCTCACAATCATATTACTTGATCAGCTCTAACCACCTTCTTTGCCTCATATGCTGCTAACCAATCCATCCCTAGGACTACATCAAATCCGCCTAGGGGCACCACGAATAATTTAGCAGGGAACCTATGGCCTTCCAATTCTATCACATAATCCTCTAGGGCATCATGTATCCTAGTGGACTTACCGATAGCAGTTTCTACATCGAAGGGCTCATCAATACTTCTACTCCTAACGGGCAACTTATCATAAAAGACATCAGAATTAAAACTCCTACTAGCACCAGAATCAAAAACAGAGGCACAAGTCTAGTTTACTAGGAATGTAACTGGCACGATGTCGGGGTCCATCCTAGACTCTTCCCTGGTCATAGTGAATGCCCTGGCTTCCGCCCTATACCCTTCCTTCTCTTTCTCGATCCCCTTCCTTGCCCCAGAGTTCTCAGCCCTTGGCTTCTTGCAGTCTCTGCTCAAATGCCCTGCTCCATCACAGTTATAACATTTCACCCCTCTACAGTCCCTCGCCCTATGGCCCTCCTTTCCACATTTAAAGCAGAGATTCGATCCCCACCTACAATTCTCTGCATGCTCCTTCCCGCAATTTCTGTAGGCCTTCTCTCCCCCTATTATCGCATTCCGATCATCTACTCTCATCTTTTTACCTCCAGCCACAAATCCCCCATCATTATCCCGCTTCCTATTCCCATTCCTACCATTGTCCCCCTTCTTCTCCACATCCACCAACGCCACCGCCTCCTGCTCGTCATACAGTCTCCCCGCAAGATCAACAACTGACCTAAACGTACCTGGCTGAGCAGCGATCAGATGTCGGTGGATATCCGTCGGCAAACCCTGGATGTATCTCTTTATTTTTCCGGACGCGGCACCAGCCTCGCCATTTCATTAAACTTCGTTGTATACTACTGGTGTGTCATAGTTCCCACCTCCAACTGCAGGAACTCCCTCTCAACCTTATCAAGATCCCTATGAGGACAAAACTTCTCAATCACCATCCTCTTTAGTTCACCCCATCTCATCCTCCCGATCGCCCTACTACCCTCGGCCTGGACAACGTTGTCCCACCAACATAAGGCCGAATCCACAAACGAGTGGGTAGCAAACTTCACCTTCTGATCCTCTCAGTACTCACTGATATCAAGTACCGCCTCTATCTCTCTCACCCATCGGTGAGCAGAAGCAGCACTTCCATTCCCATTAAATGTCGGGGGCTTGCATCTCTGGAATGCCCTATAGTCGCACCCCTTCGCAGTTTCCTTCACTACTTCCTCCTCATCATCATCATTGGAGACAACCATCTCAGTATCCGATTGTTCCATCTCCCCTGTACCACCTCCTTCGCCCCCTCGCCTATCGGTCTTCCTCCTCTCCTTCTTCTCTTTCTTCTCATCCTCCTTCCTCCGCTACTGCCTCCTTCATTGAGGCCCTCAGATTAGCACTCTTATCTTCAGTATTATGGTGATGAAGCTCGGGCTCATTAGGAGCCATTTTGGTAGTCTTAGCTCTATTCCTTGTGACAAGCGGTCCAACACCACGTCCACCACGACCTCCACCTCGAGAAGACTTTGAAGATCTACCACCAGCCATCTAAGATCTATAAGATTCACACACCAACACGATCATTCAAGGTAACTAGCTCAGATTACGTCAAGTATAGTAAGTCCCTCATTACAGTGGCCAGTTGTGATTAGCTACTTACTTTACTCTTCATTCTCCAAGCATTCCCTATCCTGACTACATCGGTATCAAAATCTACAAGGGGCACATAAACCACATAACACACGCACATAATTTCTTTTTATTATCTTACATAAAACATTTACATAAAACCTTTACCTGTAGGCATGTAGCTACTAGGACTGACATCCCTTTCCCTTTCGTCCCATTCTCAGTTTAAGTTTAGGTTCTTTGAAAATATTTTACCCAATTCTCTTAAACTTTGGCTCTGATACCAACTTGTAAGGCCCCATTCCCGGGACACTTACAGCTGGTCAATCATCGCATAAAACATTTAAAACACATCATTTGTAGTGGAATTAAAGCTTTTCATTAATACTTAAAAACATGTCAATACGTCATATATTTAATTTACATCATCAAAAATTGTATTAATACAATATCATCTCAAAATATGGATGCCAGGCTCAAAGCATTCCCAGTAGCTTATGCATCCATGCCTGCACCTCCTCAGCATCATCAATACCTGCCAATTATTATGCATACAAAAAGTCAACAACGCTGAGTGAGTTCTAGTTTTCATAATCAAAATACTTTACATTACATTAAATCATATCCTTTACTTTCGTTCGTGATCACACATCATACGTACATCTAGATAATAATTATTATCTCCATCATCGTTCATCATCATTCGTTTTTGTACATTCCTTTGTTAACATCTTTACTTTCTTTATGAATCCTACCATATGCTAAACCCCCCCAACATTGTGCACGAAGCTGGTAATTTATCGGGGCCTGAAAACAACCCTTAATCATTGTGCATGAAGCAGATACATTGTGCACGAAGCAGATACATTATGCACGAAGCAGATAAATTGTGCAAGAAGCAGATATATTCCATACATTGTGCACGAAGCAAAATACAGTACCGGGGTAAGCGACAAGGATTTCATCATTCATTACTTCCAATTTCATCATCGTTATCTTTCGCTTTCGTTACGTAATACTTTACTTACATAATCATACATATCAAGTAAAGTCACATCATAAAACATATAGTTTTAAAAAGTCGTTTAACATGAAAAGATAACACATCACACATAATAGCATAACATGCGAAAACTTAACATTCATCAGCAACATCTGGCGCGAGAACTACCCCTTTGGTGCGAGAACCATCCAATCGCGCGAAAACCATCAAGTCGGGCGAGAACCACATATCGTGCGAGAACTTACAAGTCGTGCGAGAACTACCTGTCACGCGGGAACATGCATATCGCGTAAAAACTACACCTTTCGCGCGAGAACTTCCCAGAATTCAAAAGCTTAACGTACATCAAAACTGCTCGCGTGAAAACTACAGGTTTTCCCCGCCCAATCACAACTTATCGTGTCTAAGGCTGTTCTAACATGTAAACACCTTAATAACATCATACCAAGCATGAACAGGAACATTCAAATGTTCTAGTATGCATAATAGCCCCAAAACATAAAAACTTGCGTAAGAAGGGGACTAGAAACTCACCTCTTGAAGTTCTAGCACAAACACAACCTTCCCGAAGCCTTTGCCGACCGAAAACTACATAACTATGCGTTATATACATCAATAATCCATTCTTAGTACATAACATGAGTTACTACACGAGTTACATACCTTAAACACTTGGGTTCTTCACTTTCTCTCTCTACACAGCCGATTTCTCTCTCTAGCGGCTGAACTTTTCGCGCGAAATGGAGTCAGGCTGGGTGTTCTCAGCTATTTATACCCAGCTGAGCTTTTCGCATGAACTTTTAGCGCGAGAACTTCCTTTCGCGCGAGAACTTCATCTGCCTTCTTTTTCCTCAAAACTTTCGGGCGTTACACCTTGGTGGCCCGAAATCTATTTTAAGGGACCTCTGTTCAACAAAAATCCTCAGCCATTGTTTTATTTACTTTATTTGATTTGCTGTTTCTTTTAAATAGTATAATCAGTTTGTTTAGTTTCATTTGCATTGTAATCAAAGTTATTTATAAATAAAGTGTTTATTTAATTTTGTGAATGATTTTCCTACATCAACATCCCTCCAATCTTTGCCTTCTTGACTAGTGATTTATTAGAGATCCATAAGTTTGTTTCAGGAAGTAACATGAAGAAGAAGCTTGTTTATGGAGTTATTCTTGTATCATGTTGGAACATTTGGAGGGCTCAACAACATGATCCATAATTCAAAGCCTATTTTGGTCCCAAGAATAGTCGATGACGTAAAAAAACACTATCTTTCTTATGGATGAAAACTCAATCAAAGCACAAATCAATCTGGTGGGTGCATTGACGGGTTTCTAAATTTCAATATGTATAATTGATTTTGTTGTTTTGGTTGGTTTTTATATTATTGCTCTGGATTTTGTTTATTTTAATATATATCCATCGTCCCAAAAGAACAAACTTTCATAATATGTTACAATTAAATCCGAATATGTGATCGAGCGTTGATAGAAGTATTATTTTCATCTAATTCTTATGACACTAGAGGACACCTATCATATCACACATGACTCGGGATTCTTGAAATTTGATACATCTCTATTGAGCAAGCACACAAATAAGCTCGTATTACAAGAAAGTGTGTACCACATATTACATTATTTGTACTCATTTAGAGGGTGTAAACGAGTTTAGCTCTAGCTCACTGTAGTTTGGCTTGTGAGTTATATTTAAGTAGTTCTTCATGGACATCCTTGTAAAATTGGTATACTCTCCAATTAAAGGTTGTGAATTCAAATCTTGCAGAATACAAAGATATGGTTTTGAAAGTAGAGTAAGTGTAGGACAGAGAATACTTGTGTCCGCTATAAAAAGAGGTAATATTTAAGAATGGGTTCATCTCAGTGAATGTGTACTGTTACTTAGGGGCTATTTGGTAATTTTTGAATGATTAAGTGCTGAACCAATAAGAGGTCTGAATCATTAAGTGCTGAACCATCAAGAGGTCTGAACCATTAAAAGCTAGTGTATCGCTTAACTATTCCAAAGCAAATGCCAGACAAATTCAGATAAGAGGTCTTAACCATTCAGCATTAGACCTCTTAATCATTAAGCATTAGGGTAATGCTTAACCATTCAAAGACAAATGTTTGAACCATTCAAACATCTGCTCATGAAACAAACAGTTTGAACCATTAAGTGCTTAACAATTATGACATCTGAACCATTAAGAGGCTGAGGGGCTATTTTGTTAGGTCTGACTAACCCAGTAAGACGTGGAATGTTGGGTTGGTTACCTCTTACCGGAGAAGAGGTCTGACTAAACCACTTATTCGGTTAGACCTAAACCAAGATCTGACCCGAGTCAGACGTGGAGCGGAGATCAGCCGGGGCAACGACGAGGGTCTGGTCTGCGACGACGAGGGCGGATCCGGCAACGGCGAGGGTCCTCCTGGTACTGGTCGTCCTGCGATGGCGACGACGAGGGGTCTGGTCGGCGGTGCTGCCGGAGGTGAAGCCAGAGAGGAAGGGGAGATAGAAGACGGCGATCGGAATTTTGGCTTTGAATAGGATTGGGGTTTGATTTTGCTAATAATCGTTAAGTTTCAGAGATACCTTCATGGTTACTCGATGAAGATTGAAAGATCCACCTTTTCTATGGAAGCTTTTGAAGAAAATTTGACATCTTTTTGTTGATGGGGTGAAAAGAAGCAATGATTGTGATTGAACCTTGAAGGTGAACTGTGTTTTATCACTTTATGTGCCTTATGGGACTCAAAGATTATGTAGATATATATTTTAAATAAGACAATTAAATTTTTTAAAATATTTTTGATTTCACATATATCCAACCAGATATCCAACCAAACAGACTTAAACTGGTTCAACACTTATTGGTTCAGACCTCTTATTGGGTCAGCACTTATCCATTCAGAAGTTGTCAAACAGCCCCTTAGTTTTTTAATTAAATGCATATACGACTCTTCGTATTTATTATTTAGCATGATTATTAATTATAATAATTACATGTAATTATACTTATTACTTTAAATAAAGAAATATTCCCTAAAGGGTTACTACTTATTGGCAGTTGGGTTTCCAACGTAGAAACAATAAATATTATTAGTCGGCCAGTGAGGTCGGGCTGGGAGTGACAAATAAAATGTGGTAACACACACAATTGCAAAAGAAAGGTTTCCAACCTAACGTGCTTTCTCATAAATTTTAATAAAAACAATTAACAAAAGAAACTATTATCAATTGAAAGATTAGTTTACTTTCATTTCTTATAAAAACATCTTCCATCTTGATGAGAAAGTGCATGTTTGACCTCCAAATCCATATCATACCGGATTTTACAACATGTAAATGATAGGGTAAGAAGTCACAACCGTCCACAAACGGTAGACAACACGCAGCGGAATAAATTCTCTTTGGTCTAAAACCTCCCCTGACCTGAATGAACATGTGAGAATGTAAAAAAATAGGGCATATGAACACAACAACAAGAAGACACCGAATTTTAGCATGGAAGACCTCTCAAAATGAGAATAAAAACTACGGGACTACTAGAGCCGCTTTAAATCCACTATCACCAAAATCAGCAGTGCAAAAGTCTTCTCTAGGTATACTAGAGGCATACAACAAACATCATGTATTGGAATCAACTAACATCGAACATATAGAATCATTCAAAGACATAAGAGGAGAAATGTCACCCACACTGTAGCTACAAACAGGGCTTGCGAAACCAGACTTCCGAACATAACTAGAACAAACCCACCGTTGGATGATGTCCAAATTTCACAACGATCCTACGGTTCAATCTCCAAGAAATAACTGTTCTCTGCAGCTAGATCTAAGAGTGACGGGAAATGGTCTCTTTTTGTCTTCTCTCTAATCTCCTCTTTTGTGTTTGCTAAAAACTGATCTCCAATTGCTGCTCCCATCTTCCGATTCCTTTGTTCACTTAAGTAAAAGATATGGGCCATAAAAATAAGCTCTCCGCATGGGCCAAAAATGACCTAACAAATTTGCTCCTTTTTGGCTTACGAGGAAGAGTTCGCCATCTCGACGATGGAACAACATACATTCAATTTCTCCATTGCTAAAGCTTTAGTTAATATATCTGAATCATTATCATCAGTATGAACATTATCAAGGTCAAACAAGTTGTCTTTAAGAGCATCTCTAGTTCAATGATACTTCACATTAATAAGTTTTATTCACTTGTGAAACATAGAATTCTTTGCAAGGTGAATAACATATTGATTATCATAGAGAACCACGTAGTGATGTTACATACATCCAAGTTCTTGTATAAATATTTTCTATCATAGTAGTTCTTTGCTTGCATATGTTGCTGTCATATACTCTACCTCAGTGATAGACAAAACAACACACTTTTGCAATCTTGACTGCCATGACACAGCTTCTACTACAGAAGTCATCATATATCCAGAAGTTGACTTCATGTGGTCTTTGTTCTCCACCATTGTAGAATCTGTATACCCAACAAACCTTGATTCCTTATTTTCAAATGTTATAGCTAATTTGGAAGTACCACGTAGATATCTTAGAATTTACTTAACTACTTTCTAATGCATCTTACCTGGATTTGATAGAAACCGACTAACAACACCCACAACATGGGTAATATCAGGCCTTGTACACACCATTGCATACATCAAACTTCCAATTGCCGAAGCATAGGAAACTCCATTCATTTCTTCAATCTCCTTCTCAAAATATGGGCAATCTTTATCACTTAGCTTAGAGTAAGAGGTGAACACACAACTTTAGCGTTTGTCATGTTAAATCTACAAAGCACCTTATCAATGTATTGCTCTTATGACGTGCAGATTCTTTGAAGCTTTATCACTAGAAATCTGAATGCCTAGAATTTGTTTAGTTGGCCCCAAGTCTTTCATAAATAGCAACTTACTGAATTGTTTCTTTAGTTTCATAATTCTCCATGTTTCTTACCAACAATCAACATGTCATCAACATAAAGCAATAATATATAAAATCATCATCAGTAAACTTTTGAAAGAAAACATAGTGATCTGAAGATGTTTTTTGATAGTCTTGCTCCCCCATGACTGATTCAAACTTCTTATACCATTGTCTTTGTGCTTGCTTTAACCCATAAAGACTTTTCTAAAGCTTACAGACATAGTCTTCTTTACCTTTAACCTGAAAACCTTTAAATTGCTCCATATAGATTTCTTTATCCAAGTCACCATGAAGGAATGTTGTCTTGACATCCATCTGCCCAACCTTAAGATCACGGCTGGTAACCAAACCAAGAATCAACTGAATAGAGCTCATCTTCACAACTAGAGAGAAAATCTCATCAAAATCATTACCCTTTCTTTTCATCAAACCCTTTGACCACCAGCCAAGCTATATATATAGGCTTTGTGGTATGTTCTTCAGGCTTCACTTTAGAGACCAACTTATTTTTCAGAGCTTTCTTGCCTTTAAGCAACTTCAACAACTCAAACGCATTATTCTCATACAAGAAATTCATCTCATCTTGAATGGCTTCAACCCACTCCCATTTGTGTTCATCTTTCATGGATTCTACATAGCACTCGGGCTCTCCCTTGTCAGTAAGTAAAACATACTCATAAGCAGAATAATGGCTAGAAGAATGATGATATCTTGTAGACCGCCTGAGGGAACAAATCCAAAGGGCACATGTAGCCATGCCATGAAATACAAAGGGTTAGCAAAAAAGCTGGCATGTCTGGTACTGGTAACTTTGGATGAGAATTCTCATTCAACTCGTACTACTTTGGAACATCAACATTATTAGTATCATGCTAATCACCTTGAGTATCAACTCCATTATATGCTCAGCATCCTAAGGAGGAATCAGATCCAAATCCATAAGAAAATCAGTGCATTAAGAAACTATCTTTGTCTTTTCAATATCTTTCAAATTATGATCTTCTATAAGCATAACATCACGACTCCTTATGAGTTTCTTCAAAACTGGATCATATAACTTGTACCTAAACTCATCTTGCCTATAACCAAGAAATATGCTTTGCTTGGTCTTCACATCAAGCTTTGATCTTTCATCTTTGGGTATATGCACAAATGCCTTGCATCCAAACACCCTTAAATGATGATATGGAACATCTTTGCCACTCCAAACCTTGTTAGGAACATCAAAAGACAAAGGAACACAAGGAGTAAGATTAATAACATGAACCATGGTATTTAAAGCTTTACCGCAAAAGGAACATACAACCCAACATGTGAGAGCAAACATCTAACCATCTCAACCAATTTTATATTCATTCATTCTGCTAAACCATTAAATTGTGGTGTCTTTGTAAGAGAATTTTGATGTCGAATACCTTTCTCTCTACAATAAGAATCAAAAGGACTAATGTATTCGCTTCTATCATTACTCTTAATACACTTATGCTTCTTTTCAGTTTGTCTCTTAACTAAGGTATGAAACTGCTTAAACATGTATAATACTTGATCTTTAGATTTCAAAATATAGACCCATACCTTCCTCGAATAATCATAGATGAATATGACAAGGTATAAGCAGCCCCCAAATGATCGGTCTTCATTGGACCACACATCTAAATGCACCAAATCAAGTATACCTTATTTTTGAGAAAGAGGATGACTTTTAAAGGAAACTCTATTTTGCTTAACTTCCAGACAATGAGGATACCTCTTCAAATGAACATTATGAACACCAGGCAAGATAGTTTTCTTTAAGAGTAAAGACATCCCCTTTTCACTCATATCAATGTTCACTAATGAGTTAACCAACTCTTTTAAGATCTTAGAATGTGCTATATACAACTTTGAGCTTCTTTTACCTCTTCCCATAATTAAAGAACCACAGATTTGTTTCTAAATTCCATCACCAAAGGTACTATGGTAACCATCATCATCGAGTAAACCTGTAGAGATCAAATTAATTTTGATATATGTAACATGTTTTACATTATGTAAAACCAACTCCATCCTATAAAACTTCAAACAAACATCTTCAACACCAATGATATTTAATAGCCCATTATTACCTATCTTAACATTCTCAAAATTACCAGCGTAAGATGAATAAAAATCTCTTTGTGATGTCATATGATATGTAGCACAACTATCAACAAACCAACCTAAATCATCATGACTAGTGTTCACCATATCAGAATCACAACAAATAAAGAACTCCTCAGTAGCAATGTTAACTTCAGCAATGTCGTTGCCACCATCATCTTTCTTAAGATTGTTCTTTTGGTTGTTATAAATGGCCTTCTCGTTATCTTTTTTCAACTTTCTACAAACTTTGTGTCTCATTATACCATAATGATAGCACTTAACATTATGAGCACTAGGCAAGACAGTTTTCTTTAAGAGTAAAGACATCCGCTTTTCACTCATATCAATGTTCACTAATGAGTTAACCAACTCTTTTAAGATCTTCGAATGTGTTGTATACAACTTTGAGCTTCTTTTACCTCTTGCCACGATCAAAGAACCATAGATTTGTTTCCAAATTCCATCACCAAAGGTACTGTGGTAACCATCATCATTGAGTAAACCTGTAGAGATCAAATTAATTTTGATATATGTAATATGTTTTACATTATGTAAAACCAACTCCATCCTATCAAACTTCAAACAAACATCTTCAACACCAATGATCTTTAATAGCCCATTATTACCTATCTTAACATTCTCAAAATTACCAGCGTAAGATGAATAAAAATCTATTTGTGATGTCATATGATATGTAGCACAACTATCAACAAACCAACCTGAATCATCATGACTAATGTTCACCATATCATAATCACAACAAATAAAGAACTCCTCAGTAGCAATATTAACTTCAGCAGTGTCGTTGCCACCATCATCTTTCTTAAGATTGTTCTTTTGGTTGTTATAAATGGCCTTCTTGTTCTCTTCTTTCAACTTTCTACAAACTTTGTGTCTCGTTCTACCATAATGATAGCACTTAACATCAGCATACTTTCCTTTAAACTTACTCCGATGTTTCGCTTTGTTACCCGGACCTTTAATTTGACTTCTCCCCTACTTTTTGTAACTAAAACATCTACATGTGAAGAGGAACCTTGTGATTTTCTTCTCATCTTTCCATTTATAATAATGCCTTTAGCCAATTCTATGGTAGTAATACCATTTGTTGTATAGTTGGACAATGATGTCCTAAAAGTCTTACAAGAATCCGGTGGATTACCAAGCAACCATAAGACTTGTATCTCGTCTTCAAACTTAATACCCATTCCTGCTAGCTAATTAATAATTCTCTAAAAAGCAAAGATGATTAGTAACATGGGTTCCATCATGCTATTTTAAGTTTATCAACTGTTTGATTAAAAACATTTTATTGTTTCCTATCTTTCGAGGATACAACTCCTCAAGCTTGGTCCACAAATTACGAGCATGAGTTTTCCCACTAATATGGTTCTAACACATTATCATCAACTCACTAACAAATTTATGTACACACTTTTCTGTGTAAAATACTCCATTCATCATCAGTTTCATCTTCTGGTTATCAGTAAAAACACAGACAAATAATAATCCTACACATAAAAAAGATCTTCCATCTTGCCTTTCTAAACATGATAATTAGAACCATTTAAAATTCACAATCCTACTTGTATTAGCTTTCATAGTTCAAACAGGTCTTAACCTAGTAACAAGAGCCAATAACTTTGATACCACTCTGATGGAATAAAATTCACAACCGACTATTAATGGTAGACAACACGTAGCGTGTTTGGTCAAAAAATTCCCATGACCCGAATGAACCTATAAGGATCCAAACAAATAGGGTATACAAACACAACAACAAGAAGATACCGAATTTTAGCATGAAAAACCTCTTAAAAAGAGAGTAAAAACCACATGACTACTAAAACCGTTTTAAATCCACTATCATTGAAATGAACAGTACAACAGTCTTCTCTAAGTATACTAGAGGCAAACAACAAATATCATATACTTGGAATCAACTAACATCGAACATATAGAATCAAGGAAAGACGTACGAGGAGAAATGTCACCCAAAACTGCAGCAATGAACATGCATGCTAAACACGACTTCCGAACATGATTAGACAAACCCGTTGTTGGATAAGGTCATCCAGGTATTGTGTGATGTTGTTCAAATTTCAAAACGATCAAACGGTTCAATCTCTGAGAAGTAATTGGTCTCTGCACCAAGATCTAAAAGTGACAAGAAATGATCTCATTTTGTCTTCTATCTAATCTTTTCTTTTGTGTATACTGAAAAATGATCTCCAATTGCTCCTCCAAACTTTTGATTTCTTTATTTATTTAAGTAAAGGAGATGAGCCATAAAAATGGGCTCTCCTAATAGGAAAAAAATGACCCAACAGTAAAAATAATATATAATGAAATAATAAGAAACTATTAATAAAAATACAATATCCAAAGAGATTAAGAAACTTATATTTTATAGTTGTTTCTTATGCGTCTTTTTCTTTTAAAACCATTCCATTACATTTTCGACTGAAACCTTTGCATGAAAAAAAAACCTTCTTCTCGATATAACAAATACAAGATTTTGCAACTCTGTCTTCACATGCTTCATTTAAGAAAACACATTTCAATAGTTGTTGTTTGCGACCGGTTAGACTAGTGATAACTTTTATTGATGATGAACCAAAGGTTAAGTAGCATGCTTCATTGTTTCCTCCATCTTTTTTGCAAGCCTAGATTTATAACTCGTGTCATGTATCTACTGGATACTTCTACTGTAGATCTCAAACTCATATTTAAATTGTCTTATGTTAATAATCAAAATCATATAGATGCATCTCAGTTAATGGCAACATGTATGCATACTTCATGTTTTCACCAAAGGATGATAAACATGCTTCCTTGTTTTCACCATGTTAATTTTGATACTTTTTTTTGCTTATCACTTTGATTTTCAAAGACAACATGTATGATTTGTGTTATTTAAGTAAGAAATCACTTTTTTCACGTGCAATGTCGTGTAAGCTATTGACATGATATATATATATATATATATATATATATATATATATATATATATATATATATATATATATGGATCCATTTAAATGAAAACTATTTTTTTTGTAAAAAATCAAAAGAACCAACACCCACCAATGAGAAAATTTTTAATTACATTACTTTTATTATTTTTTAATAATTACATAAAAGAGCAAAAGGGTAGTTTAATAAATGAAATACAACTTAGTGGGCTACAAAATCTTTAACTGTTCCCTCTCTTCTTCAAATGAAACCTCCGATTAATGAATCTGAAGACTTGCGATTCAAGAACAATTATGTGCAAATAAAAGGTTAAGGTTCATTCCATCTAATTAATCATGAGATTCATCCACAACCAAACGAAATCCAGTCCTGTGTCCAACATTTGATTCCTGCTGAAGATTAGCTAATGTATAATGGGTAATGCTTGTTTTTCAAAACCAACCTGCTTAATTTTTTCTTAATTAGTCAGATGGTTCATCCTAATCAAATGATTTTCTACATGTTTTTTTGCCAGACAATTAATCCTAATCATTCATTTCATCCTAATCATGTGATTTATTGGTGTTATTTCTAGATGGGGAAGGTGGACTCGGATCGAGTTCGACAGGCGTTCATGAAATTGACACTAGTGTTGCTAATGAAAATGTTTTGAACGAAAAGAAGGGTGCAACAAGCTCAATAGATGTTCCTGACGATGTTAATCGTATAGAAGCCAACGACCTGATGATGTATGATGCGACGTCTCGTAATAAAGATGTAGCATTGAATAGCCATATATCAAATACAGGAACGTTGATGTTTGAATCTATAAATCAGAATAAAAGGAGTCCATTCAAGAAGTTGATTGCAATTATGAACACGAGGGTCAGGTTGATAATTCATGAATGACTAATCTTTTGACACATTATTTAAATAGGATGACATAAGTATATCTTTTATTTCATGATATGTAGTTTGTATACGTAAACAAACCAGTAGACATGTTCTTGATATTTGAATTTTTAGTTGTATTCAAAACTAGGTGATTTTAATTCAAAGCAATATGATTGTAATTCAAAACCATAAAAATTTAAACTTAGTTGTGGTTATGTTGGATGATGTGTGATTTGGTTGTTAGAGGATGTGTACAGAGCTGTTGAGATGAACTTCCTATTGATAAGAACGACATGAAGGTGTGTAAGTGTGTTTAACTTAAGTGGATATGCATATATGCATTTTACGAAGGACATGTAGAAAATGTGCATAGATGCATGAAATGCTAGAAGAGCCCAACACCATCACACTACTAACTAAGTTCGTTTAAAATCGTGTTCTCAATAGAATGTATATAAAAAGTGGTGTTCTTGTCGATGCCATGTGCGTGGACATTAATATTGTTAATTGAGTGTAAGTATAAAAAACATGGATTATTAAAATTGTTATTCGAACTAAATGCAAATATGAAACAAAGTTATAAAGTTGGTGATTTGGTGGTCCAAAAAAAACCACATGTGTGTGAAAAGCAGCAGAGGAGGAGTCGAATTCCAGTACTCCCAAAATAGAGACACGTGATTAAAACCACTTCCATCGGCTCCCTTCTTAACTTCTAAGTCAAAGAAATAATATATAATAGTATATTATGCATACTTGTAGGCATCACCAATGTTGCGTATAATTTAATGTATAACTGGAATTAAGTGACAATTCTAAGCATATAATACTACATATTTTAAATCAATTGATTATGTAAGAAGCAAAATATGAGTATATATGCATCTATGCACAATTTTTTTACGTGCGTTAATGCAAAATTGCAGTAGGTGCATTAATGTATAATTGCAATAGAGCCACCGGATATATGCATTGTTACTTGTATACGTTGATGAACGGAGAGCTATAACTTGCATTACTTGAGTTATAAATAACAACCGTCATTCAAAACTAACAAATCATATTCGATTAGATGAAGTTCAATCTAATTTGATTAGTAGAAATTCTAAAACAACATGTAGAGTCAAGAATAGTTTTGAGACGTATCATAACTGGTCTGTATAATCCAACAAAATAAAGGTGGCAATCATGCAAGAATTTAACCTAACAGTACCATAGGTCATTTTAATAAAATAAAATAATGGTTGAAGGATCAATACAAGTGGTAACCGCCACTAATGGTTGAAGGATCAAATGATACATTACTATGGGTGGTCTTCATTTATCAACTATAAAAAGACATACTTCATTAGTCAATAACTCTATGTAATAGATTAATAATGAGATGTGAGAATATAACTAATAAAATACTTCAAATGAAAACTATATCACATCATGAATCCTAAAAGCTTTGCATGCCAAGGTTCTTCAGCGTCATTACCCGATGGCCCTTGTGATAACAAATGCAAATTACGAAAGAATTACAATACGTATAACAGAAAAATGAACTATAGAAATATTCATCCTCTTAAATGAAATGACATGTAAACAATGGATTTTTTGCCACTTTAAAATTATTGATCCAGTTTGAAATGATTCCTTCTTGATAATTTTTTTAATTTGACTAGTATAAGATGAAACAACTGCTCATAACTCGTGAAACATATATTCTACTAAAAATATAATATAGCAGACATCTTTCATAAATATATATAAACATCAACTAGAAACAAACTAATAGTTTTATAGTATTGTACCATTGGTTCTACAATTAGAAGTATGCATTCCAATATCATAGTACATCTATGCACTCTAAATTAATAATGCATATATGTAATAAGTAAAATGTATGGATTCCATCGGAAATCAAAAGTTCATTTATAATGAAACCGCACTTTAATACAACAAGTTGACCTTACATAACTGATATACCCATAATCCATATTTATAACTTAAAAACCAATAAGCATTTGTATCACTTTCCGATGCTAATGTGATGATGCATACTCAACTGTTGCAGTTCATCGTGTGCCAATACACTACAAACATGTTCACTAATCGATTTGAATGCAAGGATCAATTTGAATTCTCAATTTTTCAAGGAATATGCAACCTAATTAGTGAAAATCTCTATATTCCTACATACACAATAGTGTATACTAAAAAACATATATAGCAAAAACAAGAAAATTTTCAAACATACAGGTCAACAATGTTAATCCCTAACCAACTACACCTCACATTCTTTGATTAATAACATGGTAGGATTTTAAGGTTCAAACTCAACCTAGTCGTAACTGCAGAAAGAAAATTACTACCAGCATACATTGATATCCACAAACAACAACATCAAATATCGACTAGAAAAAGCCAAAAATTACAAAACATATTTCAGCCCTATAACTATAAAAAAAACCTATAAATAAAGTGGAATAAAGAAATTTTAGCCCTAGATTTTCAGAAAAGCTTCAAAATCAGAAATTCAAAGCAATACAATAGACATACCTTTTAGGATTTTATAGGGAAAACTTTACTAACTCATTGTGGTTCTTGGAAATTTGACTCAGGTATAGGGGGTTGAAGTCTCCAATGGTCTTCTGTTCTTGAAATCAAGAGATGACGTAATCAAATTTAGAGGGTGGATTGATTAGTCTGAGGGTCTTGTCTTCTTCAAATCAAGAGATGATGTTGTAGACGATACAATAGACATACCTCTATCGATTATGTGTGAAAAGGTTTACTGAGTCACTAAGGATGCGGGATTTTCGATTCGGATAAGGGGGATTTAGAGCCTAGTAGTCTTTTGTTCTTCGATTCAGGGACGAAAATATACTTTATCAGCGGATGAATCGGGCGTGATTATCTTGATTTCTTCAAATCAAGAAACGCCTTTGTCGAATTTGCTTGGCGATCTGATGTTAGATGATCTGCGATCTTCAAATTAGGAGAGGAAGTTTTGAAGAATTTGAGAAATTGATCCCGTATTATTTTGGTAGGCAGTTTCCAAAATTGAGTATGAAATACCAATTCTATCCTTCCTACCTATCCATTTGCTTAATTTAAACTATTTAAAATTACTAAATTGCCCTTTTAATATCAGCCATTGATTAACATAATCTATGGCTATTAATGGTTCTTTTAGTTTTTTACAAAAGAATGGTTCTTATTTGAATGCCCATATATATATATATATATATATATATATATATATATATAGGAGGGATTCTAAGAAAACCATAATGTAATGTAAAAACTAGAGAAAACTAATGAAACCGTTCACATAATTTACAAATTTTTTATCACTACCCTTTATATTTGTGTATGTGTATATATAGAAAAGGTTATGGATCAAATGAAAATCGTAGCATAATTTTACATATATGTCACATATAGTTACGTATACGTAACCATTTTTCATTCTACATAGCGTTACGTATACGTAAGACTCTTCATTCTCGTATTTATGTTCAACATATATGTAAGAAAAACTTAAATAATCTTTTAACAATTAAAATAACAAAAAAATTATGAATTATATTATTGGATTCTGTGGTTTTCTTTGGTTTTCATATAACTATTGATTTTCTCAGGAACCCTCCCATACACATACACACACACACACATATATATATATATATATATATATGTATATATATATGTGTATATATATATATATATATGTATATATAGGATTGGGATCATATGAAAACCCTTAGTTTTTATAAGAACCCATTAACCCATCACATAACTATTGATTTAATGTAAAATAACAAGATTCCATATAAAGGGCTAGGATCAATCCAAGGGTAATATGGTCTTTTGTATTCTTGTAACTTTTGTCAGATTTCATTCATATTTTTTAAATCTCTATACATCTTTCTCAAAAGACTCACCATCTTCACCATCACCATAATTGCATTCCTATCTTCACCAACAAACAGCAAACACTACCCACCCACCACCACCAGTCGAACACCACCGTACACCACCATCACCATCACCATTGTTCCCCTTCCCTTCTTCGTCTTCCACTCTAATGTTAACCATCAAACTCTTCGTTAAGCTTGTAATCAATCCCGTCGCTCACCACCAGCAAACAACAAGCCTTGAGGTAGATCTACCTAGATAGTCGGCACACCACTAAGCGATGGTGGTTTTAACACGATAAGCGTCACCATTCATCGTTGTAAGAACAAACATCGACAGGAATTCAGCTTTATTTAGGGGAGCAAGAATCTTAAAGTTTATTTTACAACAATGATGGAGATACAATGATTTTGGTATAATAAATAATAGTGGCGGTCATTTGGGGGAAAGTTTACTATATTTTATACACAAGTAACATATATTGTTAATTTTTATTATGGATAAAGTTGTAAGGGGTGATCTTTTATGTTATTAGTTTATATTGTATTACTTTCTTTATTAGTATAGAAATAATGTATTGTTTTCATATGTTCATAGTTTACATTGATTTAATTTCATTACAGTGGTTCAGTTTTGTTATTTTTGGTTTTATTATAGTGTTTAAATTCTATTACAGTGGGTAGTTACATGGTGTAATGTTATTACGGTGGTGTAGTTACATTGGTTTTATTTTCGTTACAGTGATGTAGTTTTGTTATTTTGGTTTCGTTATTGTGTGGAAATTTCATTACAATGATGTAGTTACATGGTTTAATGTCATTTGTTGTTACTATGAACTTGTAGGGTGTTTTATATGATTTGTAAATTAATGTTGTTGTCGGATATGGGATTTGTTAGAATATTTGGGTCATTCTGTTCCGCAGGTTGATGTTCTTACTTTATATTAGTTTACAACAATTTAGATTTTGTTAGTGCATCTAGTCTTAGTTTACATTGGTTTACATATAAAGAACATTACTGGTGTAATTTCGATACAATAGTGTAATTACAGTGGTGTAGTTTTCTATTTTTAGTTCAGTTACATTACAATAATGTAATTACATTGGTGTTCTTCTTGTTACAGCGTAGTGTTTTTAATTTTGGTTTAATTACAGGTTGAAGTTTTGTTACAGTAGTGTAGTTACATGATGTAATGTCGTTTGGTTGTTAGTTTGTTATAATCACGGTATTACTATTAGTTGGAGTGGTGTAATATTGGGTGTAGAAGTTTTTTTTACAATGGTGCAACAATATTATAAGAATTTTGTTGCACCGGTGTAATTTTGTTAAGTCGGTGTAATCTTTATAAAAAAATAAAAATGTATAAAAAAGCTATAAAGTCTTAAAAACAAAGGGATTTCAACCCATTTTATAAAGTTTTATTTTTGTTGTTTTTATATATGTTTCTTTTATGTAATTCACTATAACGAATTACAATATAATGTAATGCACTGTACATTAAAAAAAACATACTGTAATTAATTGTAACTAAGTATGTTGCACTGTGTTACATCACTGTAACATTGAAGTTACATCCATACCATACATCTGTGTACAAGTCACTGTAATGTAATACGTAACGTCCGAAACAAAAATTTTAAAATTTTCGAGACTATATTGGAATTAAAGAGAAAAATGAGACGAAATTAATGATGTAATTATTATAAAAATATAAAAATCTATAAAAAAGTTATAAAATTTTTAAACATAAAGAGGGTAAACTTTTTTTTTATAAAAATAGAAAAATAGGGTGAAGTAAAAGATGATAGGTGGTATCTATGCATTTGATTTTTTGAGATAGTATGCAAAATGTCTAATATGCCATTTCCTATAAAAAAAGTGATAGACACATGGCATTATCTTGTTCTTTCAAAATCAAATCAATGGATTAAAATAAGTTAAAGGGTTTTCACAATAAGATATGGTTCTTATTTAAACCTTACCATATATATATATATATATATATATATATATATATATATATATAATGAAAACTATGTAAAAAAAGGGGTTACATATATGTAAGTACGTGTTACATAGTGTAAAACTAAGATTTATATATATGTAGAGGTTATGTATATGTAAGTATGTGTTACCAAGTACACAACTAAGAGTTACTTACATGTACCTCATATAAGTTACATATATGTAAATCTTTCATCATCATTGGCGTTCCTTGGAGTCTATATTAAAAAATATATAATGACTTCAAAAAATAAGATTGAAGTTTACTCAAATATACTTTAAACAATTAGAACGTTAAATCAATTATAAACTATGTGATTGGATAGTGTTGGTTTTTACGGTTTTCAATTATAAACATGGTTTTCATTTGATCCCTCTCCTATATATATATATATATGTATGTATGTATGTATGTATGTATATGTATGTATGTAATCTTTTAGTTTTGGTCTAAGCATTAAACAGTTATATGAAAACCAAAGAAAACCACGAAAACCAATAACATAATTCATAATTTTTTTATTATTTTAATTGTTAAAATGTTATATAAGTTTTTATTACATATATGTTGAGCGTAAATACAAGAATGAAGAGTATTACGTATACGTAACACTATGTCGAATGAAAAATGGTTACGTATACGTAACCTATATGTGATGTATATGTAACACCATGTTACGGTTTTTTATTTGATCCATACCCTTATTTATATATACACACACACACACAAATATAAAGGGTTGTGTTAAAAAAAATTTAAATTATATGACCGGTTTCATTGGTTTTCTCTAGTTTTTACATAATATTTTGGTTTTCTTGTGATCCCCATATATATATATATATATATATATATATATATATATATATATATATGTATATAATCTTTCAGTTTTGGTCTAAGCGTTGAAATATTCATTCACAAACGCATCTTTTTGACCTCTTTTCTTAAACAAATAACAAAACCATCAATATGCTCTATCTGTTTTTACACTATTCTCTAATCAATTTTCATATTGGTTAAACCCTTTACGACAAAGTCGTCTTGATTTAACACTAAAATCTCGTTGTGAAAACTCATGTCCAGTAGGTTGAATTGGATGAGTTTCCAATCATCTCGATTTAAACAACCGCTGGTTTTTAATCAGGTTAGAAACCCCTGCATTAAAACCGGTCTAAAACTGAACCGAACCTGTAAAAAATTGGACCCAGTTTGGAACCAAACTAGTTGTTGTATATTCTGTAGTCTAGAACATAAAATGAAGTGAAACTTACCCGATAATGATTCAATCTTCAAACAATCAAACTTACTCAGATTAATCTCTGAATCATGAAACACTATCAAATAAAACTATTTCCCGGGTTACCCGCGATTGATTTATCAAATTAGACAGAGATTTCTTGATGGAGTCGAATTTGATTGAATTTATGATGTTTTCTTGATGGTTCTTACGGTAACTGTATGTTCTCTGCACTCTATTTTGATCGAGTGGAAAAATAAAAAGTTAAAAAATGACGGCCGACCCTTCTGTCGTTCTTTGCTTTTCATTTTGTGACCACAAATTCCAAAAGTAAAAAAAAAACACAGTTAATAATGTGTTGTTCTTTTGGCCTAAACAAAAGGCCCAATATTAATTAATCCAACCAAGGTTAGTTAACTTAAGTAACTTATTAAATAAACCCAATATTAATTACAACACCCAAATAACATTTAGAACTAAATAGAGCTTACATTCACGCGACACCTAACTTGTTTAATCACTAATGTTATTTCCTTGATTAACTAGTTAATCCAATGCACTAAAATACATGTTGATAACATTAAAATTACCAAAGGATTGAACCCAAGTTATCCATTTTAGTGATATCCATGATTAACTTAACCATCCTCATAGAACATAAAGTATACTTAGATGAAAATATCCTACGAATTGAATTTTCATTTTAGTATGTCACTCGATACAAATATTAGAATAACGGGGTATCACAAAGGATTGAACCCAAGTTATCCATTTAAATATATGAAGGTAACATACATATATGTTTACAAATCCAAACTCCACTTGACATAATGTTTTACTAGCATGTGTCACAATTCTTCAAAGAATGTATCAAAGCTCAAGTCCAAAGCTTCTTGAAGCGGCTAAACTACATGTTTTTAGGATAGTTCATTATTCTTGCACCTGTACTACAATTTATCAATAAACTATTAAGAAATTAAATTTTAACCTTTTTTTATCTTGCAGTCTGAACATATACTTTGGGATGGCTATGCTAATGTGTTCCAATATCATTATGACTAGCTTACCATATTAACATTGTATTAGATGGGAATTGGGCTTCCTGACATAAGATATTAAAATTGAACTTTATACCCATCTCGATAACTGATTTGTACACAAGATCTCATCCTAACTCTTTAGTTAGATAACCAGTCAAAATATACTTAGATCTTAATAATTCAACGGACATCACACCATACATGATGAGCTCATAAATCATGCTATGTATAATACACAACCGTTTAAACTTTCCATTATGCACCTGACTATAGTACTTAGCCAGCACTATCACATTTCATAGAGGTTGGTGATATCAGTTTTAACCACAATAGAATCTCAAAGATCAAATTTTCTTAGTCATTCAGCTTTCTCACTAGCTTCAGCTAGATCTAACACTACAAATTCGTATTTCATTGTCAGGTGATGCAAACTTCCCCAAAAGAGAATGCACATCCACTTAGTTACCCAAAATTCTTTGTAATATCCTTCTATAGATGAAGGAAAACGTAAATAATACACACCAAAGTTCATGATACTTTTAAGGTATTTATACAATCTATTCACAACTTACTAATAATGTTACTTGAGTTACTAGTAAATATACGCATCTTAAAACATAAGTTATACCAGTCAGGTGCTAGTTATAACATACAATGGATAACCAGTTTCTTTAAACATTTCATCTATGAGTTGATTATCCTGACTACACACAGGACAAATACTAGGACCTATAGGAGTATTAACTTTAAAACCATCAATGATTAAAATTTTCTCAATACTTTCTCAATATAATGAGACTATGCCATGAAAATATTATTACTCTTTTTAATCCTTATCTCAAGGATCACATATGCCTCCCTCATATCCGTCATTTTAATATGACAACATATTTCTTATTACTGATTAAAGGCGAGCTATAAAAATCACACAAGTCACAATTAATGAATTCTAATACCTTAAATTCCTTTTAACATTTTTAAACGGTTATTTTGTAATCTTAGTTAATTCACAAGTATGACATTTATTATGATTCATAGCAAAGGATGACATTAAATTTATCTTAGACATGTCTTTCATTATAGAACAATTCACACGACCTAATCTAGCATGCCACAAGTTGAAAATATACTTTGCTAGAAGATAACGATTTCATTAAAAATATATTCAACATCAACGGGAAATTAATAAGTTTTCGTGAATACCTAGCCCATACAACACATAATCTAATAATAATTAGATGTAAATACAAGCCTAACTTATCTAAATCCTTTGAAAGGCTAAGTTTTTACATTTGCCATCTTTAGTACAGATTCATCTATAACTAGTTTAAATTCCTCAAACCATTTTAGATTCTTGCACACGTAACTCGTAGCACATGAGTCTACCCACCATACAAGCATATCATCAGGTGCATAAAAGGATTTAGAAATAAATGATGCATAATTCTCAACCGAATTATGTTTACTAACCATTGGATCTTTTGAATCCAAAACTAAACCCGAAACCAAGTTCCATTTATTTTATAACTTAATGGGTTTTCCTGACATATAAACATCCAACAGACTGTTTGTAAACTAAATCGTTGGCTAACAACCCAATTGATTATATAATCAAATACTTTTAGTATTGACTTCATTTGATTCAAAACCACTATAGTATTAAATTGTAAAATAAACTTTGTTGCTTTGAATCAAATCTAGTATTTATGTTTTGTAAATAATTAACATGTTCAAAATGAATCGTTGAATCATCTACAAACCTCATAGATTTTGTTAAAAATTTAAGTAAAATTAGAAAGCATGCATTCTGAAGCATTCGGGTCGTTAGACCCAATTGGACTTGCCATATTAGATTTATTTCTACCCATAAGTTTCATTCAATAATCTTTCTTGAGATGTCCTGATTTTTCACATCTCCAACAAGCTAACTTTAGTTTCATTTTTACTGATCATTTTCCCGATTAAATCTTCTTTATTGCCCTTAAAATGGAAGGATTCATTTTAGGCTTTATTTTTCTTTCATTTCATTTTTTTTCCATCCTTAAATGAACTCGGGAACATAATTTTTTACTTTCCTTCCATTTTTTTCGTTAAAAAAAAAACCTCTGAAACACAATAATTTTTTTCTTTCCTTCCGATTCCTTTCTTTTCTCTTCTAAAAAAAACTTGAGAACAAGTGTTAGAATGTACACGCCACTTTGAATTGAAACAACTAATCAATCCAATTGAAATCCAACAGAACTCAACTTGTGATTCTTATGACTACAATAATATTTGCAAATAAATATTAGACTTAAATGCGTTTTACGTCCCTAAAGTTTCATAGAAATTGTCATTTGATTTCAAAAGTTAAAAATATAGCCATTTGTATCCAAATATTTCACTAAAATTACCATTTAAATCCATTTGGCTACACCTAACTAACACGGTTAACTTTTTCTGTTAAGTTTCCAACATGAGAGTTATTTTAATCAAAAAATTACAAAATAAAAAAAAAACTCACGTGAGGGTTTTTATATGTTTAACCTCTTTTGATAATTACAGTTATGATTTGGCTCTATAATATTATTTTATTGTTTTTTATTGTTAATGTATTTTGGTTTAGTAATCGTGTTACTTTTGCTCGTTTTATTAATTAAACGTAATTTTTTTAGTTTAAAGCTTAATTATGGTTATGATGGTTGATGTTTTATGATTATTATTTATGGACAGTTAATGTCATATTATTAATTGTTCTTATACTTTTATGATAATTTGTCTTTTATGGTTATAATTCAAATAATTTATATTATATGACTTGTTTGTTTATTTATATATATTTTTGTTTTGTATGTTTTATAAAGTTAAAAACTAATCACTTTTAGTTAGTTATACTTATATTTTATTTAATATATATGATGCCCAAAGATGTTTTTCTTGATGAAATGAAAGAAATGCTGATAATATGATGCCCAAAGATGTTTTTCTTGATGAAATGAAAGAAATGCTGACCTATGATTCCTGGTAAGTTATAATCGTAATGGTGATTATGTAACACCCGAAAATTTTGATAAAAGAAAACTATCTTGCAAAAAGGGCAAAGGAGCCAAAGTGAAAAGGGGCTAAATGTAAAAAGTACAAAACTCAAATATATTAATATATTGTGAGTCTGGCCGCCCCATAACACCTTTTTGCACCTGCTGTTCGACTGAAAAATGTAGAAAGAAGAAGAAGAAGCTGCTCTCTCAGTTTTCCTCGGGCTCCTAAGTGTTGGTTCATGCGCCTAAATAGGGCTAATGCGCCTAAGTACCTCATGCGCTTACTGCCCAGTGACTAAGTGTAAGTACATGCGTCCATATAGTAGTCATGCGCCCAGAAGTTTTCCTCAGGCTCCTAAGTGTTGGTTCATGCGCCTGCATAGTGTTCATGTGCCCAAGCAGTACTCATGCGCCTGCATAGTACTCATACGCCTAGAGACTTAGAAAAATTTCTGGAATTTTGGGAAATCAGAATTTTAGGGTTTGACCATGGTTTGACTTGATGTTTATAACTGTTTATTTTATGCATGTTTTGGCCTGTTCCTATGTTCCCTATTATGTATCTATTATGTGACTTTACGTGGTGTGATTATATTCGTATACGCAAAGTATTATCCTTAAAGAAAGCGAAAGATTAATGGCTAATATACAGTGGAACATAATAAATAAATGAAAAGTCTTGCAAGCAAAATTTAAGGAGGTTCACAATCCATTAAGGGTTGTCAGCTCACCTGTGTGTCTTATAGCATGCGATCTTGGCTAACCCATGAGGGTTCACACACAGGGGGATCAGTCTTAGTGATTGATCCATACGTACGAAACGGGGTCCTTGTCACTTAACCCCGAGAATGAGGCGGCTTTGTGCCCAACGATGGGGGTAAAGTTATGACAGGATCTAGAAATAGTGGAAGATAATGAAAATGTACGAAACGAACGAATGCATGTGATAATGAACGATAATCAAGATTATACCTTGATGTATGTATGATGAATGCTCACGTGCGAAAGTAAAGGAAATATTTTATTGAAAAGGATATTTTCAAATATAAATCTTACAAGGTATTTTAAACGTTTTAAAACTAGAACTCACTCAGCAACGCTGACTTTTATGCATTTTCAGTTGGCAGCTAATTATTGCTGAGGATGGCACGCGGGGGAAGCTACTCGTCGGGGCAAGACTGGCATCCGTTCGATCTTAATGATATTGCTGTTTTGTAATGAAATTAAAAGGTCTTTTGTAACTTAAGAAACAATGATGTATTGCTTAGCAACAGTAATTATTAATGAGATGAATGGTTTTTGTTAACTTGATCCGCTGCGAAATTTATGAAATGTGTAATGTTTTATATGTATAATGCTATGATTGACCAACTGTGAGGTCTCTGGGAATAGGTCCTTACAAGTTGGTATCAGAGCCAAAGTTTAAGAGAAATGGGTAAATATTTTCGAAATCTAAACTGAGAATGGGACCGAATGGAGGGATGCCAGCCCGAGTTGCTACGTGCCATCAGGTAATTCTTTTCATAATGTTAACTGGTATTATGTGCTTTTAGTAGATTTGAATACTAATATAGTTAGGATAGGAAATGATTGGGGGATGAAAAGTAAAGTAACTGGCTAATCACAACTGGCCACTGTAATTAAGGACTTACTATACTTAACATAAACTGAGTTATTACCTTGAATGACTGTGTTGGTGTTTGAATCTTATAATGATTAGAGGATGGCCGGTAGAAGATCGTCTAAGGCTTCTCGAGGTGGAACACGGGGTGGTCGTAGTGGTAGACCACGGGCCGCAAGGAACCAGGCTAAGATTGCGGAGACGGCTCCTGCTGAGCCTGGGCTTCATCATCCGGAGGGCTGTGATGAGAGTGCTAACTTAAGAGCCTTAGTAAAGGAGGCGGTTGTGGAGGTGGTGCATCAAGTCATGCAGACAATCTTACCATCTGTAGTGACTGAAGTCATCCGTGCTGTGAGGGAGGATGAGAGAAAGGAGAAGGAGGAGGAGAGAAGGACTACGGCTGGGAGAAGGGGGAATAAGAGGAGTCATGATGAGGAGGAGGAACTGAACGCTGGGCCAGCAGCCTCCAGTGATGAAGAGGAGGTGGAAGTGCGGGAAACCGCGAAGGGGTGTAGTTATGGGGCATTCCAACGATGCAAACCCCCAACTTTCGATGGCAACGGTAATGTTGCCGCTGATCACCGCTGCTCACCGCTGGGTAAGAGAGATGGAGGCGGTGCTGGAGATTAGTGAGTGTAGGGAGGACCAAAAGATGAAGTTCGCCACTCACTCGTTTGTAGACTCGGCTTTGTGTTGGTGGGACAATATTGTCCAAGCAAAAGGCAGCAGAGCCATTGGAAAGTTGAGATGGGGAGAGTTGAAGAAGATGGTAATCGAGGAGTTCTATCCTCACAGAGAGCTTGATAAGATTGAGAGGGAGTTCCTACAGCTAGAGGCGGGAACCATGACCCATCAGCAATACACCACCAAGTTCAACGAAATGGCTAGATTGGTGCCTGACCAAGTGACGCAGGTGTCAAGGAAAATAAAGAGGTACATTCAGGGGTTGCCGGCTGATATCCACAGGCATTTGATTACTGTCCGGCCAGGTACCTTTCGGTCGGTAGTAGACCTGGCGGGTAGATTGTATGATGAGAGAGAGGAGACTGTGGTGGAGGTGAAGAAGACGGGTGCTGGTGACAAGCACTGCAGTGGGAAAAGGTTTGGATGTGGTGGTTTCACTCCAAACAACAAGAGGATGAGAATGGATGACTGAAGAGTGGGTCATCAAGCTCGGGGATGAAGAGGTGTGGCAAATATGGGAAGGAGCACACTGGTGAGTGCAAGTTGGGATAGAATGTATGCTTCAAGTGTGGGAAGCCCGGCCACGTGGCAAAAGTATGCGGGGTTATAAAATGTTACAACTGTGGTGAAGAGGGTCACGTGAGCAGGGATTGCAAGAGGCCGAGGGCCGAGAGTTCTGGGGCAAAGAAGAGGACGGAGAGTGAAGGGCAGAGGGCAAGCGCTAGAGCATTCACGATGACCCGGGAGGAGGCCAGAGTGGACCCCGACGTTGTGTCAGGTATGTTTCTAGTAAATCAAACTTGTACTTCTGTATTATTTGA
The DNA here is from genome assembly GCA_025506505.1 of Flaveria sonorensis. Lineage (NCBI taxonomy): Eukaryota > Viridiplantae > Streptophyta > Magnoliopsida > Asterales > Asteraceae > Flaveria > Flaveria sonorensis. The sequence goes on along the minus strand of CM046440.1, from coordinate 56,975,001 downwards.
TTCTGGTGCTAGTAGGAGTTTCATTTCTACTGCTTTCTGTGCTAAGTTGTCTGTTAGTAGTAGAAGTATTGATGAGCCATTTAATGTAAAAACTGCTATTGGTAAGTCTACCAGAATTTCTAATATGTTAGAAGACTGCGACATAGAACTAGAAGGCCATAGATTCTCTGCTAAACTATTTGTGATGCCCCTAGGCGGATTTGATGTAGTTCTAGGGATGGATTGGTTAGCAGCCTATGAGGCAAATATCGTGTGTCACAAAAAGATGATTCGATTAATTGCGCTCGATGGAAGCTTGGTGACGGTCCACGGTGATCGAGTAACAATGGTGCCTAAGGTGATCTCGATGGCGGTAGCAGAGAAGTGCATGAAATGCGGATGTAGTGCCTACCTGGCTTATGTAAAGGATGTGGACGCGCTAGTACCACAATTGCCTAATGTACCAGTTGTGTGTGACTTTCCGGACGTGTTCCCAGAAGACTTACCAGGTTTACCACCGGATCGTGAGATTGAGTTTCAGATTGACTTAATACCCGGTGCTCAACCGGTTGCTAAGGCACCATATCGATTAGCTCCAACCGATATGAAGGAACTAATGGTTCAACTGCAGGAGCTGATGGACAAAGTATTCATCCGACCCAGCATCTCTCCCTGGGGTGCTCCGATCTTGTTTGTGAAAAAGAAGGATGGTAGTATGAGAATATGTATCGACTACCGAGAGTTAAACAAGTTAATAGTGAAGAACCAATATCCCCTGCCCATGATAGATGACTTGTTTGACCAGCTTCAAGGTGCCAGTTGGTTCTCATGAATAGATCTCTGATATGGTTACCATCAGTTGAAGGTTAAGGAGCAGGATATTCCTAAGACAGCTTTTCGCAGGCGTTATAGACACTACGAGTTTTTCGATATGTCTTTCAGTCTAACTAACGCGCCAGCTGCCTTTATGGATTTGATGAACCGAGTGTGTCGGGAAATGTTAGATAAATTAGTGATTATGTTTATTGATGATATCTTGATTTATTTGAAGACTGAAGAAGAACATGTCGGCCACGTACGCGAAGTATTGGAGACACTTAGAAGAGAGAAGCTGTACGCTAAATTCTCTAAGTGTGCTTTTTGGTTGCGCGAATTCCAATTTTTGGGTCACGTGGTGAATTCTGAAGGAATTATGGTGACCCGATGAAGGTTGAGGCAGTGATGCAATGGAAGTCTCCAAAGACGCCATCCGAAATTCGAAGTTTCTTGGGTTTGGTGGGCTACTACAAGAGATTCATTCAAGACTTTTCCAAGATAGCCTTACCTTTGACTAAATTGACTAGCAAGGATGTAAAGTTTGTGTGGGGTCAAGAATAGGAGGATGCTTTCGAGGAATTAAAGGCGAGACTGACTCAAGCTCCTGTCTTGACGTTACCCGAAGGGAGTGAAGATTTAGTGGTATATTCGGATGCCTCTTATTCGGGATTGGGCTGCGTGTTGATGAAACGTGGAAGGGTAATAGCCTACACGTCCCAATAGTTGAAAACTCATGAGGTCAACTATCCCAATCATGATTTGGAGCTAGCAGCTGTGGTCTTTGTGTTGAAGATTTGGAGACATTACTTGTAAGGGATGAAGTGCACAATCTTCACGGACCACAAAAGCCTAAAGTATTTCTTTGAGTAGAAGGACCTCAACATGAGGCAGAGGAGGTGGCTGGAATTGATCAAAACCACCATGGCAAAGCCAATGTAGTGGCCGATGCCCTCAGTCGAAAGGGGAGACCAGAGCCAATCCGGGTGAAAGCTTATCAGTTGGTGATGACCTCTGACATGATGATGCAAGTCTAGGAATTTCAAAATGAGGTGTTGAAAGAAGATCTCCTTAACTCCGAAAGGATGAGAGGTCTAGTCGTGGAGTTGTGAGAAAACACCCACGGAGATAGGACCCGTTTCGGGCGGATGTGGATTCCTCGCTATGGAGACCTACGGGGACGAACTATGGATGAAGCTCATAAGACTCGATACTCCATTCATCCCGGTGCTACCAAGATGTGTCATGATATGAAGAAGGATTACTGGTGGCCGGGTATAAAGCACGATGTAGTGGAGTATGTGAGTAAGTGCCTTACTTGCTTGCAAGTGAAGGCAGAACATCAGAAGCCTTATGGCAAGATCCAACCATTGGATATACCCAAGTGGAAGTGGGAGCACATCACGATGGACTTCATCACGAAGTTACCTCGTATGGTAAGGGGGTACGATACCATATGGGTGATTGTTGATCGTCTGACAAAGAGTGCTCACTTCCTACCGATCCGCGAGACGTATTCATCCAAGAGACTGACGGATCTGTTCATTAAAGAGATTGTAGCTCGTCATGGTATGCTGGTGTCTATCGTATCAGACAGTGACACCCGGTTCACATCAAAGTTTTGGAAAAGATTTCATGATATGATGGGGACGAGGCTACACATCAGCACAGCTTACCATCCTCAGACAGATGGTCAGTCTGAAAGGATGATTCAGACGCTGGAGGATATGCTCCGAGCATGCGTGATCGACTTTGGGGGATGTTGGGATGATCACTTACCATTAGCGGTATTCTCATACAATAACAGTTATCATGCAAGCATTGGCATGCCACCATATGAGATGCTATACGGTAGAAGATATAGAACGCCCGTGTGTTGGGGAGACATCGGGAAGAAGAAGTTGGGAAGTATTGAGGTGATCAAGGCTATGACAAAGAAGTTGGAAAAGATCAAAGCCTTTATGAAGGCGTCGAAGGCTAGACAAAAGTCGTATGACGACAAAAGGCGTAGACCGATTGAATTCAACATGGGTGATAGAGTCATGTTGAAGGTCTCACCTTGGAAGGGGATCATCCGGTTCAGGAAAAGGGGCAAGCTGAGCCTGAGGTACATAGGGCCTTTCCGAATTATCGCACGAGTAGGAGAGGTGACCTATCGATTAGAACTGCCTGATGAGTTAAGTGGAATTCACCCAACATTCCATGTATCTCACCTGAGAAAGTGCTCAGCCGATGAGGATATGATTGTACCACTGAAAGACATCGAGGTGGATGAACGGCTTAATTGTGTAGAGCAACCGGTGACAATCATCGATCATAAGGATAAGAGGTTGCGTAATAAAGTGATTCCACTTGTGCGTGTGTAGTGGAAACACCGAAAGGGTTCTGAGTCTACGTGGGAGACTGAAGAAGAAATGAGACAGCATTATCCACAATTGTTAGAGGAATGATAGGTTTCAGGTTCGAAACCTCTTTAAGGGGGGTAGACTTGTAACACCTAAAAATTTTAATAAAAGAAAAGTATCTTGCAAAAAGGGCAAAAGAGCCAAGGTGGAAGGGGGCAAAGTGTAAAAAGTACAAAACTCAAATATTTTAATATATTGTGAGTATGGCCGCCCCATAACACCTTTTTGCACCTGTTGTTCGACTGAAAAATGTAGAAAGAAGAAGAAGAAGCTGCTCTCTCGGTTATTCAAGGAAGAAAGGCTATTTTTCGCAAATTGGTGAGTGTTCTTTGTATATTTGGCTCGGTTTTGTTGGGTTTTTGACCTTGAAACCGATTTTCATGTGTTTATTGTGCTTGGTTGTTTGCTTGGTTGTGTTTTAGGTGTTTGAACTCTTATGCCTTCAAGTTTGGTGGAGTTTTACTTGAAGACTACATTAGGTGAGTTCTAGACCCCGGTTTTTATGTGTTTTAAACTCTTTGGGGCTAAAAGTGCATATTTAAAAATGTTTTACAACTGTTTTATGTTTACCCGTATGTATTTGTGATTGTATGCTTATGATTTAGGGTTGTATATGTGTTCTTGACGCTAAGAATGGTGGGTATAAGCTTAGAACAGGTTAGAATGCAAAGTGGGTTTGGAAATAAGTCTAAAATATGCACAACTGCTGGTCATGCGCCCAAATAGGGCTCATGAGCCTGAAAAAAATTTGACTTAGAAAAACATAAGAGTGGTTCATGCGCCCAAATAGGGCTAATGCGCCTAAGTACCTCATGCACTTACTGCCCAGTGACTAAGTGTAAGTACATGCGTCCATATAGTAGTCATGCGCCCAGAAGTTTTCCTCAGGCTCCTAAGTGTTGGTTCATGCGCCTGCATAGTGTTCATATGCCCAAGCAGTACTCATGCGCCTGCATAGTACTCATGCGCCTAGAGACTTAGCAAAATTTCTGAAATTTTGGGAAATCAGAATTTTAGGGTTTGACCATGGTTTGACTTGATGTTTATAATTGTTTATTTTATGCATGTTTTTGCCTGTTCTTATGTTTCCTATTATGTATCTATCATGTGACTTTATGTGGTGTGATTATATTCGTATACGTAAAGTATTATCCTTAAAAAAAGTGAAAGATTAATGGCTAATGTACAGTGAAACATAATAAATGAATAAAAAGTCTTGCAAGCAAAATTTAAGGAGGTTCACAATCCATTGAGGGTTGTCAGCTCAACTGTGTGTCTTATAGCATGCGATCTTGGCTAACCCATGAGGGTTCACACGCAGGGGGATCAGTCTTAGTAATTGATTCATACGTACAAAACGGGGTCCTTGTCACTTAACCCCGAGAATGAGGTGGCTTTGTGCCCAACGATGGGGGTAAAGTTATGACAGGATCTAGAAATAGTGAAAGATAATGAAAATGTACAAAATGAACGAATGCATGTGATAATGAAAGATAATCAAGATTATACCTTGATATATGTATGATGAATGCTCACGTGCAAAAGTAAAGGAAATATTTTATTGAAATGGATAATTTCATATATAAATCTTACAAGGTATTTTAAACGTTTTAAAACTAGAACTCACTTAGCAACGCTGACTTTTTTGCATTTTCAGTTGGCAGGTAATTATTGCTGAGGATGGCACGCGGGGGAAGCTACTCGTCGAGACAAGACTGGCATCCGTTCGATCTTAATGATATTGTTGTTTTGTAATGCAATTAAAAGGTCTTTTGTAACTTAAGAAACAATGATATATTACTTAGCAACAGTAATTATTAATGAGATGAATGGTTTTTGTTAACTTGATCCGCTGCGAAATTTTATGAAATGTGTAATGTTTTATATGTATAATGCTATGATTGACCAATTGTGAGGTCTCCGGGAACGGGGCCTTACAGATTACCAAAGGAGACAGAACGTCTAAAACTTATCACGTAGAGCTGATTTTTTTATTTTGTAATTGTTTTGACAAAAATACCTCTAATTTAGGAGACTTAAAGGAAAAACTTAACGGCGTTAATTAGGAGTAGTTAAGTAAATTTAAATGTCAGTTTTTGTGAAACTTTTGGATGTAAATGACAAAATTTAAACTTTTAGATTCAACTGGAAATCTATATGAAATCTTATGGATGTAAAATGCATTTAACTCTAAATATCAAATCAAACCTTTTGTAGAAATCAAATCATAAACCGATAGACACGGACCGTTTGTGAAATAACCATATATAAATCAAATTGGTTTGATTTTGTTGAAATAACTATATATAAATCAAATTGGTTTGATTTGTTGAAATCAAAATAAGTGACCAAAGGTAGTTGTAGTTCAACTATTCTCAGTTTGACTAAATGAAATCAAAGTTGAAATCTAAATGCATTCCCTTTCGATTTTACCCAATAACCAAATCCTAAACACAAACTAATTGCTCTTCTCTTCTTGAATTGCAGTAAGGAGAGAAATTTTCTTTTTATCCAAATAAAGCTAATTAATTTAATATTTGTTGAACCACAGAAACATCAATTTTAAGATGCTAACCATATACCACATCACCAATGCAAGTTACAATCAAATATAACAGAAGTCGTTTGAACCTAGCGAACAGAAACAAAGACTTGCAAATCAACACTGAATCCAAAACTTTTGTTTATTCATTGAACCCAGTCAAACAAGAAACTAACAGAACCCACAAATCCTAAATTTGCAAGTATTCAAACCGAGAACTAACCTTAAATATGTTTATTATTGTTGTATATTCTGTAGTCTAGAACATAAAACGAAGCGAAACTTACCTGATAGTGATTCAATCTTCAAACAATCAAACTTACTCGGATTAATCTCTAAATCGTGAAACACTATCAGATAAATCTATTTTTCGGGTTACCCACGATTGATTTATCGGGGTTAGACAGAGATTTCTTGATGGAGTCGTATTTGATTGAATCTATGATGTTTTCTTGATGGTTTTTCTAATAACCGTATGTTCTCTGCGCTCTGTTTTGATCTAGTGGAAAAATAAAAAGTCAAAAATTGATGGCCGACTCTTCTATCGTTCTTTCCAACCAAGGTTAGTTAACTTAAGTAACTTATTAACAAGAATGCCAAATTCAACAACAACAAGAACGAAGAAGACGAACTTAAAGAATACAATAAAGAACTTTATTCAGAAATAATTACAAGTGATTGTGACTTTTGTTTGTGATTATTTGATCACCATTTACATAGGATCCCTATTTATAGCGCTAATTGACTAACTAACTATAACGGTCAAATAATACACTCAACATATAATTGAGAATTTACATTTACGACCCTAGACTAAAACTTCTGAAGCAGGAAGTACCCTTGTGAAAACTTTTGAAGCCAAACTCTAACACTTCCAATACTCACGAAAACTTCCGAAGCCAAATAATCTTCGGAAGATTTTGATAAGCTTCGGAAGAAATCAGATTAAGCTTCAGAACTCTTCCGAAGCAAACATAACCTTCGAAAGATTTCACCCAAGCTTCGGAAGATATATGTTAAGCTTCGAAAGATAAATAAACTTCGGAAGAAACACTTGTTTTGACTTTAATATCTCACAATCTCCACCTTAAAATCAAAACAAGATTTTAACCAACTCTCAATGCATCCAAGCAAAAGTTGAACTTAACACCAGGTAGAGACTTAGTAAACACATCCGTTGGATTCTCCAAAGTAGACACACTCTTAACTTTCACATTCCCAGCATTTACCACATCCCTAATGAAGTGCAACTTCATATTGATGTGCTTTGTCCTCCCATGAAACATGCTATTCTATGACAACTGGACTACACCCTAGTTATCATAGTACACCACTGAGTCTGCAACATTGATTCCCAATTCAGAAACAAAACCATACAGCCAAATAGCTTCCTTGATTGCCTCAGTCAAAGCTATATACTCAGCCTCTGTTGTAGACAATGCTACTACATGTTGTAACTGGGCTTTTCAACTAACCAAGTTACCCAGCACTTGAAATACATTCCCTGCAATAGACCTACCTCTATCCAGGTCCTTGGCAAAATCTAAATCCACATAACCAACAATCCGTTTACTCCTCACATATTCATGACACTAAACACTAAGCTATAGTGTTTAGTACCCCTGGGATATCTCAAGATCCATTTCACAGCATCCCTATGAGCTTTACCTGAATTAGACAAGTACCTGCTATAACCTTTCGTGTTTTCGTTAAATTAAAGTTACCCTTGTTTTGTTCTAGTAAGGACTATTTATGTCATTTATGAAACTTTAAGGGCTTGTTTATGCTTGTTTCTTAGTTAATTTAAAAGTTAATAAATTAATTTATTAAGTAATAATAATAATAATGGTAATTACAACTTGTGTTTATTATTATAAAACTTAAACATCAAGTTATGGTAATAAAAATAATAATAATAATAATAATTAATAATTTATAAAATTAAACAATTGATAAAGTTATAAATGCATTTAAAACTTAAACGCTAAATAAGTTCAGGGGGTATTTATGGCTTATTGGAAACTTAAAATGGAAGTTTAAACATAAAATAATAAAATGAAAACTGCAGGGACTAAAGGTGTAAAACTATTTAAAATTCAAACCAAACCCCCCCCCCCCCACCGTAATTCCGGCCAAAGACCGGCCACCCTCCGGCCGACTCCGGCAAGGTTCGAAGCTCACTCTTTTCTTTCAAATTCGAACCCCAAACGCCCCTAACCGGTTCGTGAATATGATTCGAACACAATTATGACCTTTACTTGAGTTAAACAACGGTTATGGACCCCAAAACAATCCGAGTAACCGAAGCTTTTAATCATAGAGCCGTTTGAACATTAAAACTAAATAATAATCAAACTAAATGTATCATAATCGAACGTTTAACTAAACCTAAGCTACTATCAATCTCAATTTCATCTGAAACTCACACGAACATCACATTCGATCATCCTCTTCATCGCGACCTGCAACCGTAGTGTTCTTCAACCCTCGGTCGTTCTTAAGTGAAATTGATAAAGGGCTTTCAATCATCGAGACCAGTAGAAGCTTTCTGTGCAACGAATTTGATTATTAACATCATTTGCAACCTGAACCAATCTCGACATAGCCACGACTTGTTCTTCGTCTTGCTCATCATCGATTCGACTTCGATCCGGGTAAATATACATATTAGCATGTTCGTATGATCATTACAAACAAAAGCCCTAAGTTTAATTAGGGTGAAACATACGAATTATCGATCAATTTGATGAAATCCGAAGTTAGGGTTCATGGAATTTGGGGGTTTCGAGTAGTTAATGCTTTTAACAATCAAAAAACCATTTTCTTGGCAGGCATAGGCGCCCAGCCTAATGGTAACCGCACCCCCTGTCAACCTTGGGGTCCCGGGTTCGAACCCGGGCACCCTCAATTATTTTTTAGGGCTTTTCAGCCTTTAAAAAAATTATAGAAGATTTCTAAAAAATTATAAAAATCGGTTTTGTAAACTTTATTTATTTTTAAAGTCACCTAAATATTTTCTGTAAATTTATTACTTTAAATACTTCAATATTTTTATAAAATATTTTTATCAAATGTTATACTTAGTTTATTTTTATAAAAATAAACTTTAAATAATAGTTTAAATCACTAAATTATTATTGGTTAACACGTTACCTTTAATAATAGTTTAATCATGATAATTATAAAATTTATTTACATTTTATAATTAAACTTTATAAATTATTATAAATGATTTTATTTCCTCTCCATATTAAATTACCTAAATTGTATTTTTCTTTCATTGGATTAAAATAGATATATATGATTTTCATAGTTAACCTTATTTGTAAAAACCCCAAACTCCACTTGAAACCCTAGTTCACGTATGAATCGTTAAACTTATCTTTAGACTTAATCTTGGAATATATACGTTTAGATATCTTGTAAAAGAAATCGTTGGAGCACCACTTAATTACTTGTTACTACCTTTAACACTAACTTATATCATGTGAGTTTTCCATGCCCCTCTTTTACTTTATTTCACACCTTTTAGGGTGAAACATGTTAACTTTATAAACTTGCACTTGTAAACATCTTGATACTTGTAAACGCACATGCAATTCATCTTTACTTTTTGTCATAGTTATTTGTAATATTATGAGCCTTATATGATGAACATTATATGTTGACAATCATTAACTATTGCTAGCCTGGCGACGTCATAGATCTATGGGCCTGACAAGCCTATTTGGTGCTAAAGCCGAGGTATTGCTGGCTCCTAGTGTCGTATTCTTGAGCACTATGGGAACCAAGTACACTTAGCTAATCGTTTAATCTTGTAAACTTGTAACCTGTCAAGGTTTGATTGTAGCTATATGTTATCTATAAACTTGCTTTATTCGTAACCATTGACATGAATTGCTACTTGTAAATTTTTATAAATATATGTAAGCCTAACCCATGGAATCTCACCAACTTTAAAAGTTGACCCTTTATTTTTAACATGTTTCAGGAAATGCACAAGGTTGATGATTATCTATTGAAGCATGCTTACACTTAGGATTTGGACCTAGGAAAAAATGAATAAATAATATGTCTTGAAACTTGAAAGTTGATCATTGTTTACTTTATTTCATTGAGACATTTGGATGTAATGTTTATTTCAACTTATGAATAATTATATTTACAATTTATGGTAGTGTTATGTGGCTGTGAACAATCTTAACGCTCACATCTCGACGTTTCTACCGTTAAGGTTGGAGTGTGACAGATTGGTATCCGAGCCCATAACTATAGGGATTTAGGCTATTAGAAATGGTGACCTAGACTATAGTTGATGCATGAACCTCATAGGAAAAATCTTTATGATCTTGTAATATATTTTGTTGCATGCTACATAATGCTACTTGTTTAGGAGGGCCTCTTAATGTGCAACTTGATGCCTTTAGTTAGGATTACCTTATAATTGAGAAACTTGGGTGCCTTGTCTCCCCTAAAACTTATTCTTAATCCTTTATTCTCTCAATGATGAAATCTCTTAAACTTATTCTCGACAACATGTGGGAACGTAAGCTTTATATCGAAAGGTTCAAATCTTTAGACTTTATGTCTAATCTATGAAAATCTCATCAAGGTTTTAATTCCATGAACCTAAAGAAATATTGTGTGACACATAGACACCTGTATTCTGGATTTCCTGGCAAAAAGCCTTCGGGCTAAGGTAAGCATTTCGCATAAATCCCGTGGGACTAGTTATGCTTACCTGGGGATTTCTGGGATGAGTGATAAACTATGGTCAATATACACAAGTTTCTAAGGCAATTGGAGTTAACTCACCTTGACGTGTCAACATTTCCAAATGGTAATGCGTTACCAAATGGAATCATTCCATGTGTGTTTTACAAGTCTTGAAAAATCTTTGTTTGATTTATTATTTTCTACCTCCAAATTTCTGTGACTAACTTATTTTGTATCCAACATGTCTCGTCATCATGGAAAGCGTGGTAGCTCCGACCGCAAATTAGCCGCCATGATTGCCCGTCAAATGGCTGCAGTCATTCCGACCATGGTTGCCGAACTGAGTAGCACCTTGATGACCAACGCTAGTAACAACACTAATGGAAATGGGCAAGGAGATAATAGTGCAAATCAAGGACGAAACAACCAAACCTGCACGTTTAAGCACTTCAACTCGTGCAAACCCACTAGCGTTAGTGGGAAGGAAGGAGCCACTGGACTTCTCGAGTGGTTTGAAAGCATGGAGAACACCTTCATCAACTATGCGTGTCCCGAGGCACTCAAAGTCCGTTATTCCACAAGTGTTCTTCAACAAAGAGCACTTACGTGGTGGAATAGTGAGAAGAGGAATCGTGGTGCTGATGTTGTGTTTGCACTAACTTGGGAAGAATTCAAGAACATTGCCATCCAAAAGTTCTGCCCGAGAAGTGAGCTGCAAAAGCTGGAGGAGGAGTTTTGGAATCTCAAGCAAGATGGTGGAGATCATTTGGCCTATTCAACTAGGCATCACGAGTTGAGCATCCTGTTGCCTCACATGGTTGACACTGTTCCTAGGAACATTGAGAAGTTCATCAAGGGGGTGCCACCTCAAATCCAAGATGCCGTGGTGGGAAGTAGACCCACAACTTTGGAAGATGCCATTACCATCACCGCTCAACTTACTGAAACCATATTTGAGCGGGCACCTTGTCTGTCAAAGGGGCTAAAAAGACTGAAAAGGCGGTCCCTGAAGCAGCTAAGGAGAGTAAGAATGAACCCTCTTACAACAACAAGAAACGAAAGTTCACACCGGCGCGTAATTTCGCTGTGGCTACACCCAAGGTACCTCAAAGACAACCCGCTCCTGTTGCACCAGCACCTGCTGCTAGGGCCTATGCTGGTCCTCTACCCTTGTGTAATGTCTGTAGGTATCATCATGCTGGTAATACCCCGTGCCGCATCTGTACACTGTGCGGTAAGTATGGACACTTGGTGGCTACTTGTCACCGTGCACCAAACAATGCCGCGTTAGTTGCTAATCGTGCTTGCTACAACTGTGGGGAACCTGGTCATTTTCGCCCAAAATGCCCTCGTCTTGCGGGTAACGTACCACAAGCCCGAGGACGTGCCTTCAACATCAATGCAAACCAAGCACAAGCAAACAACGATGTGGTGAACGGTATGTCAAATCCAACCCCAACTTTATGATCTAAGTTCTTTTGTTGCTTTACATGTATCGTTAAACGTCTTTAAAACTGAACAGGTATGTTTCTTATTAATAATTCTTATGCCTACGTTCTGTTTGACTCTGGAGCCGATAAGAGTTTTGTCTCGTTAGAATTTAAGCCTATACTTGCTAAGCCACATACGAAATTAGAAAGACGGCTTATTGTCAAAGTCGTCGATGGAGAACCCATCACTGTTGATGTCGTTATTCGTGATTACATTTTGAGCCTAAACGAGCATGATTTCTATCGATCTTATTCCTATGAAACTTGGAAGCTTTGACGTTATCATTGGCATGGATTGGCTAGCCAAACATCATGCGGAAATTATTTGTTTCGAGAAGTGCGTTCGAATTCCTTTACCCTCGGGGGATACATTGAAGGTGTTCGGTGAAAAATCCTCTAAAGGACTCAAACTCATGTCGTGTACTCAAGCCCGAAAATGCCTAAGCAAGAATTACATAGCTTTCTTGGCTTACGTGGTCAACACGAAAGTCAAAGGGAACGATCTTAAGGATGTCCCGATTGTACGAGACTTTCCTTTAGTGTTTCCCGATGACCTTAGCGGTTTACCTCCCGTGCGTGAAGTCGAGTTTAAGATCGATTTAATTCCGGGAGCGAACCCTGTGGCTAAGTCACCATATCAACTTGCACCATCGGAAATGCAAGAGCTAGCTAGTCAACTCCAAGAACTGTCCGACAAGGGCTTTATCCGTCCTAGCTCATCGCCTTGGGGTGCACCTGTTCTGTTCGTGAAGAAGAAAGATGGATCATTTCGTATGTGCATCGATTATCGTGAGCTTAACAAACTTACCATCAAGAACCACTACCCTCTTCCTCGCATTGATGATCTTTTTGACCAACTTCAAGGAGCTGCTATTTTCTCAAAGATTGACTTACGTTCTGGTTATCATCAATTACGGGTTCATGATGATGATATCCCAAAAACTGCGTTTCGGACTCGATATGGACACTATGAGTTCATGGTTATGCCCTTTGGTTTAACGAATGCTCCTGCTGTCTTTATGGATCTCATGAATCAAGTATGCAAGCCGTATCTAGACAAGTTCGTGATTGTCTTTATTGATGACATACTTATCTATTCCAAGTCCAAAACCGATCACGAACATCACTTGCGACAAGTTCTTGAGCTATTGAAGAAAGAAAAACTATACGCAAAGTTCTCAAAGTGCGAATTTTGGCTTGAGGAGGTCCAATTTCTGGGACACGTGGCGAATAGTCAAGGAATTCACGTTGACCCTGCGAAGGTGGAAGCTGTGAAACATTGGGGTGTTCCCACAACTCCAACCGAAGTTCGTTCTTTCCTTGGTCTTGCTGGCTATTATCGACGTTTCATTGCCAACTTCACTCGAATCGTGAAGCCTCTTACTTCCTTGACCCAAAAGAATAAACCATTCGAGTAGGGGTCTGAACAAGAGGAAGCCTTTGAAGCCTTAAAGCACAAGTTGTGTAATGCTCCTATCTTGACCCTTCCCGATGGAAACAATGATTTCACCGTATATTGTGATGCATCTAAACAAGGCCTTGGTTGTGTTCTCATGCAACGAGGAAAGGTCATAGCATATGCATCGAGACAATTGAAGGTCCATGAGGTGAATTATACGACATATGATCTTGAACTTGGTGCTGTGGTTTTTGCCTTAAAGATTTGGAGGCATTACCTTTATGGGACGCAATGTATAGTCTACACCAATCACAAAAGTCTACAACACGTCTTCAATCAAAAGGATCTCAACATGAGACAACGACGTTGGGTTGAGTTGATTAGTGATTATGATTGTGACATTCGTTACCACCCTGGAAAGGCAAATGTCGTAGACGATGCACTAAGTCGTAAGATTCATAATAAGATGGTCTCGTTTCAAGAAATTCGCGATCAACGACAATGGTTTGATACCTTGGGAGAATTTGATACTGAGATTCGTCTGGATGTTAACGAGACTACGGTGTTGCTGCAAAATTTGAGGATTGAGAATGACATCGAGACTTGTATCATGGAGGCTCAACAAGCGGTTCAAGAAGGAGGAAAAATGGGAGAGAATTGGAGTACAACCTTCGAGCTCAACTAGAAACGAAACCCAATGGGTTGATGTATTTCTTGAATCGAATTTGGGTTCCAAACCGTGATAATCTTCGTACCTTTATCATGAATGAAGCTCATCAAACTCGTTACTCAATTCATCCTGGTTCTGATAAGATGTATATGGATCTGCATGGTCAATACTGGTGGCCTGGAATGAAGAAAGACATAGCAACTTACGTAGCTAAGTGTCTTACGTGTACGAAGGTTAAAGCTCAACATCAACGTCCTAGTGGATTGCTTAAACAACCCAAGATTCCCATGTGGAAATGGGAACACATATCCATGGACTTCATAACCAAACTACCTCGCACCTCTCGTGGTCATGATAGCATATGGGTGATCGTTGACCGATTGACCAAGTCGGCACATTTCATACCCATACGTGACACTTACAAAACGTCAAGGTTAGCTCGTATATACATTGATGAGATTGTGAGTCGTCATGGCATACCTTTGCATATCATATCCGACCGAGAAGCTCGTTTCACTTCGCACTTTTGGTTGTCTATGCAAGAACTTTTGGGTACTCAACTGGATTTAAGCACGGCTTACCATCCTCAAACGGACAGTCAAACCGAGCGAACCATTCAAACCCTAGAGGATTTGCTACGTCTTTGTGTCCTTGACTTTGGTGATGACTGGGATACGCATTTACCTCTTGCGGAATTTTCATATAATAATAGTTACCACTCGAGTATCAAGATGGCACCTTTCGAAGCGCTTTATGGTCGTAAATGTCGTTCCCCGATCTGCTGGACTGACATTGGTGAAAATTTCATCACTGGCCCTGAGCTGATACAAGAAACAACCGATAAAGTCTCTATGATTCGCAAGAACCTTGAAGTGGCTAGAAGTCAACAAAAGAGTTATGCCGATAAACGACGCAAGCCGTTGGAATTCCAAGTTGGGGATATAGTTCTTCTTAAAGTCTCACCATGGAAGGGAGTCGTAGGATTGGGAAAGTGGCTTATAAACTGGAACTACCTTCCGATCTTAGCGGGGTTCATTCTGTTTTCCATGTCTCAAATTTGAGAAAATGTTTGGCTGATGAAAGTCTGCATGTCCCATTAGATGACATCCAGATCGACGAGTCATTACATTTTGTTGAGAAACCCGCTGAAGTCATGGACCGCATTATGAAGAAGACTAGGACCACTACTACCCCAATCGTCAAGGTTCTTTGGGAAAATAAGCGTGGACCTTAGTTTACTTAGGAGCGTGAGGAGCATATGAAGAAGAAATACCCGTATTTGTTTGCTTAGTACAATCTTAATTTCGGGACGAAATTCTTAAAAGTTGGGGAGACCGTAACCTTTCGTGTTTTCGTTAAATTAAAGTTACCCTTGTTTTGTTCTTGTAAGGACTATTTATGTCACTTATGAAACTTTGAGGGCTTGTTTATGCTTGTTTCTTAGTTAATTTAGAAGTTAATAAATTAATTTATTAAGTAATAATAATAATAATGGTAATTACAACTTGTGCTTATTATTATAAAACTTAAACATCAAGTTATGATAATAAAAATAATAATAATAATAATTAATAATTTATAAAAATTAAACAATTGATAAAGTTATAAAAACATTTAAAACTTAAAGGCTAAATAAGTTCAGGGGGTATTTATGGCATATTGGAAACTTAAAATGGAAGTTTAAACATAAAATAATAAAATGAAAACTGCAGGGACTAAAGGTGTAAAACTATTTAAAATTCAAACCAAACCCCCCCCCCCCCCAACCCCGTAATTCCGGCCAAAGACCGGCCACCCTCCGGCCGACTTCGGCAAGGTTCGAAACTCACTCTTTTCTTTCAAATTCGAACCCCAAACGCCCCTAACCGGTTCGTGAATATGATTCGAACACAATTATGACCTTTAATTGAGTTAAACAACGGTTATGGACCCCAAAACAATCCAAGTAACCGAAGCTTTTAATCATAGAGCCGTTTGAACATTAAAACTCAATAATAATCAAATTAAATGTATCATAATCGAACGTTTAACTAAACCTAAGCTACTATCAATCTCAATTTCATCTGAAACTCACACGAACATCACATTCGATCATCCTCTTCATCGCGACCTGCAACCGTAGTGTTCTTCAACCCTCGGTCGTTCTTAAGTGAAATTGATAAAGGGCTTTCAATCATCGATACCAGTAGAAGCTTTCTATGCAACGAATTTGATTATTAACATCATTTGCAACCTGAACCAATCTCGACATAGCCACGACTTGTTCTTCGTCTTGCTCATCATCGAGTCGACTTCGATCCGGGTAAATATACATATTAGCATGTTCGTATGATCATTACAAACAAAAGCCCTAAGTTTAATTCGGTTGAAACATACGAATTATCGATCAATTTGATGAAATCCGAAGTTAGGGTTCATGGAATTTGGGGGTTTCGAGTAGTTAATGCTTTTAAAAATTAAAAAACCATTTTCTTGGCAGGCATAAGCACCCAGCCTAATATTAACCGAACCCCCTGTCAACCTTGGGGTCCCGGGTTCGAACCCGGGCACCCTCAATTATTTTTTTTAGGGCTTTTCAGCCTTTAAAAAAATTATAGAAGATTTCTAAAAAATTATAAAAATCGGTTTTGTAAACTTTATTTATTTTTAAAGTCACCTAAATATTTTCTGTAAATTTATTACTGTAAATACTTTAATATTTTTATAAAATATTTTTAACAAATGTTATACTTAGTTTATTTTTATAAAAATAAACTTTAAATAATAGTTTAAATCACTAAATTATTATTGGTTAACACGTTACCTTTAATAATAGTTTAATCATGATAATTATAAAATTTATTTACATTTTATAATTAAACTTTACAAATTATTATAAATGATTTTATTTCCTCTCCATATTAAATTACCTAAATTGTATTTTTCTTTCATTGGATTAAAATATATATATATATGATTTTCATAGTTAACTTTATTTGTAAAAACCCCAAACTCCACTTGAAACCCTAGTTCACGTATGAATCGTTAAACTTATCTTTAGACTTAATCTTGGAATATATACGTTTAGATATCTTGTAAAAGAAATCGTTGGAGCACCACTTAATTATTTGTTACTACCTTTAACACCAACTTATATCATGTGAGTTTTCCATGCCCCTCCTTTACTTTATTTCACACCTTTTAGGGTGAAACATGTTAACTTTATAAACTTGCACTTGTAAACATCTTGATACTTGTAAACGCACATGCAATTCATCTTTACTTTTTGTCATGGTTATTTGTAATATTGTGAGCCTTATATGATGAACATTATATGTTGACAATCATTAACTATTGCTAGCCTGGCGACGTCATAGATCTATAGGCCTGACAAGCCTATTTGGTGCTAAAGCCGAGGTATTGCCGGCTCCTAGTATCGTATTCTTGAGCACTATGGGAACCAAGTACACTTAGCTAATCGTTTAATCTTGTAAACTTGTAACCTGTCAAGGTTTGATTGTAGCTATATGTTATCTATAAACTTGCTTTATTCGTAACCATTGACATGAATTGCTACTTGTAAATTTTTATAAATATATGTAAGCCTAACCCATGGAAACTCACCAACTTTCAAAGTTGACCCTTTATTTTTAACATGTTTCAGGAAATGCACAAGGTTGATGATTATCTATTGAAGCATGCTTACACTTAGGATTTGGACCTAGGAAAAAATGAATAAATAATATGTCTTGAAACTTGAAAGTTGATCATTGTTTACTTTATTTCGTTGAGACATTTGGATGTAATGTTTATTTCAACTTATGAATAATTATATTTACAATTTATGGTAGTGTTATGTGGCTGTGAACAATCTTAACCCTCACATCTCGACGTTTCCGCCGTTAAGGTTGGGGTGTGACACCTACTGACTAAACTCACAGCATAACCAATATCTGGCCTTATACATACCATCAAGTACATCAAGCTCCCAACCACATTGGCATAAGGCACCTTCTTCATATACTCAACCTTAGCAACTGACTTAGGACAATCAGAGCTTGACAGTTTAAAATGAGCACCAATAGGTACCACTTGTCTCCTTTGTCTGTCCCTAGCCAATTGATAATCATCCAAACCATCCCCTTGGCTATCAGAAGTGCCATGATCAACACCTTTATAACTCACACCCTGCTGTTCCACCTCAATCTGAACCCCACTCTGTTCTCCAACTTTTGAACTCCTTTTCCCCTCAATGTCTTTATACAAAACATCTTCATGGAAAACCACATCTCTGCTCACTATCACCCTGGGTCTGCCACCATCTAGCCTCTACAATCTATACTCTTTCACACTATCAGGGTATCCTAGAAATACATATTTGCAGGCCCTGGTTTCTAGTTTTTCTTGGCTAACATAAGCATAAGCCAGTGACCCAAATACTCTAAGATCACCATAGTCATACTTTCTACCTGACCATGCCTCTATAGGATTCTTCATGTCTAATGCAGCTGATGGAGACCTATTGACTAAATAAGCTATAGTGGTCACAGCTTCAGCCCAGAACTGCTTGTGTAAACCAGAACTAGCCAACATACACCTTACCTTTTCAAGTAAGGTCTTGTTCATCCTTTCAGCCAAATCATTCTGCTGTGGATGACCAAGTATAGTTTTGTGTCTTGCAACACCATGAGCTTTACAACACTGATTAAACTTATAGTTGTAGAACTCCAACCTATTATCAGTTCTTAGCTTCTTAACTTTTCTTTTAGTTTTGGTTTCCCCAAGAACTTTCCATTCCTTGAACTTACTAAAAGCATCACTCTTATTCTTTAAGATGATCACCCAAACCCTTCTTGATAAATCATCTATCAAAGTCATAAAAAATCTAGTACCACCCAAAGAATCAACCTTAGCAGGACCCCATAAATCAAAGTGAATATAGTCTAATACCCTACTTGTGATATGCCTAGCCCTTGTGAATTTAACCCTCTTGTGTTTCCTAAGAATACAAGTTTCACAAAAACCAAAATCACAATTCTTCAACTCAGTCACCACCTATTGCTTCCGCAACTCCACCAGTCCTTGCTGACTGATTTGACCAAGCCTCTGGTGCCACAACATAGCCTTAGAACTACTATCACTTGAGGTAGTTGCCACATGGGACTCTACTACACCAGCACTATCTAGTACATAGATATTATTATCCCTTCTATTACCAGACAGTACCACCATTGATCCCTTGATCACTTTAGTCTTACCATCCCTAAGACTAACATGGTAACCTGATCTCTCTAACAACCCTAAAGACAACAAACTTCTTTTAAGATTAAGGATATACCTTACATCATGAAGATCTACTTTCATTCCATTCTTCATCTTTAGAGTCACTGTACCATGACCTACAATCTTGCAAGGTCTATCATCTCCTAACCTCACAGAACTAAGATCTTCAAACTTCAAATCTTTGAAGAACTCCTTCACAGGTGTCATATGGTATGAACAACCTAAATCCATCACCCATTCATCCTCATTACCGCTACTTGTGATAGCTAACACATCTGCACTCTCATATCCATCAGATACATCATCTCGTGCATTGTGACTAGAATGAGATTTTGACCCACTTGATTCACCCTTCTTTCTTTTCCAGTCAGGACAATCCTTCTTGAAGTACTTCTCTGACCCACACACAAAACACCTCCTCTTGGACTTGGATCTTGACTTTGAGACACGTCTTGACTAGAAGCTTCTTTGTTCAGATCTTCCTCTGACCGCTAAGCCCTCTCCACCATCTTCTTTATAATCAGTTCTCTTCTTCAATTCCTTTGAATTAAGAGCTGCCAGCACTTCCTCCATGGTAAGAGTATCTCTACCATACATCAAAGTATCCATAAAGTGCTTATAAGATGATGGGGGAGAGGTCAAGAATTTGATCGCTTGGTCTTCATCATCCAATTCAACTTCAATGTTTTCAAGATCTAACACCAACTTGTTGAATTCGTCAGTATGATCTTCAATTGACTTCCCAGACGCCATTTGGAGAGTGTACAAACGCTTCTTGAGATACAACATGTTCGCAAGATACTTCGTCATGTACAGACTTTCCAATTTTGACCAGACCCCTGCCGATGTCGTCTCCTTTGATACTTCTCTCAATACCTGATCACCCAAGTTCAAGATGATTGAACTGTGTGCCTGTTCAAGCATCTCCTTCTTCTCCTTGTCAGACATCGTGTTCGGAAACTTAGATTCTCCAGCCAAGGCATCCACCACTTGTTGATGAACGAGCAATGCCTTCATCTTCAGTCGCCATAACCCAAAGCCGTTTTTCTCATCGAATTTCTCAATCTCAAACTTTGTTGACACCATCTTTACCGCCGAACGATTTTTGATTGAATCTTGATCCTCAATTGAGCCTCTAACCAGGCTCTGATACCAACTGTTATACAATTGAGTACAAGAATGCCAAATTCAACAACAACAATAACGAAGAAGACGAATTTAAAGAATACAAGAAAGAACTTTATTCAGAAATGATTGCAAGTGATTATGGTTTTTGTTTGTGATTATTTGATCACTCTTTACATAGGATCCCTATTATAGCGCTAATTGACTAACTAAGTATAACGGTCAAATAATACACTCAACATATAATTGAGAATTTACATTTAGGACCCTAGACTAAAACTTCCGAAGCAGGAAGTACCCTTGTGAAAACTTCCGAAGCCAAACTCTAACACTTCCAATACTCACCAAAACTTCTGAAGCCAAATAACCTTCGGAAGATTTTGATAAGCTTCGGAAGAAATCAGATTAAGCTTCAGAACTCTTCCGAAGCAAAAATAACATTCGGAAGATTTCACCCAAGCTTCGGAAGATATATGTTAAGCTTTGGAAGATATATGTTAAGTTTCAGAAGATAATTAAACTTCGGAAGAAACACTTGTTTTGACTTTAATATCTCACACTAACTTTTTTAATCTCTAATGTTATTTTCCCTATCAACAAATTAATGCAATACACTAACATACGCGTTGATAGCACTAAAATTACCAACACCAGTTTCTTTTCACTTGGATTGCGCATAAATCAGCATTAACGTTTGTTTTGTTGTTCTATTTTCATTCCCTTTTTATGCAAAACTGCTTGAAAACATCCACACAAACATAACAAAACATCAATTACACAACAAACAGCCAAAACAAACCCAAATTACACCCCTAATATGCTTCCATCCTAGGAGGAATTGGTGTCTTGATCACTTGCAAAATCTGCACCACTTCCGCCATTGATGGTCTGCTTGAAGGTATCTGTGATGTACACACCAACGCCAGTTTTAGCACAGGCAACACCTCTTCTTCAGGATACTCCCCCATACTCTCATCAACACACTCCAACACATTACCTTCTTCCAGCATAATCTTCACCTGTTCATTCAATATCAACACGTTATCTTCCCCGTATTCGATCGGCCTTCGCCCCGTAACTACCTCCGTTATCAGCACCCCGAACCCGTAAACATCACACTTCTCGTTCACCCGTAGGCTCTGGCACGCGAGCTCGGGCGCCACGTAGCCTAGCGCGCTCTGGAACCGGTTGTTCATCACATGCTTGTCCAGCTTTGAGAGAATTCGGGTCAGCCCGAAATCGGATATCTTCGGGTTCAGATTGGCGTCAAGGAGGATGTTGTTTGGTTTGATGTTGTAGTGCATGATCGGTGGGCGAATCGAGTGGTGTAAGTACGCGAGCCCTTTCGCGGTCCCTAGAAGAATCTTGAACCGATTTCGCCACGAAAGAGGGGGGCTTGTAGGTGATTGTTGATGAAGTTTTGTGTGTAAGCTACCATTTGGTACAAAATCAGTTACTAAAAGCTGTAACTTTGGTGTCCAGTAGTACCCTTTAAGGGACACAAGATTCGGGTGTTGTAATTTGCCTAAAACGCCAATCTCGCGATCGAAATCCTCAGGATACGGGATCATGTTTGAGACAACAAGACTCTTGATTGCGACAACATCGTTGTCATCAGCGATTGAAGCTTTGTATACAGTACCAAACACTCCTCCACCGATCTCATTAGCCTTTGTTAACAAAGATTCAGGGTTCACAACACAAAAATCATTAAGGTTGGTGTTCGAATCGAACCAAACAAACTTCCCCATCGATAAACCTGCACCCGATCGCGAGGAGCTCGAACAACTCTCAATCGCGTTATCCACAAACGCGAGGCGTCTTCTAGCCGAGGCATTGAGCAGGAGTGTTACCACAACCCCGAAGCATATCGTGATAGCAGCTAAGATCGCGATGATGACCGACAAGCTTAAAAACCGATGGTGTTTGAGTCTTGTTGAAGGTTCATGATCATGTCCTCCATGTTGATTTCTGTATGCAAATGGGTCAAGGTATAGGGGCTTGGGTACGTTCATTTTGCATGGGCCTTTTAAAAGAGGTGAGCAAATACCCAAATTGCCCTCAAGGGAACTTGCCCCTAGGGTTTGAAAGACGCCACCGGAAGGGAGTCTGCCTTGCAGGCGGTTGTAAGATATGTTTACCGAGAGAAGGTTTTCGAGCTGACCAAGCTCGGGTGGGATCTCGCCGGTGAGTTGGTTGTGTTCTAGCTTCAAGATCTTGAGCTTTTTTAGTTGTGACATTGATTTTGGAATGGAGCCATTTAAGCTGTTGTGAGACATACTCCTGCATGTTTATAGAGACACATCATGTGAAATTACAGTTTTACCCCTCTAGAGTATGTGCTAGAAATGTCATTGTAACAAGTACATATGCTATTTATGAACACTTTCTCAACATGAATGTTTACTAAACTTAGATAATCAGGGGAAAATGACAGTTATGGTAAGAAAAAGTGTCACCAATGTTAAGTTTTATATTCTGTTAAGTTGGAAATGTTTTTCATAGTTATAAGCATGTAATTTTTACAAACTTGTGTGCTTTTCCACTTAACAAAATATTAAACATTTTAAAGTGTAAAAAACTATACAATATATTGATTCTATTTCCTGTGCTATGTAACAAAAAAAGTGTGTAAGTTATTTATTTGTTCAGGGGTGATCATTTCAGATTTCAGAATGGTAAACTTATGTAACATAATTAATAGGTATGAGTTATTTAATTATTCTTTTGTTAATGGTGCATATCTGTCGTACTTTATATTGCTTCATGTATATGTTTAAGCTAGTTAATAAGAGTAGATTACATATCTAAAAATATTATATAAAAACACATCAAATTAATTTGTCAACATTATTTTTCTAATTTTGTATCATTAACTTGCACTTATGTACACGTAAAACAAAACTAGTCTGTTCTTAGATTTAACTTATATACATTGGATTTAAGTTGCATACATAAACAAATAAATGTTCATATTTTTTTTCTTAATTTTTATCATTTACCTACATGTCTATGCGTAGGTTATTTATTTAAACTAGTAATAAAACTATAATGTCAATTTAAGGATAAAGACTCAAACAATAAACATTACATTATACATTTTTTATCCTTAAACTCGTAAAGATAGTGAAAAAGATGTATAACACGTTAATATGTTGTAGCGTGTTAAGAGCTAGAAATACACTTACAGCAAGTAGAGTGAAGAACAATTTCCGATCCCATCCGGTATCGCTCCAGTGAAGAATTCCCGTCAAGCTGAAGGATTCCGAGGCTACCCGAATCACAAAGACTGCTCGGGATGGACCCGCGAAACTTACCATTTCTAAGATCTAACACTGTTAGACTCTGGAAGTCCCCCAACTCTGGGGGTACTCTTGTCTGAAAATCATTCCATGACAAGTTCAAGTATCTTAACTTAGAGTTAAGTCCCATTTCAGCCGGGATATCTCCGGTAAGTCGGTTGCCCGAAAGATCTAGAGACTGAAGAGACTCAAAAAGCTTACTGGACCCCGGTGGGATGGACCCCGTGAGCTCGTTCCTAGACAAGTTGATTTTGTCTAACCCGAGCTCGAATAAACCATCAGGAATGCTGCCATTGAACTTATTCCCACTTAGCGAAATGGCGTTTAGTTTAGTAGAGGAAACTAGTGACATTGGAATGTTTCCACTTAGTTTGTTATTTGAAAGACTAAGGTATCTCAATGATGTTAATCCTCCGATAGATTCGGGTAGGATTCCGGTTAAACCATTGCCCGAAAGATCCAAATGTTCCAAGCTCATCAAGCTCCCGATATATTGCGGGAATTCACCGGTTATCATGTTATTGGCTAAATTCATGTAACTTAACGAAGAAAGGGCTCGAAAAGACTCGGGAATTGAATCTGTGAAGAGGTTATAGCTAACATCTATCTTCTTCAGATGTGGGCACAAACCTAGGTCAAAAGGTAAAGATCCTGAGAAGTGATTTGCTTCCAGTGAAAGCTCTTTTAGATCATGCAAAGCCATTACACCCTTCGGTACGGATCCGGAAAACGAGTTGTGAGAAAGATCCAGAGTTCGAATCCGGGTCAACAACCAAATGCCCGAACCGAACTCTGGATTTCCCGAAAAACGGTTGCTGGAAAGATTGAGATGGTTCAGACTTGTGCAGTTGTAAAGCGAACTAGGAATAGGACCCTCGAGGTTATTTCCTGATAAGGAAAGTGACCTAAGTGACAAACAGTTCATAAATAACTGTTCAGGAACCGGTCCAGACATAAAGTTTCCTGACAAATCAAGAAACTTTATGCTGCCGGCATCCATTAAGGAACCAGGTATTCTATCAGAAAAACCGTTTCCACTAAGATTAAGGCGTTCGAGCCTCGTAAGAAGTGATAACTCAGGGTTAATCTCTCCGGTAAAATTATTATTAGCAAGTGACAACACCTTGAGACTCTGCAACTTCTCGAGCCCTTTCCCGATCTTCCCCGAAAGGTTTAATCCGTCGAGCGAGACCTCGCTGACCTTACCGTTGACCGGATTGCACGTTACGAACTTCCAAGAACACGGGGTCTCATCATCTTCACTCCACGATGAAAGATACGACAATGGGTCAATAACAGATGATTTAAACACTATCAATCCCAGAACTTCATCGTTTAGGTTTAAAGATTCATCGCCATTGGCGGCGAATGAAGCGACTGATACGAATGCGAATACAAACAGATGAAGAAAGCCCATTGTTGAGAGTGTTTAGAAGCTATATGAAGCTCATACTGCAATGGGAAATTAGGGTTTTTTGCAGGATGAATTGAATTGAAATGAATCTGATGATGAATTGAAGATGGAATAAAGAATGTTTAGGGGAAGAGACAATCAAGAAATGAAGCATAAAAAACAGATATTAAGTGGGCCAACTTCACATGCATTTGCTTTAGTGTCCAAGAAACCCGTGAGCAGAGTTTGGATGTTGTGTGATGAGCATCCTAATAATTGCATATTTTTCCGTGTTTGTTGTCTCCTTATAAAATTCTTGTCGAATCATTCGTACAGTGTATGTGTAGTTAATTCTTTTAAGTGTTAAATAATTCAGCATACTGGTGATTTATATATTTGTAATTTATTTCTTTTTTAATATGAACATATATATATCAGCTCACATAATAAGAGTTAACTAGAAATTAAGTTCGCACATTGCATCGCGTTTGTAAATTTTGTTATGTGTCTTGTAACAGTGATATTTACGTGGTTAAGTATATAAAATAAACGTATAAAGTTGTTACGGTTAACGGTTAGGTTTTAAAGAT
The DNA here is from genome assembly GCA_025506505.1 of Flaveria sonorensis. NCBI lineage: Eukaryota > Viridiplantae > Streptophyta > Magnoliopsida > Asterales > Asteraceae > Flaveria > Flaveria sonorensis. The sequence continues at coordinate 56,949,315 of CM046440.1, read as the reverse complement.
TGAATACAGATAGAAAACATTATTATATCTCACATACTGCAGCTTAATAACTAAAAAGGTAATTCCTAACGGAAAAATTTGCGTAAAAAACAAAAAGCCCCAAAAGAAAAATATAAATGTAGGTTGTAGTGTTCGAATCCACATCACCTTGCTCAAAGAGGACACGCCTAACCAACTCCGTCACCTCCACCTATAATGTTAAAACTTAAAACAAAGATATTTAAACGACAACAAAATATGGAAAAACGAAAAAATAATATGTTTGGGGCATAGTAAAAATTTTTGATGTACAAATGACTGCTACACAAATAGAAATCCGTGTCCCAATAATACGCTCGTAAAACTTACTACAAAAATAACACAATAAAGAAATTCGTCACAACCATCAATTCCATCAACTCTTAAGTTTTATTGCAAACCGGTCTTAAATTTACTACCGTCTAATTTCAGTCGCAAATCATTCCAAAATAGTGAGAAATAAAATTAATTCAAAACAAAAAAAATAAAGAAAAGTCACAACACAATGAAATTTTGCAACCGCAATGGAAAGACAATTAATCGATAATTAAAATGAAATTGGTTAAAAATCAATCGTAAATTGTTCATGTTTGGTCGCCATGGGTTCAAAAGATGAAATACTAGAAATTTAACGCAAACAATTAAATAATATTAAATTAAAATTAAATGGCGGTCACAAACTAGTCATATAATTTTGAAAAATATGATAACTAAAATTAGAGTTAACTATTCGTTGTCATTTTGCGAAAAGTAATAAATTTAGATATTAAGGGTTTAAACTAATAAGTTTGTGATTTAAGGGTTTAAACTAACAAGTTAATTAGGTATTAAACCTAAATTATATTCTATTAAATAAAAGTAAATTACCAAAATACTCTTCAAGAACTAGAGAAACTAATTTTATGATTAACTCTATTTAATTACATGGATTATTTATGTAATAGAGAAAGGTTCCATTGAAAACCAAATAATAATTAAAACCAAGAAAACCACTTTACAACATTTAATTTTTTTATTTATGATTAAGATTGATTGGCATGGTTGTAATAAAATAGTGTTTAAAGGATTTAGTGATAAAGTTGTAGGGTATAATAGGCAAACACAAGCAAATTTTATAAAATGACCTCTCTTTTTAATTAACTACATCCCTAAAATCACTAATTAACACCTAAACTTTCTTTCTCGCTTCTATTTTATTCTATTAACATTTTCTTTAATAATCTAAACATCAAATCATACTAAATTATGTATGTTGGACAAACTGAATATAGATGGAGTAAGGACACAAATACATGAAAACAAAATGAGTTACATATATGTAACCACTTGAAACGGCAATCAATTTTAATATGTAACATTGTGTTACATATACATAGTTATGTGTTATGTATATGAAACATTGTGTTATGTATACGTAACCCAGTCGAACTTCAACTTCACCACCAAATTAATTCTTAAATCTTCTGACCATCTAAACCAGGTTGATAAATATTGCTACATATACGCACCTGTTGTTATTTATATATGTATATATAAGTATAACACATTTAACAAGTATTATACATGTATTAAACTCACAAATTTACACATATTAGATGTGATTGAATATAAATGAACATACACAAGTAAAATCGGGTTAGGATCTGATGCAAAAACAAGTGAACAACATTAAATAACATTGGTACATATGTGCAACCATAAATATTGCATACATGTAACAAGATTGTTACTTATATGTAACATTAGTGTTACATATATGTAACAATATTGTTTGTATTGTTCATTTTGTTCTTTGGATTCAAAACCACACGCTTTGATAATTGCTCGACCCATCATCATATTTGATGCATCATTTTCTTTGACTTATTATCATCTTTTATGCATCATCTTATTCAAACCATCATTAAAACCTGATCCATCTTTTATGTAACTTGATAAGTTAAAACTTGAAAAAAAACGGTCCCTAGCACCATAGGCCACCCGATTTTCTAAACCCACCAATGACCACCGTCGGTCACAACCGACCTCCCACCACCCAAATTAGATCTTTGATCACCTCCTTCGTCAGGCACCAGATTTTCCAAATCAAAGCAAAACCCCATCGTTGCATCCTTCCACCCAAAATCATCATCCTCGTCTCCCCTAGTTTTGGCACTACTGTTTTAGTTACCCATTTGCTTGAATTCACTATTCCTCCCTCTTTTATCAAGATCGCTAATCAAAGTTCTAAAACCAAACTAGTTTTTTCTTCCAAAAACACAATTTTTATATATGCTCTTCTATTAATCCAAAAAAGGGTTTTATGGGAGAACAACGTGGTAGTTAGCTTCTTAGGGTGTTTAATAGTGATAACTGAAGAAGAATAGAAGAACAAGGGAACGGAGGTGGCAACATTAACACATCAAAGGGTTGGTTTTGGCGTGGGAAGAAGAAAGGGGTAGAGGTAGGAACAATTACCTAGTGAGGTGTTCTAGTGGTGGTTTTGAAGAAGATGGTTGTTTGCCAACAAGAGTGTAGGGGTGGTAGTTTCTTGATTGTGGTGGTAGTTACTTAGTGTTAGGTGATATTTTTTTATTAAGTCCTTGTAATTGAGCGAATTACAAACTATTTGTATTTGTCTTTTTAAGAATTTTAATGAAGAGTATTTGGTCTTTTTATATAAACTTAATGAAAAACTAACACATGTTAGTCTTAATACCCAAATTAGTTACAAAACTGAAAGCATAAAACCTAAACCTATTACTTTGCACCCATAATATCCAAACATGATAATATTCACAAACCATAAGGACTATGTATATAGTTAACTCTTAAAATTATTAACAAATTATACATATTGGTCATTCATGTTAGTTTAATCAGGATTATTAATGGTGGAGAATTGGATGTAGTAGTAAATAGTGTTCTTACTCCAACCAAAGGTTATGGGTTAAAGTCCTAGGGTTGACAATTTATCTTGAATTTTCAAGTGTTTCACATTAGTGTAGTTTAAGACTAGTATTTGATGGGTGTGTGGCGTCATTCTAAAAAAGATAGGTGACCAGGTGTTGTTTGTGTGGTGCTTAACAAAGTTAATTTCATATTCTTAAAACTTTATTAATATAGAATGAGATTACTTTGAGATATGCTTGTATTGTAGGTGTTTGGAGGTTAAAAGTCACACTTGGATGTTTTAACGTATGCCTGGAAGTCAATGGGAGCATGGAAGTTTGTACAATTGAAAACGAAAGGATTAGGACTAAAAGGCCAAAAATAATGTTCCAGGGCATAGTTCTCTTACCAACTCATTACCTAGTGCATTGTAGAAGAGAAACTGAAGTTCAAGAGGACCCAACGTACTATGCTGCCCCCTACGCACTGTGCCTTGCCTGCCAAGAAACTATCAAATTTTTGGGATTTCAAGCATCATTTAAAGATAGATAAAGGATTTTGAACCTAACTTCCCACATGCAATCTTTAGATGAATTTGAGTCGATTTTGAGTGATTTTTAAACCACAAATTCACCCAAATCAAGCTCCAACAACATCCATTAAACCATCAAAGATTGAATCATGTCGATGAGTAGCTAATCCTTTTGTAATCACTTCTAGAAGGATAGTTCTTGTAAGTGAAGCACTAGGGTTTGTTTGAATTGATATTTGGGTTTTTTTTTTTTTTTTTGATGCAATAATTTAATTATGAGTTTGTTTAAAGTTAAAAACTTGTTTATGTTTTTCACTCGCATTCGGTATTCTTGCATCGTGAGCGGTTGTTTTGTATGTGAATTCTTTACATAGATGAGTTGGTAGTTATGTGAGCGAGCGAGTGTTAAAAGATTGTTTTATAATTACCACTTTAATCAAATGATTTCGTAAAGTCATATCTATGTGACTCACAATTAATTCTTACGAAACCAAGTGTTAATCTTGGAACTTGAATCTTAAATGTGGTTGTCTTGTTCTCAAAAGTTTTAAATTCATAATCAAAATCATTGCTTTCTTAAGTATCTTCGTTAATTTAAATTTCCTTTTCAAACAAAAACCCATAAGTATTTGATTTTCTGTATTCTCGGTTTGTGTTTCAGTTTCTTAGGTATCAATCTTTATACTTTTCACCAATTTTCTATAGAGACAACCTTACTTTCCCATACTAATTATATGTAATTAAGTTCTTTTAAATTAATTTGTTTTTATCTGATTACGATCAATAATAGTATGGACATATGCTCAAGTAAGGTTAATGACATTAATAAGGGTCATTGATGATTATTTATGATTAGTCATGTGATTAGTAATTGTGATCAACTAGAGAAGTAGTGTTACTGATGATCAATCATGATACAAATGCAACTAATTTAGAGTAGTGTGATTTAGTTATATCGTATTACATTTAATAAAATCGTGTATTACACAGGTTAAATAAATAAAATATTAAATTATTATGAAAATTTATTAATTGTAAAACGATGTTTTAAGTTTAGATATGTTAAAATTACATATGAGTAAGGAAAATAAGTAATAAAATAATGATATTAATTTTTTAAACATTTGTTGTTTAACTTTTTTATTTTTTTTTTAAAAATAAGCAATGTTTTTTCAAAACAAATTGTTATTTTTAAATTTCCATATTATAACTCTCATTTTTAATTATTTTTTGTTTGTAAAAAAGTTACTTTTTAAACACAAAGTTTATAATATTTCGTATTTCAAAAAATTTTGATGTTTTAAAAAACTCTCACATTTTATAAAAATTTGTTTCCTTAGAAAATAACATTAATAAAAAGGTCTTTTTCTTAATTTATTAAAACACTATCTTTAATCTAAAAAAGAGTTAAACAGTATTATTAGTAATTAATGTAAATATTTAATATGAGAGAGAAAAGAGAAAAATTTGATAAGTAGAAATGTGTTGTTGCCACGTGTAGGGATGAGCATTGGTACCCGGTACCTGTACAGGTACCCGTACCCAACTGGTACCGAAATAATGTATAAGGTACCGGTACCGATACTTGATTTTCTTATATTTGGGATCGGTACTGACCGGTACCTGTACCGGTACTTTACCTAAAAGTCCCCGTATAGTCCCGCTAGTACCCAAACACGAATAGGTTATTTTGGATTTTGTATTTTGTTTTGTAATACTTTTCATCAACTAGTATTCTGTTTTGACTTTTGAGGGTAATTATTACTATTTTTTTAATATCATTCTTTTTACTTCATAACAATATCAAGAGATATACTATTTATAATTTTAATAGAAATGAATTGTGAACTAGTGTATGGACTGAGTTAGCAGGAAATGAGGAAAGTAAAAAAACTATTATTTTATTTGGATGTTTTTTTTTATATTTTATAATGTTTAGTTATTATAAAGTTTTAAAGGTATCGGGTACCAAACATGTACCGGGTAACGGGTACAAAAACAGCTACTGGGTGCCGTAACCAAACATGCACCATGTAGCAAGCCTAAAAAATAATGTTGTGAAGGTAATAGATACCAAAAAGGTACCGGGTACCGAAATACCGGTACCGTACAGGTACCGGTACTTGTACCCATATAACAAATTCGGTACCGGTACTAGTACTCATTTTTTATAAGATTCGAGATTGGGTACTTTCGGTAACGGTACCGGTTCGGTACATGTATGGTACCGAGCTCATCCCTAGCCACGTATCCCTTCTAGTTACTATTTTATTAAATTAGAAAGATTTTTCTTATTAGCTTTTTATTATTTAGTTTTTAGAAAATAGTTAATGTATTTATATTGTATATTAAGTTACTATGTTAGAATCTCGTGCATTACACGGGTTGAGTAATTGCAATTTATATATTTAATAAATAGGATTATTGGAATTTAATAATTTCAACTTTCATTTATTGGCTAGGATTAATAACTCATGATATATATATATATATATATATATATATATATATATATATAGACACTCCCAAATTTAAAATTATTTTTCTCCAACGATTTCTTAATATCTGAAAGTTAATCCCGTTAGTTTTTTCTATGAAATGGGTAACCTTTAGCCATTTTTCAACTGTCGCCGCCCAGCCTTCATCAGATTCATTTTTCGTTTTCTAGCCTCCACCATCACCTGAAAACTAACTTGAACGAGTCAAGTGTTTCATATCAAGAGGCGGAGATTAATGGGTTTCAGGATGCAGAAGTTTTAGATTGACGAACTTAATGTTAAATTTTAACTTTCTGCTTAGTGATTTGGCTACATAATCAGTCCATGTCATTAAAAAACCAACGGAATTTACTCTCAGTTAGTAAATGATCGTTTGAGGAAAACAAGTTTAAAGTTGGGAGTGTCATGAAAGTTGTGATTATTAAAATTCAATAACCCTTAATAATAAAAAAAATTATGTCTTAAAAAAACATATGCATTACACGGGTTGAATAATCCTGTGTATTACAGAGCTTGTATAAAAATGTAATATTGTAACACGTTAACACATATTGTTGTCAAGATATGTCTTTTAAAAATGAATTTTGAGGTGAGAGTTATAAATTATTTAAAGTTATGTTTGAAACATATTTTTCCAACTGGCTATTAACTTTTTTATGTAATTGATAAATTATAATTTAATTAAAGCAGACTTAGCCTTTCGAACATCCTTTTAGTACAGTTAAGTTAACTTAATTGTATTCATACACGCTCAGACATAAAATATATAAGAACTAAAACTTGAATTTTTTTTACCATCTATTATGTAATTGATAAATAATAATAAAGTTAACTTACTAATATTTTTTACCATCTATTTTCCTATTTTTTCAATTAAATTTTTGAATTTTTTTTTAAAAATCTCTCATAATAAACGATTATTATCATTATTCGTTCTTTTTTAATATTTGATATTTAGAGATTTAGATAAAAGCTTTAATTTTATATAGTTTTTTCAGGTTATAAAATAATACAATATGTAATAGTTATATATTTGATAAAACAATCTTCTAGTTCTTATATTTGATCATGTTTGGTATTTAAATTTAAATAGATGTTTGGTTATAAAATAAAAAAATAATTAAAAAATAAAAAAACAATATTAATCTAAATTAGCATATGACTCGACAAACGATACATATATAAACAATAATTTAACTAGCACCAAGTTTTTGTGCGTTGCGACATGCAACTAAAACCTTCGTAAACAAAACAGTTATAAACATAGCTATATATTTGATAAAACAATCTCCCAGTCAAAAAAGTTACTTCAAGAAAAATAGTAATAGTAGTGGCGTGATAACAGCTTACGTTTATGTAAGAAAACAAAACCATATAAAAATCATGACAATAACATCTGAACTTTTTTAAAAGAAAAAAATCATTAAAAATCTTACATATTATGTAAATATAAATTAAAAAAGAGTTTATTTAAAAAAACCCAAAAAACAGAAAATAAAAAAATAAAAAATAAAAAAATAAGAACCCAAACATTAAATGAAGCAAGACTATTATATACTCTCGGCTTTGAACAAATTACTATCATAATATATAATTATCCTTATAGTATTTAATTTTAAAATAAAATATTATATTATAGTATAATATCTTTTTATTATTATATTATTAGGTTTAAATAAATATAAAGTATTATGCCGGAGCTTAATTGTTTTATTATACTAAAGTTCATATCAAATTAATGTTTAATATAAATTTTTCTATAAAAAACAATAAAATATCTATTAATAAGTAGGGGCCCCCCTTGTTTTAGGGAAAGATGTAATTCCTGTAGAAAAATATTATAAGTTATCTTAAGAGTTTAAATAAATTAATATTTTTCAATTTTTAGATATTAGAAAGAACAAATTAATATTATTATAATAAAATTCATGATAAAAGAAATAAAAAAGACAAAAAAAAAAAGAAAAAGGTTAAATTGCATTTATATCAAAGTTTAATAATGAGATAGGTATAACAAATAAAAATATGTCAGATAGGGATATGTATAGCAACACCCTTTCTATTTGGTTACTACTATAATAACTATCTATAACTAAATTTATATTAAATATCTAAATATATATTGTCCTAATATCCTTATTATTTAGCATGTTAAGAGATATAGACGGCAAAACAAAAAATTATATCCCTAGAATGGTGACAAGTGTTTCAAATTATTTTATTTATTAATGTAAAGATTAACATAATTTCACTTTATCGTTTTATGTTTGTATAATTTGAATATTTTGTTAACTCTGTTGAATTTTGGATATTTAATAATCTAGTAATTTAATTATTAATTTTAAAATGAAAACAAAAAATGAAAAAAATAAAAAAGTCAAAAAACAGTCTCTAAAATGCTGTAGCAATCAATGACAAGCCCATCGCACACTGGCTGAAAATCTGAAGATCTCAAAAATAGATGGTCGCAAAATAGATATTCACAAAACTGTCGTAAGTTTTGCAACCATCACTACATTTAGTAGTAAATGATAATTAGGAATAAATTACAAAAAAATAAATTTTGACCGATTCATATGTCCCGTGATAGATTTTAAGGAATCTGCAATTAATTTTATATAAAAGGTATTCCTGTAAAGAAAAGATCCTTTTTCCTAAAAATAAATTTGTTTGAATTTGATTACTGACCCTTCTCATGTCGTTAAGCATAATGCCTAATATTAAGACGTCTTATTTTAATTTCAACCGGACCACCACCACATTATTAAATATCCAAACAAATAAAATATACAAAAGTATACCTTTTTAAGAACTTTTAAACGACAAGTATATATTTTATAAACATAAAATAGAAAATGAAATCTAATAAACGAACCTAATCTATAGATACAACCGCAACATGGATAACTTGACTGTGATAAATGAAACCTGACCAATAGACCCTCAACATGCAATGAAACCTTAATTAATGAAGTCTAACAAGTTGAACACCAACATAATTGTCACCGCCAACACCTCATCACCATTAATTAATGTAACAAAAGTGACGAATGAAACTAAAAGTATCGAGAAATAAGTTTGATGGGAGTCCAATGAATTTGTTATTAATGCTAGAATATAGGCGGTTATCGGTCCTCAACCACTTGTGTATATAGATCCGGTCATTAGGGAAAACCTTACAAAATAATAAACAAGTTTTAATAGTATTTCAGTTAGATCATTCATTTTTTTTTAATTTTTTAAATAATTCATAAATTCTTTTAGATAATATAGTTTTTATAAATATGGTTAATTAGTTAAATATTTTAATTTTTTTAAATATTTTATCATTTATGAATAACTTAATTATAATGATTTTAAAACTTTAATGACTTGATTGAGACAAAAAAAATTATTAGTGATCTGATTGGGACAAAAAAAATTATAAGTGACCTAATTAAAACAATTCTGAAACTTGATTACTATTTTTAAAATTACCCCTTGTAGATATTACAACAACATCTATAGGTAACAAAATATATCAAATAAAATCCTACTTAAAAAATTTACACTAACTTAGACCATGTACAATTCATTTTCCAAACAATATACGAATATGTAGTGTCATGTTATGTCATGTCAGTTTTTAAATATCATTAGCTTACTTTAACAAATCCTTTCAAATTAAGCATTTATTCATACAGTTATATTGTGTTTTTACTTGGTTCTCGTTTCCATTACATCAACTTATTTATACAAGTAATTCTTATATAATATATTTTGTCCTTGCGTGTTCTCGTATAAGGACAAATCCACCAATAATAACGAATGACAATGAGCCGCAATGGGGTACCACAGTACCAACCCTGAATACCCTTGGCTCACGCCGCATTGCGGGTGCTCTTAGCTGTCTATAAGTCTTAATTGGAAATATGTTATATGTACATCACATATATACTCCACCACCAAGTAAAACTTATATTAAACGCCGTACAACATGGTATAGCATATGTTTGTGTCACATACCAAAACAATAAGGAAATCCCCATATGTATTGGCAGCCACTTACATGGATAAGGAAAGAGATGCTCAAATAAGGGTAAGATAACGTGAGATATCATCCAGTGGCTTGTCACAATCTTGTAACAAAGCTTGCTTCTTTCCTTTGGGTGTATGTGTAACAGAACCATAACTTAATTGGACCCATACGCTAGCGACACCACACAACCCTGTTGCGACATACCCATTGACCCGTCAGTTTTGGATTATATGTCACTGTTAGGTCATTGATCATTAGTTTACTCATCAAACAGGCTCTATTAACATGTACAATAATGGCCTACAAGTGCCAAAATGATAAAACTAACAGTTACTACATGGGTTTCTTTACATGGTTTGGTACAAATCAAGAGAATTGTTCATTAATGTAGTAGCTCCAAAATCATATGCCACCCGTGAACGAAATTCCACTAAAAGTGAACCAACCATGACCTTATCCATCCACTCCATGGGTAGACTTGTAACACAATATCGTAATATCGTCCCAAGAGGATGGTAAAGTGGTGTGCTCCCTAATGAAAAGTTTGCGGGTTCAAATCCTGTAGAGTGCAGGTGTAACGATTGTATGAGTAAAGTAGACGTAGAGTAGAGAGTGTGTGCTGGCAGTCGTGAAAAGATATAACACACTACTGATCATTCTTGGATTTTCTGAAAGATAATTTTATGTACTAGATACAGGGCAGTCAAACAAAATTTTTAAGGCCCTCGTCTATATATTATTCATAAAGACTTTTGACTTGAATTGACGACATAAACAAAACTGTTTATAGTTTGGTAGAAAACAACTTAGGATAAAAGAACAATACTAGATTGAAGCGATTGAGCATAAATCATGACCAGACAAAAATAGTTAGTGTATTAGGTGATTAATTACAAAAGAGAATTTAGAATTGATGAATCTAAAATAACCATCAACAGTAAAACAGTTAATGAACTTTTGATGAACCAAGTTTCATAAGTCCACCTTGATTAACCAAGTTTAGTAACTGTATATCGATAAACCTTCAATCATTTTGTTATCCTTCACATTTATTTCTAAAAACACAAAGATTGATTGGATTATCACATATATTACAACTTAGAATATAGATAAAAAGTATTTTTTTTTAATTTTGGGGGCTCTTAAAATTTGAAGGGCTAAAGCGGTTGCTTTAATTGTTTGTACTGTAGAGACGCCCCTGACTAGATAGCAATAAAGTAACCAACTCACTTTGTCTAACAATTTAATACAACAAATAAGGTAATAGTACACTTCAAATATAACCTTAGCTCTATTAGTAAAAGGTTCTTTTAACCAAGAATTTGTTACCAGGTAAATAAGGTTATTCATCTATTACTAATAAATGGCCTTTCTATTGAAGTATATTGCTTAACAGAAATATATTGCTAGAGTCAAACATAGAGTCGATGGAAACTGTTTAGGGTTTCTACTAAACATGAGTTGAGCACGGTCTACTAGTAGTGAAGTTGTTTAGCAGGAACTTATGAGGTCGGTAGGAACTTTGTGCTTAGTAGGAACTAACATGAAATTGAACACCTTGATCAGCAGAAAGTTGTTGCTGATTGTGTACACTAATAGGAGACAAAAACAAAAAAAAAAAAAGTTACTACCGTCAAGGTTAAAATATTCTATTTCAAGGTTGGTACTGATGACGACATAGATGCTAGCGACGAGGAAGAAGAACTTGAAGGAACATGTAAAGATACGGAAAACGGATAGGAAACGATTTTGTCTAATCATTCTTCTGATGACGGTTGTTTTCAGTAAGCGAATATGAATCAATTTTGATAGGTACGTGCTGTTTTGTGTTATTTTGTATTTATACTTTTGGGCAGATTTATAGAGTCATTTTGTATTAGATGTAAGGCGGCATGCAAATCCAAAATCAGGTTTAGTTCCAGTATATTTCTAAATTATGTGTCGGATTATGACTTTATTATGCATAAGTTAGGATTATAGATACATGGATGGATATTGTATTTATAAAACCACAATTTTTTAAAACAAGTATGTTAGATATTTGTAATCAAGAAATTAGTCAATTAAAGTTAGATTAGAGAGGTCAAAACTAGAAAAGTCAAAGTTGTAATTAGTCAGAATTAAAGGGTTAATTGTGTTAGTTTAGTTAGTTGTTAACCGCCAAATTATATGTATAAATACCCCTACATGTACGACAATTAAGTGTGTGGAATTGCAGAAGTATTTTGTGTGATTTGTGTCTCGTGTTTTAGCTGTTCTTCCACCGAGTCACTGCATACCCTATGATTTATTCATCCAGATAATTCATCCGAAGGGGCCACAGCAAAGTAAACGTAAATGCCTGATTAATAGTTGTTATGTTGTTGAAATTTTTATAAACAAACTAATTCTCTTATTATTATCTTGTTAAGCCAGACGATTGAATTTGCTAGTTAAGCCACGAGACATATGTTCAGACCGAGCCCAAGGCAAGTTCTTCACGAGACACATGCTAAGACCGAGCGCAACGCAAGTTCGTTAAGATACGTAGGCTAAAACCGAGCCCAACGTAAATTCATCAAGTGACATACTGACTGCTGACATATGCTAAAATCTAGCCCCACTCAAGTTAAGAGTAATAATTTCTGTAATCAGCCCAGTCCATTATGAAGAGACAGCCTGAAGACATACTACAACTACAAGCACAAAAACAACAAAACTGTTAGCTTATCAGGCCCAATAGATCTCAAGATCGTTGACTATTAAAGCAGTTGCAGACATCGACTTCAAACCCTAAATCAAGTTCCTCCGGAAGAGAAGACCATCTCCGAGGTGGTTCAGATTATCACAACCACCATCTCGGAACACCGTCTTCTTCCTGTTTGAAATCGGAGGAACACATATCAACACAGGCACCTCAGAAAGCCATTGCTCTGCTTCAATCAGCTTATGGCTCGCTATGGTGCCTACATTTTCATTCTTTCACACACACACACACACACACATATATTCAACTTATTGTGGTTTCAAACAATATTAACAAGACATTTGTGTCAGTTTCTGTAAGAAGTGGTTGATTGAAATCTTCTGAATAATCATGAATATATTTCACATATGAACTGGAAAAAATTGGATCTATATAATCATTACTTGTGAAAACAAATAATGAAAGAAAATCACTTCAATGCAAACCGTTGTTTCTTCTAAATGTACTCTTTGAATTCTTTGTGAATTGACTGGTGGGGATCCATTGAAAAGAATCATACTTTAGATCAAATCTGGTGTTCAAGTGTTCTTGGATGGGGACACCATTGGTGGGATCTCTGATTGTGCAGCCATTGCATGTTCAAATTGTTTCAGTGAGATTGAGGGAAAAGATTGGATTTCTGGTGTTTCTATGTTCTCCCAGTTTTTCACAGGGTTTCTGGTCATGGATCCATCATATCCTATGTGTGTGACATGCTTTACATCTGTAGGGTATCCTATTTCCAGTTCTCTCTCCATCTCAATTTCTTCTACATCTTTGTATTCTGAAACAAATGGTACCACTGAAATCAATCAAAGTTGCAGTCTTTATGTGTCATCCATCATCTAATAAGCAAAGATCTTAATGCAAATTGCAAGGATTATCAATTTATCATCATGTGCATTATGGGTTTGTAGGTTTATGGTGATGGGATGCATATGGGTTAAAATCTTTTACTTTGATGCCTATGTTTAGACTTTAGAGTGATGTTACTTACTTAGAATTCTTGAAAATCTTTGGAAAGTCTTCAAGATTAGCCTTTGAATTCCTCTTGAAATGCTGGATCTGCTTACATTCTCCCAAGAATTCTTGAATTTCACTCCTGATGACCGTTTTCCATCTTGTATCCCTTGTCAAAACAAATAAATGCCAACACCATCTAAGCATACAATAGATTTTGTTTGTGTGTGTGTGTGTGTTTAGAGAGAGAGAGATACTATACTTGTTATATGATGTTTTGGTTGAGGGTTTTGTGCCTTGCATTTTGTTGATTCAACTGCACTTGTAGTTGTCTTTGACAAACATCCCATTGAAATGGGAAGGACAAGAAACCTTTCAATGACATCTTTCATGACTTTGGATTGTAAATTAACACAACCACCACCTAGGTATAAGAGCTTTCTGATTGAATATAGATAGTATAGGTCCTCAAAACTTGATATGCAAGCTATGATCATTGCACATAGCTACAACTGTAATATAGACATCTACACCACTTTAACATTCTAGACACAAGATTATGGAGGTGGGTTGAGTGTGGTTAGTAGGTAGGTTAAGCTGTACAACTCAACCAACCAAGTCATGATTGGTGGGGGTAATTGTGGATTGAGTTCTTATTAGCCCACTAACCAACCAAACTATTTGTCTTTAGGCTATTGGTTCCTCTGACTTCGCATCTAATTCATCATATGGGCATAAATTATATGCCTAATTCACATGGGTTTTTGACCATAATATTCTAAACCAAGTCATGTTGACCCTAGTGATATTTTAAACCAAACTGAATGTTTCTTGAGTTGAAATGAGCTTGAGCTTGTTTGTTAAGACTGGGCTCCTGATGAAATTTAGCTTGTGACTTTGACAAAAATAAAAGATCTTAGATTCTTGCCCTAATTGCCAGATCTAAAAGTAAAAAGAAAAAGATTGGTTTGATTTATTTTCTTACTTTGAATTAATTGGTCCGTTCAAATTAAATCAATTTTGTGGATGTTTGTAACCAAAACCGAACCATAATATCAGTTATCAAAAAGTTTAAAACCAAACCATGGTTTCTTCATGTTCTTCTCTTCTTATTGTGGAATTCTTTTTACTACTTTTATTATGGTACAATTAACATGTTTTCATGCTCACCCCGTCACAAAAGGATAGCAGAAACCAAAAAATTTTCACGAAGAAATGCACAATCAATATGTCGAATGATGTTATAAATAAAATCATGATAAAACATCATAAGTTAATTTGTTTTCAATCAACAATTTTGCTCGAATTTCACACACCCATGGACTATGTCAAGAATCAAGATGTAATCTAACCAAATTAATTATTCTAGATGCACCAGATGAACTACATAAGACAACATTAGATAAAAGTTAAAAGGCAATCAACTAGACCATTTGCTTGGGATGATCAACACTCACAAATCCAGTTTTGTTCTTAAGCTCCTTGAGTAGTTTGACAACATCAAGCATCATAGGCCGCTTCCTAGGTTGGTCATTTGTGCATGCTTGTGCGATAGCAAGCACGCCTAACATTTGATCCTTCCACATCCAAGAACCATAGAAGCACGGGTCAAGTACCTCGGACTCTTTCCCATTTGCAACCATTGCACGCACCCATCCCACAAGATTCTCCCCCTCACAATCCGCCTGTCCTGTTGGTTCTCTTCCAGTTACCAGCTCTAACATCACCACACCAAAGCTATAAACATCACCTTTTGTTGTTGCCACCATTTTCTGACCATATTCTGGTGGGATATATCCGAATGTACCTGCAAGCATTGTACTCACGTGACTCTCGCATGCACTGATGATCCGAGCGAGCCCAAAGTCAGAGACCCGTGGCTCTAGCTTGCTGTCCAACAAGATATTGCTCGATTTAATGTCTCTGTGAATGATATGCGGAACAAAACCATGATGTAAAAAGGCTAGCCCACGAGCTGAACCAAGACAGATTTTGAAACGGGCTGGCCAATCAAGTGCTTCAACTGTATCTGCACGGTTTCTCAACCAAACATCAAGACTTCCATTTGCCATATACTCGTAAATCAAAAACCTCTCGTCTGCAAAGACACAGTATCCCAGCAGTGGAACCAAATTCTCATGTTTGACTTTCCCAATTGTTTCCATCTCAGCTAAGAACTCACGTTCACCATGCATTCTACCACCATGGAGCCGTTTGACCGCTATGGTTTGGCCTTCTGGTAGTAATGCTTTATAAACTGTGCCGAAACCTCCATCGCCTATAATGTAGGTCTTGCTAAAATTCTCTGTAGCAGATAGTATATCCTGGGGGTCCAACCGTAACAGAGATTGCTCAAAGGTTGCAATGTTGATGCTTAATGGTTCTTTTGGCCTTTTCATTAACAGGCCATATTTGGAATTTATATCAGTTGGTGGGATCTTCCCCTTTTCCCTCTCAAGAACTGCAGCTTCGTGTTCAAACATTTTTTGCCTCATAAGAGCAATGAACAAAACCATGAAAACAAATGTGGCACCAAGTGAAATCCCCAAAACAGAAGCATGAGTCAAAGAGTGAGCTGACTTGTAGGTGCGTTTGGAAGGATATGGAAGACATGGGCTGCATGAGTTTGGTTTACTGCAAGAATCAGGAACCTGGCCAGTGAATTTGTTGTCATTGAAATTAACATATGATAACCCTTCTATGTCACAAATGCTGCATGGGAAAGAATTCTGAAAATTGTTTCTTGAAAGGTCAAGAAAAGTCAAAGCAGCAAGGTTAGATAGAGAAGGTAAACTACCATTGATGATGTTGTTGTGAATGTCTAAAATGGTAAGTGCAGTCAGATTGGAAACAGAGGGATCAAGAGCACCGGAGAAATGGTTATTGCTGGCATTTAGGGAGAAAAGAGAGGTGGTGCTGCTATGGTCAAAGGATAGTTGACCAGAAAAATGGTTCATGCTAACATCCAGGTCTTGTAGGCTGTTGATACTGAACATAGATGAAGGCAAAGAGCCAGTGAAACAGTTATTTGATAAATCTAGCTTAACTAAACTTGGCATCATTGATCCAAAGTTATCAGGGATTGAGCCACTTATCTGGTTGTGTGAAATGATCAAACCCTGAAGATTTCTCATGGAGAAGAATTGAGGAAGAATCGGGCCCGTAAGAAGATTAAAAGAAAGATCAAGTGAAGTCAAGTTGGATAATTCAGATATTTCATAAGGAATGGGCCCATCAAGTTGGTTCATTGATAGTATAAGCTGTGTCACAATGATGCAGTTCTTGATTGAAGTTGGAATGGGCCCGGAAAGCCTGTTGTTGGAAAGATCAAACATGCCATAGTGCTGGACAAACTCAGAATCGGGTAGTGCAACTTTCTGAAAACCCACACAGATCTCATTTGGTATAGAACCAGAGAGTTGGTTGTTGGACAGAACAAGGTTGTCAAGCAATTCCAGTTGAGATATGGATTTTGGTATATGACCAGTAAGTTTGTTTGAACCAAGATCCAAAGAAACCAATTTCCCGCAGCTGAAAAGCTCCGACGGGATGTTACCAGTTAACTTGTTACCATGAAGTGACAAATTGGTCAAGTTTTTGAGTTGACCGATTGAACTTGGAATAGTTCCTTCAAAGAGGTTATTGTCCAACTGCAACCTTTGAAGTGTGGAAGCCTTTGAAATTGCATCTGGAATATGACCTTGAAGCAAGTTACCACTGAGTGAGATCTCCAATAGCGTTTTAGACTCCCATAGCTGAGTGGGAATTGTTCCAGAGAACCGATTCTTTGACAATTCCAGTGTTATCAATTGGAGTTCTCCCAAATAAGCAGGTAATTCACCATAGAAGTGGTTTCCAGATAACACCAGATCTGTGAGAACAGAACAATTCTTGAAACTGCTGTCTAAGGTGCCATTGAAGTCATTATCAGATAACCATAACATTCCTAATGCATTTTTTTGACAAATTCCAGCAGGCAATTCACCGGAAAGCTTATTGGAACTGAGATCAATAAAGGTCAGGGATGGGATGTTGAGTGGTGGCAGAGGTCCAGTAAAGTGGTTTTTTGACAGCATTATGGATTCTACATGTTTCCAGTTGGAAAGCCACTCTGGCAACGGGCCAGACAGGTGGTTTGAATTAACAGCAAACGAGTTTATTGATTCAAGATTAGCAAGACTATCAGGTAAGGGGCCAGATAATGTGTTGAAGGAAAGATTAAGTATCCTCAACTTCTGCAGTTTCCCATTGATGATGGGATTGGCCCACTTAGTCCTGCACTGTTGGCAAGAAAGTAAACAAGGTTTGCCAGCTCACCAAAGGTAGAAGGCAATCCGCCCTCGAAATCGTTTTGTGCTATGTTCAATGTGGTTAAGCTAGTCATCTTTGAAATCTGAGCAGGAATGTTTCCTGTAAGCTTGCAATTCTGGAGGTTGAGAAGTTTGACGTCTGTAAGCGCACCAATTGTTTCCGGTATAGGACCAGTGAAGGAATTCATAGAGAGATCAAGAGTCAAAAGCATCTTCAAATTCCCAATTTCTTGAAATATTGGTCCTGTAAAGCGGTTATGACTGGCATCCAGGTATAACAGCTTAGTATGCCTACTTAATCCAGAAGGAAGAACTCCAGAGAAGAAATTACTACTGAGATCAAGGGACTGCAACTTCTCTAAGTTCCCGATTTGATTTGGAAGACTGCCAGAAAAAGAATTTGAATGAACTGAGAGTTCGGTCAGCTCTTTGAGCTGCCCGATTGTCGGTGGTAAATTTCCTGAAAAGCTATTGCTATCAAGTACAAGAACTCTGAGTTTCTTCAGATTTGAAATTGTTAGAGGCAACACCCCTGACAACTTGTTATCACTAAGGTCAAGTGTCTCCATGTTCTCTAGATTCCAAAAGTCTGAATAAATATGGCCATTGAAACCACAATGACTAACATTGACATGCTTTAAAGATTTGAATTCTTTTAGAATCTTGGGGAATGGAAGACTTAGAGGCGATGATGTACACGAAAGAGATATTTGGTGAACTACAGAACTCTCACACCTTATGCCAGTCCAGTTACATGGAGGCATCTTTGAATCAAACCACGTCAGCTTAACATCTTCTCTTAGGAGAAGCAACTTTCTAAGAGCAATCAATGATGATGTGTCATTCGAAAAACACAAGTGCACAAAATAGAGTAATAGTAGGATGAGGGCATGGAAGACTTTCAATCTTGAATCTGACTTTGTCATTGTACACTAAAAGCAGATGACTTTGAGTTTATTGTCTTCTTTCAAGCCCAACTTCTACTCTTGGAACTCAAACTCTGCAAGTAAGAAAAGTAAAACATGTTGGGTATATTAGAGCATTACTAAGAAATAACAACAGACTACTGAACATATTGAATGTCAACTTTAGAAATTACATAACTGATAAAGAACAAAAAAATGCTTGCAGAAAATCACAACTACAGATATAAGGATATGAAGATGTAAAAAACAGTCTTGACCCTATGAAATCATACTTGTTTCTTAGTTGCAACCATGGTGTTGCACAAGTCACTAATGCTAGCATTGTCACAAAAAGAACAAATCATGCAACTAAAGACCACACAACTCATTTGGCCCTTGCTTTTATATCTCTTTAAATCAAAAACTAGAAGCAGAGGCCGACAGATGAAGATTCCAAAGTATGTAGTCAAAAATGAATAAAAAAATGTCACTTTTGTTAGTGGTAAGAAACCAAAAAAACCAAGGCAGCGGGCTCAAGAAAGATTCATAGACATGTATGCATACTCATTTCTTTACAAGAAAACTACAAACGAAACGTGTTACATAGAATCATAAGTCACATCATCACAAAAGCAAATCTACAATAATTCACCAAAAACCATTGTATTTTAACTCAATCCCCAATCAAAAACCATGATGGTTCAAAAAGCGAATAACTTGCTTATCGGCTGAAAGAGCAAAAGTTTAAGCACCAGACCAACCTATGAGTATGAAATTCATCCATAATCCACCTCCTTCGGCTATAGAATGTGCTGATAAAAAGTAACCTAAAAGGTGAACCAAAGCTACCAATTGCTCAACAATTCATTTTTAGATTTAAAAAAAAAAAAAAAGTTGTTTCAAGCTTTCAACCCTGTTTTACAGAAAAACCAAATCAAAACCCAAATTTTCGAACGATGAGCATCGAGACAAGCAAACTTACTAAAAATAGAAATTTCACTGTTCGATTTGGATCAATGACCACTGAAAAGCTGAGACTCAACAATTTTCAACGCATCAAACAGAAAAACAATTCTCGATGCTTAAAATCTCCAAAACCTAAATCGAAATCGACGAATGTACCAGTAATATACGTTCTTCCATACGCCAAATGATTATCAAAGTTCCTCTCTCCACAATTTTCACCACTACAAGTCACAAAAACACACAGAAAGAGATTCAGATGTTCAGTATGTAAACATACCTACGGAAACGATGAACTGAAGAAAACGAAGAGCTAAAGCTTTAACGCCATATGTTACCGTACAATGTGGTTTATAAACACACCTCTCTCTCTAGAAAGAGTGCGTCTGTGTGTCATAATATCTTTGTGGCAGGAGGAGGGTGAAAAGGGTGGTGTGGTACGTCGTCGTTTTGGCAGGGTGGCGGTACTGTGGTGGCGTTGAAGGCGTGAGCTAGAGCCTCTTATTTTTTTTTTACAAATGAAAATACAATTAAGCGGTTACGATTTGATTCGCAGGTGGATCCTACGCGCTTGTATCGGACGTGTGTTGGCGTCGCCGGTGGGGTGTTTGAAAATTGAAACTGGGCTTAGTGTTGATGGGTGTTGGGGGTGGTGGTGGCGCGTGAAGGAGAGTGAGAGTGTGCGAGTGGGGTTGGAGAATGATGCGGTGTGGGGTCCGATTGTACGTTGGGTGAGAGAGGGAAGATTATTTTGACCCGAGTCGTTCTCTCTGCTCGTATTTATTGTACTCGTTTTTTTTAATCGGCTGCCCGTTTTTGTTATATAATAATTACATTAAAAATTATTATTTTTTTATTTAATAATATTTTTTATATTTTTATTATTATCTTTTTTTCCTTTCACTAACAATTATTTTTAAAAATATTAAAAAATTTCTAAAGGTTGAACAATGATCCCTTAAATATACAGTTGAATAGAAACTTATTTTATTTTATACTCACAACCAATTACAACCATTTTTTAAAATATAAGAAATACACTCACGTAAATATAATAATTCTATTGTGAATGCTCTAATAACTTTTTTTTATAAAATAAAAATAAATAAATGTATTATGTAAACGTTTAAAAGTTGTAAAAATACTAGATAATATATTAACTAGTAGGTGCACCCCTCTTCTGCACATAACATATGTAAAGTTTGGTTTACTCACTTTGTAAAAAAGTTAACGTTGAAACAACCATAAAAGATAAGCAAACTGTAAGATTAAATAAAAGCTTTTAAAACTAAAAGTTAGGTTCAGTCATAAAGAAAGAAAATAAAGAAAGAATTGAACGTGGAAAAACTAGAATGAAATAAATTTAATAAAGTGTAGGAGACGTGATTTAAATAAATAGAAAAGACAATAAAGAAATTATGTATTAAAGGTTTGTAGCTTGTGCTTTGGTACTTTAAAGTTTGATAAATGTTACATGTCTAATTTAATAAACAACGTGAGCTTCATATATTGAAGATGACTTGAATCGCAACCTAAATGAGCTTTTATACATACATGTAAAATAACTATCGTTACATATATAATCATTAAGCCTGTAGATAAACCGACGTTCATGAATTGTTCGATGGAAAATTCGTTTATGTTTGGTCATTTAGTTAAATGCACAAACACGAATAAAAAGTATTTTTCGTTTATTTAAATGAACGAACATGATCACATGTTTTGTTCGTTTATTTATGTTCATGAACGTTCGTTTATGTTCGTTCATATATGTTCGTTTATTTACGTTCGTTTATGTTCGTTTGCTTACGTTTGTTCGTTTACGTATTGAAATGTCAGGCCCCGATCCCGGAAGCTCCACAGTTGGTCATTCATAGCATTATTCATATTAAAACACATCTAGATTCATTTAAATAAGAAAACGTTACAGCGGAATAATTTAATAAAAACCATAGCATGCATTAACCATTACTTTTTCCAAGAAATATATCGTTGTTGCTAGTTACAAAAAGAACATCTAGTTGTATTTCAAAATAAAAATAACTTTTCAGCGTGTCATGGATGCTAGTCTTTATTTGCTAGGTAGCTTCAACCTCGTGTCATCCCCAGCAACATCATTATCTGCCAACTGATATACATATAAAAAGTCAGCGTTGCTAAGTGAGTTCTAGTTTGATAATATAAAAAATATACTTTTTGTAAACTTCACTTGGTGATCATTCATCATTATACATAATCATTCGTTAAGAGGTTCATTATCTTTCTTTCCTTCATTATCTTTCTCTTTCATTAACTAGGATTGCACAAAGCAAGAGCCTACATTGTTGGTTGGCAACAGATGCCGAACCCCTGTCGACAAACGCTTATCATGGTAGCTAACCCATCGACAGTTGACCCACACTGCTAAGCACGAAACCTGCTCATGAATACGGGTCCCATTTATCATACATTGGTTAATCACAAGGATTAGACCCCAGATGTGCATCCTCATGGGCTGAAACAGCCGCACATCAGTTGAGCTAACGACAACAAGGTCGTACACCACTAATCTCCCCGCCAAATCCGCCACGGACCTAAACGTGCTCGGTCTAGCGGCTATCATGTTCCTCCTAATGTCCACTGGCAAACCTTGCATGTATCTCTTAATCTTCTTGGACACCGGAGTTACTAGATCTGGCACAAGTCTTGCAAGTTCATTAAACTTGGAGCTGTAGTCTTGCAAGTCCAAATGCAAAAACTCCTTCTCAATTTTGTCCAATTCCCGATGTGGACAATACTCCTCCAGTACCAGTTCCTTCAAATCCGACCACTTCATTTTTGCTATAGATCGTTTTCCCTCGGCTTGGACAATATTGTCCCACCAGCATAATGCAAGTCAACAAAAGAATGGGAGGCAAACTTCACCTTCTGATCCTCCTGACATTCACTGATATCCAGTACTGCTTCCATCTCCCGAACCCAACGGTGAGCAGCACTAGCATTGCCATTACCGTTAAAGGTCGAGGGTTTGCATCTTTGAAATGCCCCGTAGCTGCACCCCTTAGCAGTCTCCTTCTCCTCCTCACTGTCATCCTCATCAATTACCACCTTTGTGCTAGATGGCTTATCTTTAACTTCCTCAGTCCTTTCAGTGGACTTTCTTGATTTCCTCGACTCCTTCTTCCCCGTACCCTCAATTCTTTCCCCATCCTTTATTGCCCTTAACACTTCAGTCACTACCGAAGGTGTGACTTCTCGTATTTTTATTTAACATTGTTAAACGTCGTTACCTCTTGTAAGGGTTTGTTTTGTTATTAATGCAAGTACGAGGACTTATTTGTAATTTCCTGAAACCATTATAGTTTGGATATAATTAAATAACTAAATAATTAATGTTAATCATAATAATAACAATACTAATAATAATAATGAAAATATTAATAAAATGATAAAATAATATTACCAATAAAAGTAAATAATTTAATAAGTATTAATATTATTATTAATAAAAGAAAAAAAAATAAAATAAGTTTTATATTTTAAAAACTTGTAAATAATAAGTTTTTGTGCATGAAATAATAAACTTTAAACCACTGGGACTAAAACTGTAATTTTATCTTAAACTAAAACATAAACTTTGGATTAAAAAGAATAAAGCCTAAACTAACAAGGACCAAATGTGTAAATTTTTAAACCCAAACCAATCCCCCCCCCCCCCCCCCCCGTCGGCCCTGTACTCCGGCCAAAACTCCGGCAATGCGCCAGTGACCCCATAAACTCGTATAAGATCCATTTTTTTAACACTCAAAATTGTTCCTAACCGGTTCATGAATAGGTTTTAAACTCGAGTGTGTGAATTAATTCAAAATAAACAAGGGTTTACTAAGTTTTTCAACTCAAAACCGAACCCATTGAAGTTTCAATCCATTATTACATTAAAGATCAATAACAATTCAATCAATTCAATTAAACGACTACGAACATTTAGGTAATCATTTCGAAGTTTTTGGTGATATCAATTTCACATTGAAACGGCTTTAAACACGTGTAAATCAACCTGAAACAACGAGAACAACTCGAACTTGTTGGGTGTTCAAACGGTCAAATTGACACTATATAACTGATACCCAAAACTCCATTCGAGTTTCTTAAACCCTCTGCATAATCAATTTCATAAAAAAAACACACACACAAATCGTTTGATTCTAGCTACAGCCGCGACACCAACTCAAGTCGAACTCGTTGATTCTATAACCAAATCTGGTAATTAAACTGGGGTTTTAGTTTGATTTCACATGAGTAACAAAAGCCCTATACTTAATTTTGTTACCATCATCGATTGGATGATCAATTTGATCGATTTCGATATTAGGGTTAATGTGAATCCGGGGATTCTGCTGAAAAAGGTTTTTGAATTTTATTTTATATTCATAACACCAAACAGGGTTTAGCCCAACCGGTTTAAGTCATTGATTGTTGGGCAGGAGGTCCCGGGTTCGACCCCGGGCACCTGCCACTATATTTTTTTAAGGTCTTTTTGTAATTATTAAATTTCAGAAAATTTTCTAATATTATTATTAATCAATTAAAAATCATTTTTTAAATCAGAAATTATATAAAACCTTTTCTTTTAAATTTCTTAGGAATTTAATTAATAAACTCTTATAATTTTTATTTTAAAAATTTTAAAATAGTTACAAATATAAATTTAGTATTAATTTTTTTGTAATTAAATTAGTCTCTTTTAAATTTTCAAAGGATTTTAATTTAGTAAATCCTTCTTTATAAAATATATTTACAAATTCATGTATATTTAAAAGAAAAGAAAATATGAATATGTACATATTTAAAATATGCATCTATTGTAATTAATAGAATCATCTTAATCTTTTAAAATTACAAATTTACTATTTATTAAATAGTAAATAATAACTCTTTTGATCATAAACGTCTAACTTCTATTAATAGTGATTATTACTAAAATCCTTACTTAAATCATTTAAATACCAAAACAATGATAAATGGCATCGATTTAATAATTTAAAATCATGGACTAAATGGTTTATAAATATACCACTATAATCACCATGATTAACTTAATACGACGTCATTTAGGTTGAACGTTAACGAATCCTTGGCATTATATACAAGACCTTCTTATTTGACATCCTTATTATACCAAGTGAGTTTTCATACCCCTTTTTATATTATTTCACCACTTTGGGTGTGAAACATGTTAAACGTATCATAAACACACTTGTAACCGCGTTTTAATCTTGTAACACTTGTGCAATTCATCTTATTTTGTCATGGTTATTTGAAATCTTGTAACTATCATGTGATGACCCTTGTAAGATACAATCATTAACTATTGCTAGCTTGATGACGTCATAGATCTATGTGCCTGACAAGCCTATTGGTGCTAAAGTCGAGGTATGTCGGCTCCTAATGTCGTATCTTGAGCACTATGGGAACCAAGTACACTTAGCTAATCGTTTATCTTGTAATGGTCATATTTGTCAAGGTTTGATTGTTACATTTTTTCATCCATCGTTATTTACTTTATTCAATAACCTATGACGTGAATTGTCATCTTTGATATATATCTATGTATGAAAATCTATGGAAACTCACCAACATATTATTGACATTATTTTTAACATGTTTTAGAAAATTGTACTGCTTAGCTTGTTATTGAAGACTTGCTTACATCTAGGATTGGACCTAAATTAAAAAATAAAAGACAATTATTATCACATGATGTTGGAAATCTTATGTATTGTTGAATGTTTGAACTTATATTATTTCTTAGATGTATATCATGAATATTGCTATTTAATTATATTGTCATGTTTAAGTTAGCGTTATGTGGCATAAACAATCTTAACCCTCACATCTCGACGTTTCCGCAGTTAAGGTTGGGGTGTGACAGATTGGTATCAGAGCCCATAACTATAAGGATTTAGGTTATTAGAAATGATGGCCTAGACTATGGTTAAACTAGGGACCCTTTACATGACATTTGTTATAACCTTGTAAGTATGCTTATATGCCTATCACATGTTGTTGCATATTACATGATCAATTCCCTATGTGCTATTTGTTTACATTTAGAAAATAGTGCCTTAGGAATATGCCTTGAACCTTGTTTACCCCAACTTTCTAATTCTCTTCTTATGCCTTTAAGTTCTACCGCGTCTGATCTTTTCTAAAATTTATTCTCGACTACGGTGGAATTCTACGCATCTTATCGAGTGGATAAAATTCCTTAGACGTTATGTCTAAATCTTGAAAATCTCATCAAGGTATTAATTCTAATAGCCTATAAGGAAATGGTGTGACACATAAACACCTATATTCTGGATTTCCTGGCAAAAGGCCCTCGGGCTAAGGCAAGCATTTCGTATAAATCTCATTGCGAGACTGTTATGCTTACCTGGGGATTTCCGGAATGAGTGCTAAATTATGGTCAACACACACATCTTCCTCAAGGTAATTGGGATTAAGTCATCTCGACGTGTCCATGTTTCTATTGGCTATGTGGTACCAAATGGAACCATCCGGTTATATTTAAAAAAATATATATAAAAATTCTTGATTTCTTGAACTGGTTTATTTTCGAATTCTAATATTTCTTTATTTCTATCTTATAGAATGTTCTCGTTATCATTGAACTCGTTTTACTCTCCATTCCTATGTTTAAGCGTTATTATACGTTATGTGCCTCATGTGACTACCTCTATACCTTGATGAATGCGTACATAAGTCTTAATTTAAAGGCATTGTGAGCCTAAATCGAATGGTTTTCAAAATTTTAAATTGTTACTTATGGTTTTCAAATCTCCTTAAAGTGTGTCCCATAACTGAATTCATGCAATGCTGCAAAAAGTGGGATACCCGTACCTCGGGATGTTTTGTCAAGGCAAGGTATCCATATAGGTCCAATACGACCGATGGGTCTGTTTACCTTACCTGGGAACCCATTAGGTGAGTGTCCGCTTATAGGTACGCGTGTCTTCAATAAAGTTGTGGTTGACTTAACACTTGAGAAGTCAACGTATCCCTTTGGCTTGCGAATCGAACGTTTACATTTGGAGTATCTCATTTTTGTGTTGAATCGTTTTTGTCATTGATTTTTTTCTAGATTTAAACCGTTCAAGCTTTGAAAACCTATCACAATTGATTCAGTTATTCCGAACTGTAACCTTGATCCTGGCAAACATGATTTTTCTCTTGTTAATGTTACATTGAAGTAATTTGAAGTTTCTGAGTTTCTAACGAATTTTTTTTCTTTTCGTTGCTAAGTCGAGCTTGTAATAATATGTGTGATAAAATCTTTTAACCGTTTTGCACCGTAGGAAATACAAGGGGTTGCAAGTCAACTTATGACTAAGGACACTCGAATCTCCTAAAGGAAATTCTCTCATCTAGACAGGAGTGAATTCCTTGATCTTGATGACCATTTCTTCTTCCTGTTCTTATGAATTTGTATTTTACCAATGAAATTACCTCATTAAAATGGGAGTAAATTTCGTACTTCGATGATGGCTTCAAAATTTTCTATTGTTGGTTTTTATGAAATTTTATCCTTTGGATAGGGGTGATTTCCTTATATTGAGGACAAATTTCACTCATTTTTTATCATGGACTTGTATTTCACGAATGAAATGACCGCACCAAAATAGGAGTGAATCCCGTACTTTGGTGACAAGTTTCAATTCTCGATTTTTTCTTATTATTATGAAATCCAATCATCAAGATAGGCGTGAATCTATATCTTGATGATAATTTCAGCCATCTAAATTTTATGGATTTGTATTTCCTCAAATGAAATGACCTCTTCAAAGTAAGAGTGAATTATATACTTTGATGAAGATTTTCAATTGGTTATATTTGATTTACAAAATTTCACCGTTAAGATAGGAGTAGTGATTTCCTTACCTTAATGTCAATTTACCTCATCTTATTCCTGGGGATCCTTAACAATAAATTAGGATCAAGCTCTCATTTTGGTAGTTAAGAGTTATGTTTTGAGAACTACACCACCAAGCTAGGAGTGATATCCATACCTTGGTAACTGTTCCCATTCATTGATTTCAATTCTACCAAGGTTTTAAGATTCCTATTGACAAGAAACATGTAGTAACTTGAAGGGTGAATACTGTTACCTAATTTATTGGCGATAGTATTCCAACCTATCAAGTCAAAGCATGATTCCTGAACTCAAAAGAAAACCTGGCCACTCTAGATTAATCTTAGTTCCAAAACTGGAACATTTAGATCTTAATCGATTTTTCTCACGTCTTTTTGTTTCAATTGGTCGTTTGATCTAGCTTTATGGAACCTTTTATTTCTTACTTATCGATCTTCATTCGGGTTATCATCAAAACTTAATTGCACGATGATAACACTCCTAAAACAATCTTCCTTACAAAATAAAGTCATTATAAATTTATGTTATGCCTTTTGGTCATACCAATGTTTCTGCTGTGTTCAGGGTTTGATGAACCACGTGTGCAAGCCGTACTTGAAAAATTTATTTGTGATTGTCTATATCGACGATGCCCTGAATTATCCAAATTGTTAATCTGATCATGAACGACATCTTCATTTGATCCTTGAATCCTAATAACAGGAAAAAAAAATGCAATTCTTATTTTTGCATACTTCTTGGGTCATCTTTAAATTCTAATCTTGAAAATCCAAGTCTGTATCATGATTGTGACTTACAAGATTCGTTATTACATTCATTCCTGATGCGGATAAAAAGGTTCATAAATTTCGCAATTAGTAATAATGGTTGGCATAAAGGAAAAGAAGGCATAGCTTGGTATATGTCCAAGTGCCTCACCTGATCAAAAGTCAAAGCCAAAACATCTGTATTCCTATGAATCGCTTGTTTAACTTGAGGTTTTGTGTGTAAAAGGAAACATTTATCGATGAAGTTCATCATCAATTTGCCTCTTATTTCTTGACATCATAATAACACTTGGTTCATCGTTGATCGAATAACTAAACCGGTGAAATTCATAGGTTCTTGAGGAATATCGAGCCAAGAAATTGACTCGTATCTACATCAACAAAATAGTCAGCCACCGTGGTGTGTCTTAAAAATCTTTGATCGGGATAATATACTTATCTTTCGTTCTAGCCAAACCTTTAAATCGTCTTCGAAAACACAAGACAATCTTAGTCAGTTCATCATTCGCTGACCGAAGCGGAAAGAACGATACAATCTTTCAAGATATGCATGAGCTTGTGTCAGTTATTTAAGTAGCTATTGGGATTCTCAATTTCCGTTGATCAACTTTCATACAATTATAGGCCTTTCCATTGGATCGAGATGTCATCTCATTTTGTAAGTTTATTTAAAATGCTTGAGCGTTTGAGAAGGTGGCTTATAGGCTTAAACTACCCTAAGAAATCAGCATGTTTATCCAACATTTCATGTGTCAGATCTCAAAATTTATCTTGTCAATGATAACCTTCGTATCCTACTGGAGGAGTTCAAATTGCATGTTCCTTTGGAGGAAATCCAAATTGGCGAGTCGTGCATTTCGTTGAGAAATCTGTCGAGATTATGGACCGAACGCTGAAGAAGACCCGAACATCTACCACACCGATCACCAAAGTTAGTTGAGAAAACAAGCGTGAAGCTGAGTTCACCTAGGAACGCGAGGGTCACATGAAGAAGAAATATCCCTATCTCTTTGTTTAGCCTTGTCTTTAATTCGGGACGAAATTCCTTAAAGTTGGGGAGACTGTGACCTCTCGTATTTTATTTAACGTTGTTAAATGTCGTTACCTCTTGTAAAGGTTTGTATTGTTATAATGTAAGTATGAGGACTTATTTGTAATTTCCTGAAACCATTATAGTTTGGATATAATTAAATAACTAAATAATTAATGTTAATCATAATATAACATACTAATAATAATAATGAAAATATTAATAAAATGATAAAATAATATTACCAATAAAAGTAAATAATTTTAATAAGTATTAATATTATTATTAATAAAAGAAAAAAAATAAGTTTTATATTTTAAAAACTTGTAAATAATAAGTTTTTGTGTATGAAATAATAAACTTTAAACCACAGAGACTAAAACTGTAATTTTATCTTAAACTAAAACATAAACTCTGGATTAAAAAGAATAAAGCCTAAACTAACAGGGACCAAATGTGTAAATTTTTAAACCCAAACCACTCTCCCCCCCCCCCCCCCCCGGGGATTCTGCTGAAAAAGGTTTTGAATTTATTTATATTCATAACACCAAACAGGGTTTAGCCCAACTGGTTTAAGTCATTGATTGTTGGGCAGGAGGTCCCGGTTCGACCCCGGGCACCTGCCACTATTTTTTTAAGGTCTTTTGTAATTATTAAATTTCAGAAAATTTTCTAAATTATTATTAATCAATTAAAAATCATTTTTTAAATCAGAAATATATAAAACCTTTTCTTTTAAATTCTTAGGAATTTAATTAAAACTCTTATAATTTTATTTTAAAAATTTTAAAAATAGTTACAAAATATAAATTTAGTATTAATTTTTTTGTAATTAAATTAGTCTCTTTTAATTTTCAAAGGATTTTATTTAGTAAATCCTCTTTATAAAATATATTTACAAATTCATGTATATTTAAAAGAAAAGAAAAAATGAATATGTACATATTTAAAATGTGCATCTATTGTAATAATAGAATCATCTTAATCTTTTAAAATTACAAATTTACTATTTTATTAAATAGTAAATAATAACTCTTTTGATCATAAACGTCTAACTTCTATTAATAGTGATTATTACTAAAATCCTTACTTAAATCATTTAAATACCAAAACAATGATAAATGGCATCGATTTAATAATTTAAACCATGGACTAAATGGTTTAAAATATACCACTATAATCACCATGATTAACTTAATACGACGTCATTTAGGTGAACGTTAACGAATCCTCGGCATTATATACAAGACCTTCTTATTTGACATCCTTATTATACCAAGTGAGTTTTCATACCCTTTTTATATTATTTCACACTTTTGGGTGAAACATGTTAAAACGTACCATAAACACACTTGTAATCGCGTTTTAATCTTGTAACACTTGTGCAATTCATCTTATTTTGTCATGGTTATTTGAAATCTTGTAACTATCATGTGATGACCCTTGTAAGATACAATCATTAACTATTGCTAGCTTGGCGACGTCATAGATCTA
Organism: Flaveria sonorensis; assembly: GCA_025506505.1. NCBI lineage: Eukaryota > Viridiplantae > Streptophyta > Magnoliopsida > Asterales > Asteraceae > Flaveria > Flaveria sonorensis. The sequence goes on along the minus strand of CM046440.1, from coordinate 56,918,312 downwards.
TGTGTCTGACAAGCCTATTTGGTGCTAAAGTCGAGGTATTGCCGGCTCCTAGTGTCGTATTCTTGAGCACTATGGGAACCAAGTACACTTAGCTAATCGTTTAATCTTGTAATGGTCATATTTGTCAAGGTTTGATTGTTACATTTTTTCATCCATCTTTATTTACTTTATTCAATAACCTATGACGTGAATTGCCATCTTTGATGTATATCTATGTATGAAAATCTATGGAAACTCACCAACTATTGCTGACATTATTTTTAACATGTTTCAGGAAATGGTACTGCTTAGCTTGTTATTAAAGACTTGCTTACATCTAGGATTGGACTAGATTAAAAATAAAAAAGGCAATTATTATCATATGATGTTGGAAATCTTATGTATTGTTGAATGTTTGAACTTATGTTATTTCTTAGATGTATGTCATGAATATTGCTATTTAATAATATTGTCATGTTTCAGTTAGCTTTGTGTGGCATGAACAATCTTAACCCTCACATCTCGACGTTTCCGCCGTTAAGGTTGGGGTGTGACAGAAGGCAACACATTTTGCATGACGTTGTAGATCTCATAAACAATAGCTTCTTTCGTGGATTGAGGGTGGCTGATCCTTCACCTCTTAGTGGCTATGGAGATGTGTTCCTCATGAACCATCACAGGAGCCTTAGCTTGCTCCTGGTGACACGTGGCCCAGTAGTACGCCCGCCACGAGCAGCACCTCGGGTTGCATTCCCAGATTTTCTTCCCGCCATAACGATCTACACCCTATAGATTCAAACACCAACAAGGTCATTCAATGTAATAGCTCAGATTATGTTAAGTATAGTAAGTCCCTAATTACAGTGGCCAGTTGTGATTAGCCACTTACTTTTCTTTTCATTTCCCAAGCATTTCCTATCCTGACTACATCAGCATCCAAATCTACTAAGCACTTAAATCAAATAGCACACACACATAATACTGGTTAACTTTAAGAAATTAACCTGATGGAACGTAGCTACTTGGGCTGGCATCCCTCCATTTTGGTCCCATTTTCAGTTTAGGTTTTCGAAAATAATTTACCAAATTCTCTATAACTTTGGCTCTGATACCAACTTGTAAGGCCCCGATCCCGGAAGCCCCACAGTTGGTCATTCATAGAATTATTCATATTAAAACACATCTAGATTCATTTAAATAAGAAAACATTGCAGCGGAATAATTTAATAAAAACCATAGCATGCATTAACCATTACTTTTGCCTAGAAATATATTGTTGTTTCTAGTTACAAAAAGAACATACAGTTGCATTTTAAAACAAAAATAACTTTTCAGCGTGTCATGGATGCTAGTCTTTATTTGTCAGGTAGCTTCAACCTCATGCCAACCCTAGCAACACCATTACCTACCAACTGATATGCATATCAAAAGTCAGCGTTGCTGAGTGAGTTCGAGTTTGATAATATAGAAAATATACTTTTTGTAAACTTCACTTGGTGATCATTCATCATTATACATAATCATTCGTTAAGAGGTTCATTATCTTTCTTTCCTTCCTTATCTTTCTCTTTCATTAACTAGGATTGCACAAAGCAAGAACCTACATTGTTGGTTGGCAACAGATGCCGAACCCCTGTCGGCAAACGTTTATCATGGTAGCTAACCCATCGACAGTTGACCCACACTGCTAAGCATGAAACCTGCTCATGAATACGGGTCCCATTCATCATACATTGGTCAATCACAAGGATTAGACCCCAGATGTGCATCCTCATGGGCTGAAACAGCCGCACATCAGTTGAGCTAATGACAACAAGGTCGTGCACCACCATTCAATGTGCTTGAAAGGCTTTTCATTCATTATAAGGGCCCGGGGGTAACATTCATTAGGTTACATTGTGTTTTTCTCATTTCTTTGTGACCACTTATTTATGAATAATATTTTTAAGATACTCATTACCTTATAATCACTTAACATGAAATAATAATTATTATTCATAACAACAGCATATAAGAAAGGAATCAAACATTAGAAACATTAAACAAGCATAATCTTTCCTTATACATGAGTACTTAACATTTAAATTTTGTCCCCAAAATTTCAGAAAATTTCTAAATGTCTACAGCGCATGAACAAACATACATCGGATGGCTTATATTTTTTAAGTGTCCACAGCGGACAGCCAAACTCCACAGTGACAGCCAAAGCCCACAGCACATGGCCAAAATATTCTAAGTATCCACAGCGGATGAACAAGTCCACGGCGGACAGTTCGTAGCTAAGTGTTCACAGCGGATGAACAAAGTCCACAGCGGATGAACAAATCTACAGCGGACAATCATAAAAATTCCTAAGTGTTCACAGCGGACGTGTAAAGTCCATAGCGGACAGAATGCAAAACCTTTCCAAGTGTCCACAGCGGACGTGTAAAGTCCACAACAGACACATGCATGATTTTTTTCTAAGTGTCCACGGCGGACGTGTAATGTCCATAGCGGACACATGCATGATTATTTTCTAAGTGTCCACAGCGGATGTACCATGTCCACAGCGTACACATGCAAAATATTTCTAAGTGTCCATAGCGGACATACCAAGTTCACAGCGGACACCATGCAAATTCTAAGTGTTCACAACGGACACTATAATATCACCTGTAATGCATCATGAGTATTTTCCAGTTTCCAAACAACATTCTAACTTATACTTAGCATAGATCTAACATACACCAACCCAATCATCACAGCATTCACACAAACACACATATATCATAATTCAGTCGTACATACATGGAAAATACATAGTTTGAGCAGAAAATAACAGTTTAATATGCATACCAGCCCCAAACAAGCAGAAACATATAAAAAAGAGGATCTAGAACTCACCTCTAATAGCTTTTGAGTGAAAACTCTTCAAACCCGAAAGCCACCTGGAGTTCTAGCACTAAAACACACAAAAACAAGCTGTCAAACATAAAAAAAAAACACATAAGAATCGGTCCAGAAGTTCAAACCCACTGAAAACTAAGAAGAAAACACTAAAAGACTTCACCTTCTTGAAGATCTTCTTTTTTCTCTCTCTAGAAACCGATTGCAGCTTCTTTCTTTCCTTTTCAGCCGAGGTGTGGGTGTGAAAAAGGAGTTATGGGTAGCCATACTCCTTTTTGAATCTCATAATGGGCAAGTTTGCCTCTTGCATACTTTTACCCTTGCTTTTAAGTAAAACTCTTTTTCTTCTTTTTCTTTTCTTCTCTCTCTCTTCTTTTTTTTTTTGCCGAATTTTTACGGGTGTTACATGAAACAAAATTTATACACTATTTATTTATGGTTTTCTAGATGAGTTATTATATAGATGATTTCTTGATGAATCATTATAGATTTTTTGATAAAATCATATTTTTGGATTAATCATGTATATTTGAACCATTAATTTACATGTGTACTTGGATAAATTATGATGTGTTAAACTTGTGCGTTTGTGTTCATTAGTGTTTGTTTGTGTTCATTTATGTTTGTCAATTATGTTCGTTTGTGTTCGTTTATGTTCATAAACTGTTCGTAGCTTTTTAACGAATGAACATGAACGAACACGAACATTTTTATTTTCTTAACGAACAAACATAAACAAAAAATTATGTTCGATTATGTGTTCGTGTTTGTGTTTGGTTAAAATTAAATGAACAAACACGAACATGCCTATGTTCGTGTTCGTTGGTTCGTTTACAGGCCTAATAATCATGATAAAAAATAAAAAATTTAAATATATATCATTAAAATTAAAATTTTGAATAAATAACTTTATCTATAAAAAAAATATAAACCAAGTTCAAGCTTAAGATATCACTCTTTAGATGTTCTCAATGTAGGATTGTTAACAAGTCAAGCTTGGGTTTGACTGAACTCGATTTGATTTGTAAATGAACTGAATCGAACTAGCTTGGTTTGTATTGGTTTACAAATGATTAGATACGAGCCGGCTGACAAGCTTATTTCGAACGAATTTTTTCAAGTTATTTCAAGTATGATTTAAGTTATGGTTTATTTGAAATTTGTAGAGCTAGTTTTGATAAGTGGACAACATTAGATATTTTGGTTAAAATTAGGTTTAAACTAAAATTTAAATTATTTTTATCAAAAAGTGAAGAGTAAACTAACAACAAATATTTACCTTTCACAAACAAATATATATATCTATATAGATATATATAATTAAAAATAATACAAGCCAAAATTAAGAGGGCTCGAGTTTAAAGGAGTCGAACCGAGTTGGTTTAGTTTAATAAGCATTTCAAGCCGAGTAAGCTTGGTTTCGAATCGAACTAGTTTCGGACTATATTTTTCAGATCGCGCTTTAAATTTCAAGCTACTTGAATCTCCATGTTCCTACGTTGAAAATAGACTTAAAACGAACCGTAAAAACAAGCTTTCAAAACTTACATGAGCCAACCTTAATCTTAGCAAACTAAGTTACACTTGTGTGTGCCACTACCTTATATCACTATTCACTTGTATTACTATAGCTTTTAGAAAGTTAAGATTTATTTTTATATAGTTTGTAATTAAAAGCAAATCACCGATTTACGTTATTATCAAAACAATCGCGCAAGAAATTATTCTTACAACATTTAAACTTCAAAAAAGTTCCGAGTATTATTTTGTTGACATTAATAGTTTCAATTATACACTTTAGGTATTAAATGCCGTATTTATATTTAGACGTAAAGTGAAAGCATCATAATTTTTTGTTTGTTCACACATAATATTTTCACATGTGAAAACATAAATTTTGTTTGTTCAAACATAATATTTTCACTTGTGAAAACAAACATTTTTTTCATACAGATACTTAATGTTAAAATTATCATATTTGTAGTTTTTAAAATTTTAATTTATGACTTTTAGTTAGTTAGAAAGTACATCACTTTAATATTAAGATGCCTCTTACAAACAATGGTTCACACATAATTAACTTCTCACGAATTATCACTTTTTTGTTTTATTTTGTCGAATACACGCGTCATCTACTTTTAAAATTAGTACACTAATATATATATTTTTAATTTGAATCTAAAACCATTTAATAAGAGGGTACATTATTTTACTAAGACGTTGTTTGGCAACTTCTGAATAAACAAGTGCTGAACCAATAAGAGGTCTGAACCAGTAAGAGTTCTGAACCAATAAGTGCTGAACCAGTATAAGTCTGTTTGATTGGACATCTGAATAACTATATAAAATAACTATTTTACCCCTCTGAATTATTTCTTGCTAATATAATTTATCTGTTTGGTCATAACTTATAAGCTACTTCATAAAATTCAAACTTGATTCAATACAAGAAATGAACCCAAAAGCTGAGAAACCACTCACTCACAGCAACCTCGAGCGGTTTTTTCAACATTTCTACTGATCAATTCAAAATCCCATCCGAAACTACAATAACCATACTAGTAACCCAAGTAAACCTCGTTCAGGCATTTCATCAAACACTTCATATGCGCCATCCTCATCACAAGATTCACGAATATCTCTCAAACCCATATCATTCCCATCAAATTACTTCCATACAAGTTTGTGAAACAGATACAAACTAACAGTAATTTCACTCTACATCAGTGATTATACCATGTAATGTTTCTAATCACAAATCTTACAATCTAACTTTAGCCATAAAGTGGGAGTTAACAACATCAAGAAATAATGATCCAAAAGAACATCAAATTGCAAAAACTGTATTCACACCTCAAAAACTTCACACAGAAGATGATTGAGAGGATAAAGACCCTCAAATTGAAGAATCTTTTTTCTCAACTCCCCCACCAAGAACGGAGAAGAATCAATCGACTAAACCAAATCACAACATCACCAAAAACACCAAATCACAACATCACCAACAACAATTCGAAGCCCTACCTGTCGAGAAGCCCTAGAAACGACCACGGATGCGTGAAGGGCGTGCGCTGCTGCCGATGGTGGTGGCACCTGCTGGTGGTGCAGCGCCTGCCGATGGTGGTGGCGACTGCCGATGGTCAGGCCGGCAGGCGACTAGTGGCAGATTGTGGCTGTTGTGAGGAGTTGTGGCGTAAGGGAGGGAAGGCGTAAGGGATTCTGGAAGGAAGGAAGGCAATGGTCAGATAATGAACAAAGTCTAACCTAATAAGAGATCATTCAGACATATTTCCAATCGGACGTTAATTAACCAAACACCCATGTCTGACCGAGTCAGACATAAAAACCTGAATGAGATCATTAAAACCCAAACAAACAGCCCCTAACATCTTCCTTTTGGACCCCTAACAAATTACTACATAAATATCTTCTTTTTAAACTTAAACCTAAATTATTAAGTTTTCTTATGTTACAACTAAAGGTCTACTATGCTAATACCTCTGGCCTATACAACAATCTCCTCTATCTCTGATTTCCCTCCAACGCACCCAACACCCAAACAATCTCACAAATCGAACACAAATACCCCCTGTCGCTCGTCAATAGTGGACCGGACCACCCAACACATCGAGATCTTGGTTATCACAATCCCACGCTTTTGTAATCGGTCGAAGACAAGCCAAAGGGTTTTAGATTTTGGTGTTCAACAGCGACGATAAAGCGGAGCAAAGGTGGTGCCTAACGGTTCGTAGGTAGTTCTGTGGAAGGTCGGATGTGTAATGGAGGTTTGCTAGAACCAATGGTGGCGAAGGTGAGCGGTGGTGACGGTGCGTGTTGGTGGCGATGGTGGGCTTCTGCGTCCTGCGAAGTGGGTAGAGAAGGGACGGGGTTGGGGTTGGGGTTGGGGTTGGGTTAAAGTATTTTAAAAACTATATTAATTTTAGAGTTAATTACATAAAAGTCTATTTTCACTTTTAGTCACCGGATTTGAAAAGTTACAAGATCGATACAATGGTTTGTCAAAACGTAATACAACGTTCCTAACATGGATGGATAGTTAACTTTTATATTAGTTTTTTTAAAATTATCAAAATACCCCTGACTAATTAAAAAACAAAAGAATATAAAACCACCACTACTTGAACCGCCACTTCACCACCGCCGCTCCCACCACAGGTCGTCACTCCGTAACCCCTCCTCTTCAATTTCAATTAAATAATACTTTTTATTTTTTATCATTATTTTTTCTTTCTTTCACTCACAACCACTTTGAAAATATTAAAAATTTTGGATAGGATTATAGTAAAAATGATATTTGATCTAAAAAGCCTAACAAGGATTGTGGGCTTGACATATGTCTTTTTATTGTGGGTTTCGTTTTATATTATTTTGTGTTATTTTTGTTATTGTTTCTATAGATCATATAAATTTGTTATCTATAATTGTATTTTACAATTAGAAATATATAATGATATACTTTAACCAATGTTTGAAAATAACACAATATGTGACTTTTGTTATTATTTTTTATAGATTATATAAATTTACAGTTATCTATCATTATGTTTTATAAAAAGAAGTACACAATGATATTAGTTTAACAATATATTTTTCAAAACTTAGAGTGTTCTAGACAATAAATAATGATAAAAAAATACAATTAGACATTGTATTATTTTATTATTATTTTTAATGTATTAGATTAATTAGGTGTTAATTTATTATTGTGTTTTACATATTAAACATACACAACAATATTATTCCACCATTATATAATTTTTTTAATTCATCATTTAAAAAAATACAATATTATTTCGAAAAGTATAATAACTAATAAATAGATACAATAAACTGTACTAAATACATAATGCCGAGATATGAACTTAAAAATGTAAACCAAATTATTATATCTTTATCTAATAATATTGTATTCGTTTTAAAGATAAAAAACACTTGTTTTTATGATATAATTTTTGTAAAAAAATGATGGCGTACATAAAAGTTATGAACAAGGAAAATAATGAGGGAACTTGCAAAAAGTTAATAAAAATTGTTATTTTAAAATACTAATCTAACAAACTTTTTTCAATTATTTGATCTCAACTAATAATTAAAAAGATCGATGTTTGAGATTGCCTTTTACACTTTTTAGTTTTAAAGCTCTTCTTATTTGAACTTCTCTCAATTATAAGGGGTGAACATTGTCACACCAAATGCACAGATTAGCACTAGATTTTCTCTATTTTTCACTAATAATTATTTTCTATAATATAAAAAACACACTCATATATTTATAAGAAACCTACTGTGAATGCTCCGAGAAGATTATCTTTAAACTTAAATTATCAATGCAATAATATAGTTATTTAGCTATAAACAAATGAATTGAATATATAGAGAACAAAACACAAAAGCTTCAAATAAGTGATACCTCTCTCTTTGCTCACTAGCTTTCCGCTCCGAGAAGATTATTTTTAAACTTAAATTATCAATGCAATAATATAGTTATTTAGCTATAAACAAATGAATTGAATATATAGATAACAAAACATAAAAGCTTCAAATAAGTGATACCTCTCTCTTTGCTCACTAGCTTTCCGCTACACGATCAAGTCGTCCGCCGTAGGTTTCTTCACATAAACCATAAAAAAAGATGGCTCAAAACCAATCAAATCACAACAACAATTCACATGTTTTCCACTTTATTTTCATGCATGATGAAAATGATCGGTCACACATATCCAATTTTTAGTATGTAATGCATCTAATCAGCAGTGACGGAACTAGGATTTTTTCCCTAGGGGTCACTATTTTTTGATTATTTGATTTGTAACGAAACAATATAAAATTTTCAGGTTGTCAAATCCGGGTCGGGTCGGGTCGTCTCGACTTGATGTAGCGGTGCGTATACTCACGTACCCATGACCACCTTTTTATTGTTTGCACGATCAGCTGTAGGAAAAAAAACTATCCAAACTCAACAGTACTCGTTTTACTTCTATCAAATCCTAAAACACCCTATGACAAACTTGACAACAACTTCCCACACAATCAACTGAATCCAGATTGAAGTTGTACATCATGAGCTAAGATTTCGCTTTTAGAACAAAATAATATCATTAACTAATCAACTACTTCTAGTAAACAATCTTCATGCATAAATCGAACCAATTCAAACAATACATCATTCACATCACTTAAACACATATTGATGGTTTTCTTTTCACAACAAAGTAGGCATATTCCTAAAATGTATCAAATATATTATGAATTGTGATGAACAAAATAACTAAAAAATACAAAATTAGGGCTTAACACAATTCTAGATTTCTAAATACAAAAATCATCAAACAAATAAGTGAAATAACAACAATAAAAACACCACACAAAATCTAGAGGTTGAATATTCATTTATAGAGAAATTACAAATATATAAAGAAACTAATTTGAAAAACTAACCTTGAATCATAAAAGCTTGAATAGTTGAAAGACAAATTAGCAAATAGACCACCGGTGACCGGTCGCCGCCTCGTCATCACCGGAGTTGATGGTCGCCGCCAGCAGGGTGCAGCAAGCAGCAGCAAACAACATGTCGATGGGAGGAGCAACAGGTCATGGGAGGAGGCGAGGAGCAGCATGTCGATGGGAGAAGCAGCAGGTCGTGAGGTCAATTGGGGGGGATATTTAGGTTAGGGTTTTAAAGTAGGTTAAAATTAAGGGTAAATTCGTAATTTTTCAATATTGATTGTGAAAAAAAAGGCAGACTTGCAGTAGAGTCGAACCCACGACCTCATTTCCATAAACATGCGCGCTTAACACTAAACCAGGTACATATCTAAGTCATAATGCGAAACTAAAAATACTAATGGGTTCACATCCTGAAAAACTACGGATTCACTAAAAATTTCGATATTATACGTTACACTACCGGCTCAAAAATCAATGGGGTCACTTGACCCCCTTCTCGTAGGCATAGTTCCGCCCCTGCTAATCAGAGTCGGCTTAACGTTTTTGTAGGCTCAAAACAAAAAAAAAATATGAGGCCCTCAAAAGAATATTGATATAAACCCTTCTTCTTTAGCCGGACCTGAAACCGGCAATAATAAACTAATAACTTTACAATTGGCGGAGTTAAAATTTTTTTTTAAAGTTATTTATAGTGCTTGTATAAGTATATTTAGATTAAGTTTATAGATTTTTTTGATGCAAAATCTTTAATGAATTCTTCGAAACATCAAATTATTTTAGAAAATTCTTTTTCAATCAACAAAAGAGCTAAATCGTTTAATCTTTCTTGTGACGTAGTAGATCGAAATAATTTTTTATAAGATTTAATTTGGAAAAGCTATGTTATGCAGAAGCAACAGTTACGGGAATTGTTAAAATAACTCGGTAGACAATAAATGCATTTAGAAAAGAGTTAAAGTTTTTAATATAATTTAGTATATCAATCATTGTGTCAAATTCTTAGTGTATAATTTCTCTTAATATTTTTAATTCTCGAAATAGATCCACACCATCAATATCTACATTATCATTATGTTTTAAAGTATTTTCAAGAAAAATACATTTCTTTATTAAATTTTCTTCATCGACGGATTTTAACTTTTTTATACTAAACAAAAAACCAAACATAGTTTCGAACTCTTTAAATTGATCAAATCTACTTTTAAGTGAAGAACTAACTTGATCTACTATGTATAAGAAGTAATCGGTTCTAAAACTTTCAATTGATGTTTTTATAGTTTCATCATCAACATTTTCATCAAACTTTTTATTTCTATGAATAAGTCGTTTATCATGAAAAATAGGTTCTACATTCATCTTTAAAGCGATTTCTTTAGCTACAATTATAGCTTTTTCAAATCCCTCATCTTTATACTTCTTAAAAAACAAAGAAGTCCATCTAGTTAATTTATAGCATCATCAATACGTATGTCTTTTACTTGTAAGATTTTACTAACAATGTTAATAGCATATAAAATGTCATACCAAATAACCATTCCTAATAAAAATCCAAAACTATCAAACTCATTCATAATTAAGACCTTAACCTCACTTTGAAGTTTAGCATCATCAATCTAATCATATAAGTCCAATAAATCTTCTCTTAATTGTGAAGCTTGAAATTGAATTGCTTTAACACTTTCTATTCGACTTTCCCAACATGTTTAGATAATGATTTTAGAGTTAGCTTAGGTATATGATTTTGTAGTATATCTCATCTTTTAGTGGATGATGAAAACATTGAATAAATAGGTTGTGTTATTCCAAAAAAATCTTTAGCACTACAAGAACTAGCCATATCACTAATTCTAAATTTAAACTATGACAACCATATGGTGTATAAAAGGCTCTAGGGTTAATATCCAATAATCGTCTTTGCACTCCTTGGTATTTTCCTTTTATATTTGATCCATTATCATAATCTTTTCCCCTAATGTCATCTACATCAAGTACTATCTTATTAATTTCTTCAATAATAACATAAAAAAGCCCTTACCGGTTGTATCATTTATTATTAAAAATTCTAGAAAGTATTCTTTGACTTGTATTGGGGTTGACGACATATCTAAACATCGTAAGATAATGGACATTTGTTCTTTATGACTTGTATCGAGTGTGCAATTAAGTATAATTGAAAAATATTTAGTTTCATTAACTTTACTAATAATTTTTTTTGATTTCATTTGCTAATAAGCTAATTAGTTCATTTTGCATATCGTGTCCAAGGTAATGATTATGAATTTCATTATTTTTTATACGTCAAATATGTTCTTGCATTACTGGATCAAATTCTGCAATCATCTCAATATCACCTAAAAAGTTACCATTGTTTTCTTCAAAAAGTTTTTCTTTACTCCCACGAAATGATTCATTTTTTTATCAAGTTTCTTCACAATGGCAATACTTCTTTTTAGTAAAATTTTCCCATGTTCCCTATCTTTATTTATTTGATCTTGAATTTTTATTTATCAATTGTCTTATTTTTCACCAATTTATCTCTAGATCCATCCATGTTCTCATATTCATAATATGTATATTACTTCTTTCATGTTCTCTTAGTTTAGAATAAAATTTCTCCAATCATTACGATCTTCGTTTGCTAATTTACTTGTAAATTAATTTACATTAAATAATTTACAACAAAAACAAAATGCTCTATCAAGTTTTATAGAATAAATCAACCATTTTCTTTCATAGTTTTCTTCATTAGGTAATTTTTGCATATAAAAAGAATTATTAAAGCTTCTTGAAAATTCATCTTTTGGAATTTATCATTATAAATTTTAACCGGACCTTTTTCTATAATTAGATCTCTAAAATTATTATTAATATTATTCAATTGGCTAGGATCAACATAATTTAAAGGTTTTTTGGTTTAATTCTCATTTGTATGTTCATCACTATTTATAGGTTAATCAAGGTTTTCTTCAAGATTTTCAAAGTGGTCATTATTATTTGTAGGTTTATCAAAGTTTTTATCAAGATTTTCAAAGTTTTTATCATTATTTGTAGGTTTATCAAGGCTTTCATCAAGGTTTTCATCAATATTTTTAAAGTTTTCATCATTATTTATAGGTTTATCAAGGTTTTCATCAAGATTTTCAAAATTTTTTATCATTATTCATAGGTTCATTAAGGTTTTCATCAACTTTTTCAAGATTTTCATCAAGTTTTTCATTATTATTAGACGTTGTTGTGGTTACAAATTTTAACATTGATCCTTTTAGTAATTCATTTAAAACTTCTCGTTTAGCCTTGTTATCCCTTTTTGATACACCACATTCAAACTTACGGATTCGGTTTCACATTGTTATAAATTCTAAGCAGCCAAGTTATAATTCCTAGTTATAGTATGTAGTGTAAACTAAATAAGATTCCAGAAATAAACTAATGAAGTAATAAAACTAATCAGATTCAAACAATTAGATAATCAAATAAATCAATCAAATATCAGAAAACTAATAACCAATTCAGAATATCAGATCCTATATTCCTATTAATCAGATTCAAGCAATGAGAAACAAAACAAATAATCCGATTCAGAAATCAGGAACAAATCAACAAATCATAAATTCAAAAAATTAACCCGATCGCAAGTTAAAAGTTGACTTCTTGCCTTCTTAATCGCAACTTGCAAGATCAAAGTTCACTTCTGCCTTCTGGCCTTTTTAAGATCAAAGTTTCACTTTTAGCCTTCTTAATCGCAAGTTCGCAACCCTTCTTAATCGTAAAATCCAAAATCGCAAAAAGCAACCTAATCTTAAACGATTCGCAGATTGAATAGTCAATAGTTGAATTGTAAGTTGAACTGAAAGAGGCGAGTGAGGATTTATTGAACAATTTCAACCTAATAATATTGTTATTGATCTCGACGAGTCGCAAGCAATTTTGTTACCGTTGGAAGGGGCGACCACAGCCATGCTTGAAGCTTGATGATTACCGAGAAACCAATGGACCTTTCATTATCTTGAGACTTGATGAAAGAGGCGATCATTTGCTGTTGTAGAAAGAAAAAAAAGTGAGGATAGAGGCGGTGAGGTTAAGGAAGAGCCGCTTAGGGCTTTTGAGTCTTAAGGGACAGATTTGAGGTCACATATGATATTGGGTCAATAATATTTGAGGCCTTATGATTTTGAGAGGCTCAAAGCCTTAGCTTCGGCCAGATATACTATTGGGCCGGCCCTGCATCTAATCTGAGTTCAAGTTGTTATACATATTTATATCAATAACTTAAATAGAAATTACACATAAATCTCTAGTTGAAAAAACTTTTAAAACCCAAACCCAAGTTCCTTGATTTCTATATGTACATGTTTAGAGCTTAAAAGGTGCAGTACATATACCATATAATCAAACATGAACTACAACTACTTTTGAATAAACATCACCCAAACACATCATCTCCAAGTAATACCATAGAATAATGAACTATTTAGCAAACAAATTTGTCTAGACGCGTTCAACTATTCAAGCTCTTGTATTGAACTAAATTCAAAAAATTAAATTCAACTATTGTTTTTATATAATTTAAAAAAGAAACAAGAGTTCTTGCACTACTTCACTCAATCAACCATACAGCATATTACTATTACAATAAACAAATGATAATCCACATATATGCATGTATGAATATGTTAGTCTTGGTACTGTAAAAGTTACAACACCGTCTTCTAAACTGTTGTTATTATTATTTTTAACCCTAAAGAAATTATATAGAAGTTTGAAGTTTACATCATTTGAATAGAGGAGAAAAACAAGGGAGCGATAATGAGCAGGAACCTTGTAAGGCTCTCCGCTGTAGGTAAAAGATTCTATGGTTGCCAATGGTGTAGGTACAGGTTTGGAGTAAAGGAGGTTGGCCCAGTCCATAATATCACAAGCTTACTTGGATTGACTGAGAAAAAGATCATCTGTTGTTTTAGTTACTTCAAGACCAAGAAAGTAATTAAGGTCATCAAGATCTTTGATGGCAACTCGCTATGTAACCGATGGATGAAGTTGGTCATTGCTTGTTCTTGACCACCGGGTTCTCATACAGTCGTGCTGACACATCTTTAATTGAGGTCACCGAGATCTTTGATGGCAGCTTTGAACACCGGGCTGAACGTGTGAGAAAAAAACAAGAGTTCAAGACCAGGTATCTGACTGAATCCTTGAGCCGTGATTCGGGCCTTATATCGATCAACTTAACCATTGGGATGGTATTTAGTTCGGAAAAGCTATTTAGAGCTAACCACATTATGAGTTGAAGGGCGGGGTACCAACGTCCATGTGTTATTGTTACTTAATGCGGTTAGCTCTTTGTGCATGGCATCAAGCCATTTTGAATTCGTTTGATGCAGACTTGAAGCCACATGGTTCAGAGGAAGAAAATAAATAAGGTGGAGTGAAGTCCATGATGTTGAGTGTGAAAAAGGTTCGTCTGATGTTTGGTTTAAAAACACCGACTTTGGAACGAGTGACCATGGGGTGAGACGAACCACCCATTTGAGTGGGGAGTCTATTAATTATGTATACCACAGAACTAAATGCTTCAACTCAAAATTTAGGAGGAACGTGACCATTAAAATGCATTGTTAATCCTGTTTCAACAATCTGTTAGTGCTTTCTTTCGACTCGTCCGTTCTATTGAGGAGTGTAAGGACAAGACAAACGATGAAACGTTCCATTTCCCTCAAAGAGTCTACAAACATGGTGGTTCACAAACTCTATGCCACCGTCACTTTGGAATATTTTAATTTTTCTAGAGAATTGAGTTTGCATAAATTTTATAAAGACAAATAATATAGTGTGAAATTCAAATTTCATTTTTAAACTGTAGAACCATGTGAAACCATAAAAAAATAGCATAATACCGGTAATTATCCACTGACATCACGGGAGATGGTCCCCACAAGTCACAATGCACCAAGTCTAGTGGGTGTGATGACCGTTTTACATTAGCTTCCAAAGAAAGACGACGTCCTTTGGACTAGGGTTGCAAACGAACTGAACGTTTAGCGAACGGTTCGTGAACTGTTCAGCGGGAAGTTCGTTTATCTTCGTTTGTATAGCAAATGAACGAACACGAACAAGAATATTTCGTTCATTTAGTTAAACGAACGAACATGAACACAAGCCATGTTCGTTCATTTATGTTCGTGAACGTTTGATAATGTGTTTGTTAATATCTTTTCGTGAACGTTCGATAATATGTTCGTTTATGTGTTCGATTATGTTCTTAATTTTTGTGTTAGTTATTTTTATGACAATTATGTCAAGTGTTTTTGGATATTTATGTTAAGTGTTTATTTATTTTTGGTAAATTTTGTGATGGAAATACTGATTTTATTCTAAAATAAATATATGATCATTTGTATTCGTTTGTGTTCATACACTTCTTTGTGTTCGTCATGTTCATGAACATTTGTTTGTTTTCATTTGATCTTGTTTGTGTTCATTTGCGTTCGGTAAGTGTTCGTGAACAGTTCATGAACATGTTCATTTCCTTAATGAACGAACACAAACAAGAAAATCCGTTCGGTAAGTGTTCGTGAACATTCATGAGCAAGTTTATTTCTTAATGAACGAACATGAACAAGGCACGAACAAGGCCTTGTTCGTGTTCGTTTGTGTTCGTTCGGTTCGTTTGTAGCCTACTTTGGACAATTTGCACGATGAGCATAACACCGGTTTAGGTGAAATAGAGGTTACATTCAAACACCCCAATTTATTCAACAAAGAAATTATGTCAAATGACACTTGACCTAACTGAAGATGCCATAGTTCATATGAGGCTTGTCGAGAAGAAGAGTCCGCAATAAGAGCTTGGGGACCGATGTTGAGAACATACAACCCATCTTCACATTTTCCATTGGCTAGAACTTGCTTCGTGGATCGACCTTGGATATAGAAATAAGGATGTGAAAATAGCACATCCAAAGGATTTTCAGTAGTAAGTTTACTAATTGAAAAAAGATTTTTAGTAAGATTAGGAACCACCAAAACACCATTTAACCGAATGTCGTTGTAAATAGTTGTAGAACCAACATCAAAAATTAGAAGAACATTACCGTTACCGAATGTGACGAATCTCCCGTATGAGGGATATGATTGTTGACAACCTCCGTAGAAAAGTTCATATGATCAGTTGCGCCCGAATCCACATAAGAACCAATGTAGTTTGTTAGATTCAGCAACTGGCTGATCGATCGCAGACAACTGATCGCACAACCCTTTGAACTTCCTACCAAAATCTGCAACAGACAGAGAACCTTTAGTTGTCAAACGGAGCTGGTAATGTAATTTTTGTACGCGTTCGATAAAAGTGTTGGTGTAAGATTCAAGGGCTGGCCAAATTTGACGAGTGGTCAAGAGCAGTGGATGATCATGAACCATCAAAGCAAGATACGAGACGTTGAAACGATAACAATGGAAACATTTGATTTCACCAGAGGAGATAATTGGATGAAGATTGCTTGATTAGGATCATGTGCAATATTGTATTCATGGATAAAGAGCCATCGGTTTCAGTTGTGGATGAGGTAGCCATGAGGATATGGTGATGAAAGGAGGGAAGACAATGATGAAAAGAGAAGGGAAGGGGAAGATAGAGGGATCCATGGGTATGAAAGGGGTTATGGCTTTTTGGCTCATACCATATTGAATAGTAATTGCTTACCCATAAGAGCTTTTACATTCCTTTTCTTAAAATTTTGTGAGTAAAATCTTTATATTATATGAAATGATTGTAAGTGGTTGTGAGTGTAGAATAAGTAAATTTAAGGAAACATTATTTAACCTTTATATTTTTTTAATATTTTTGAAAGTGGTTGTTTGTGGAGGAAAGAAAAAAATTAATGATAAAGGTATAAAAATATTATTTAATTAAAAAGAAGAAAAATAGTAATTTTTAAGAAAATTACAAAAATAAAAATAAAACATAGGATGTTAATTGTCACGGACTGATTTATTCAGCTCGAGTGCGGCACTTAGATCCGTTCTAAGTAGCCTTCTTGATCTCAAATGGATGGTTTATGCAGCGGAAGTCTTTGTAGGGAAACGTTAGATTTGTGGTATGCAAGTGGAATGCTCGTGATGTGTGATTACAACACAAGTGGATTGCTTGTATTACTATAAACACAAGTACAATACTTTGAGTTACAAAGAACTTGGGTGTATGCAAATGAGGTACTACTAACCTATTTATACTAGTTTCATGTCTTCTAGATTGTTCTATATCTAGATATGTCTTTACATAATATCTAAGACTAGATATTTAACATGGAACACTCTAGTTTATCCAAGATCCATCAAGGTTGCTTCCAAGGCTAAATTATGTAGTTCTTTCTAGTGTCTTTTATGATTATTCATGGTTGTTCTAGATAGCTCTTCATAGCAGCCCTTTGAGCCACGTTTTCTAGTGCCTTGTGGGACGTTCTAGAGCTGTGACCTCTCGTATATTTGTTAGATTGTTTGTTAATTCCGTTACCTCTTGTAAGTGGTTGTTTTGTCATTAATACGAATACGAGGGCTTATTTGTAATTCTTTTATCTTGATCTTATTTGTTATTTAAAATTATTATAAATTGTTTGTTATTAAGTAATTAAGTTAAAAATATATAATAATAATAATAATAATAATAATAATAATAATAATAATAATAATAATAATAATAATAATAATAATAATAAAAATATTAAGGAGTAAATTATAAAATAAATATATATAAAACTTTTGTTATTTAAATGATTAAAAAGTAAATTATGGATTTGGTTAAAAGTTTTAGCTTGAAATGTTAACTTTCAAATCACAGGGACCAAACCTGTAAATTCTTTAAACCCATTTCCCCTTCCCCGTTTTTCCGGCTATTCCTCCGGCTGAGCTCCGGCCGAGCTCCGGCCAACCTCAAAACCTAAACTTTAAAACTCCAAATCGAGCTATTCGAATCGTGGAACCGTTTCGAACCCGCACATGAATATTAATTTAACTTTAATCTCGGTTTGATGTGTATGCGAACCTGTAACCAAAAGCTTCATGGAATAAAACCGTTTCAACCCTTTAAACTATGTTATTAAAGCAATTAGACACAAACGAACGTGCATCTAATCATTTCGAAGTTATGTGCATAGTTAAATCCACTTGAAACGGCCATTTACACACTGAATTTGTTATGAAACACCTGAATCAAACATTGAGTTGTTGGATACCAAATCATTCAAATTGAAACTATAAATTAAGGGGCAAATGATCGAAACAGCCTCTTTTAACTCCCTGTAACCTCAATTTCTCAAAAATCACACGCACACATCGATTTTGCTCCTCGAGACCTCATCGGCTATCCATACTATTGTTTCCTTTCAATTCAATCTGAACAGGTAAATTAAACCCATAATTCTACTCGATTAACCATGGAGAATCAAAGCCCCATGGTTAATTTCATTATCATAACCGGATTGATATTCAATTTGCTCGATTTAGATTCTAGGGTTTTAATGGATTGGGGGAAATTTTATGAGAAAGCTTTTGGTATTTGTTTTGTGTTTCAAAACACAAATCAGGGCCTTGACCCACTGGTTTAAACATTCGAGTGGTGGGCAGGAGGTCCCGGTTTCGAACCCGGGCCCCTGCATTCTTGTTTTAAACATGATTCCGTTGAATATTTTATATACAGAAAATTTTAATATATTATTAAATTTATATAAAAATCATTCTTTAATCAGAATCTAAATAAAATTATTTTCTTTTAATTTTCTAGAAATTTAACTTAATAAACCTTTTATTTTTACCTTGGAAATTATAAAATTGTTATAAAATATATTTCCTTGTTGTAACACCCGGAAAATTTTAAAAGACGGGAAAGAAAGAATAAAAGTGAAGAAAAGAAGAAAATGTAATAAAACCCAAATAGAGGGTTAAAAGTATGCAAAGTACAAAATATAATATAATTTTGTACAAAAGCAACATGGCCGCCCATGCCATGTTACTTTTCACCTTTTTGCAGTCGGTTTTTAGAGAGAGAAAGAGCAGAGCTCTCGGGTTTTTGAAGAAAGAAGAAGAGGAATTCGAATTCTAGGTAAGAATTCATCTTTTTAAGTTGTTCTTGGTCGGCCTATGCCTCGGTTGTATGCTTATGTGTTTGTATGTGTGTTCGGGTTGTGTGATTTGGTGGGTTTTAGGTGTTTGAACTCATTTGCAAACGGGTTTGAAGAAGTCATACTCGAAGGTTGTCAAAGGTGAGTTCTAGAACCCCCTTTTTACTTGTTTTAACTGATTTTGGAGCTGGAAATGCATGTATGTATGTTTTTATGAATGTGGGTTTTGTACCCGTAAGTATGTGTATGTGTGAATGTGGGTGGGTTATGATTTGGGTGATTTATGATGTTATGATGATGCCATGTTCATATTATGATGCTTTAATGCTAGAACTAAGTTAGAACATGTTGAATTGATGATGTTGGGACTGATTATGATGCTGATAATGAGAGTTGGTTGCCCATGCACCTGAAATTGGCCCATGCGCCCAACGGTCAAATTGCCTAAGTGTAGTCCCATGCGCCCAAAACCCAAGCGCCCGAATAGTATCCATGCGCCTAGAATAGGCTGAATTTGACTAAGTGTTCCATGCGCCCAAAAACTGCCCATGCGCCTAGGCACTCATGCGCCTGCATAGTGCCCATGCGCCTAGGCACTCATGCGCCTGCATAGTGCCCATGCGCCTTGAAATTTGCCCAGGAGACTAAGTGTTGGGTCATGCTCCCAAATAGTGCCCATGCGCCTGAAAGTTCCCCATGCGCCTAAGTGTTCCCATGCGCCTGAAAGGTCATGCGCCTGCATAGTGCTCATGCGCCTATGCCTTAGAATATTTTCTGAAATTTTAGGGAAGAATGTAAAGTGTAGGCTTTGACTTGGGATGTTCCCGGGGGTAATGTAAGTTGACTTATGATGTCATATGTGATGTGATGATGCTATGTATGGTATGGTTATGTTTATGTTATGTTCCTTATTACGTATGTTTATTTTTCGTGGCCTTACGTGGTATGATTATGAAAAGTAAATGGAAAGTATTATGTAACGTAAAGCGGAAGATAATGAAAAAGGTAACGTAAGGAATGAATGAATGCATGCATTAATGAATGGAAGTAATGAAAGTCTTGCAAGCAATGTATGGAGGTTCACACCTAATGAAGGGTGTTAGCTCAACTGTGTGCGGGTTAGCTACCCCGGAAGTATGCACACTGGGGTCTAATCTTTGTGATTGACCATATGTATGGGACCCTTGCCGCTTGCCCTAGGTACTAGAGTCAGCTTCTTGCACAATGTTCGAGGTCTATGATAGACCTCAGGCCCAGTAACCAGCTTCATGCGCAATGTTCGGGGTATAGCACATGGCACTGGTCCGGAATGAAAGATGAATGATAATGATGAGTGTACTTGCCCCAGGCCCATGAGTCAGCTTCGTGCACAATGTTCGGGGTACAATACATGTCATCGGAAGTTAATGAATGTACGTATAGTACGGTAAGAAAGATAACGAATGATAAAGATGACGTACGATGATGAATGAACGGAAGTCAACGAATGACGATGAAAGATAATAATAAATTATTATCTATGTGTACGTATGATGCATGATCACATGTGAAAGTAAAGAAAGAATGGTTTAAAACGAAAGAAATGTATTTTATTTTATAAAACTAGAACTCACTCAGCAACGCTGACTTTTATGTGTTTCCAATTGGCGGGTAATGTTGCTGAGGATGGCACGGGGCAGCTACTTGACATTTTTGGATGGCATCCGTTGTTTAGATTATAATGTTTTTTGTGATGTAATGCAAATTATGATATTTTGTAACAGTTAACTACAATGTATTATTTTGCAAAAGCAATTATAATGAAATGGTTTAAAATTATTCCGCTGCAATGTTTTGGAAATTGTAAATGTAAATTATATGTTTTATGTACGATGATTGTCCAACTGTGAGCGTCCCGGGATCGGGGCCTTACACTTGTTAGTTTTAAACTTGTAATGAAATTAATCCTTTTAAATTCTCAAGAATTTCAATTTAATAAATCTTTCATTTTTATAAAATATATTTTCAAGTTTAAATTATGTATTTGGAAGAAAATAAATCTATATACATGCATATTTAAAAATATTTCATTTATTGTAGTTATGAATTTGTTTTAAGACTATATCATTTGTCATAAATTAATTTAAGACTACAAATTAATATTATATCAAATAGTATTCTAATAAATTCTTTAATTATAAAATTTTAATTTCTTACTAATAAAGTTATTATAAAATTTCTTAATTGGTTATTTAAAATTCTAATATAATTATTTATTATGTTTATTCTATAATTTATAATCCTTGGTTAAATGAGTTATGAGTTTTCAAATAAATAGAATCGTTATGTTATCACGTTGTTATCTAAAACCCCAAATTCCAAAAGGAACCGTAGAATCCCGAGAAGCCGTTAAAATTATAATAATTATGGTTTAACTTTAAACGCCGTTCTCTAGGTTGAATTTTAACAAACCTCGGCGTTAGTACAAGACTCCATATTTATTCTTGATCACCATGGGAACCAAGTACACTTAGCTAATCGTATAATTTCGTTGTGGCCATATTTGTCAAGGTTTGATTGTTATATTTTTTTATCCATTTATATTTGCATTGTCCTTTAACCTATGACATGAATTGTCATCTTAATGTTTATATATATATGTATGTTCAATCTATAGAAACTCACCAACATTATATGTTGATCTTATTTTTAACATGTTTCAGGTAATGAACCCGTTTAGTATTACTCTTGAAGATGTGAAAACATCTAGGATTGGACCTAGAGAATAATAAAAGGGCATAATTTGTTACTTGATGTCAAATTAAACTTATGTTATGTTGGTTGTTTCGAGACTTATGATTTATAATTATGTATGTCATGAATTTGGTATTTAATAATATTTACACATTGAATTAGTGTTGTGTGGCATGAACAATCTTAACCCTCACATCTCGACGTTTCCGCCGTTAAGATTGGGGTGTGACGAGAGCCTTTCAATGCTGATATGTTGCTGTAGAATTATGTGGGCTATTCTGGAGTCTTCCGGGTAGCCTTGTTTACTTCAAAAATGCCCTTAATTGATAAGAATTAAGGGGTTACGATCTGCATTTTGGCAGGTCGTGACATTCTCCCCCACCTAAAGCCACGACGTCCTCGTCATGTTGCCTCGATGCCCCATGAGTTGTCTTCATGAGTTGCAAAATAGAGATGGTTTGGCCTCGATGCTTCGTATCCGGGTCCAAGGTAATTGTGTGCACCTGATCTCCCTTGATGATATACATGGTGTTTATGAATGTTACTGGGCAGGCTTTTGCTTATCGAAAGAAGTCCATTCCCAGTATGATATCATAGTTATCTAGTGGAACGACTGAGAAGTGCAACTTCCCTGTCCACGTACCGATCTTTGTCTTTACGCCCCATGCTGCTCCTTCTATTGGTTTGGCGTTCCCTGAGGCGTCCTTGATTCATCCTTCTTGCATGGTGATCCTTAAGCCAAGTCTTCGAGCCTCTTCAGGTGAGATGAAATTATGGCTTGCTCCAGTGTTAACCAACGCTTTCACAAGCTGCCCCTTTATTTCCATGATTACAAACTGAAGACCCTTTGATCCTGTCTTCGGGTTGTCTTTGATTGTGGTCGGGTTTGATTGGCTTGCCATCACCAAGGGATTGCCTTCGACTATACTTAAAGTATTAAGTAGTTGAAGTTGCATTGTTCCTAGACAAACCTCCTCTTGTTCTGATGATGTGTCATCAGATCTGATCAAGGCTGTTAGTCTAGCCTTTTTTGAACAATCCTGCGCATTGTACGGTCTATCGCAAAGGAAACATCCTTTGATTATTTGCACCTCCTTTCCATATTTTTATGGTCGTCGATTATCTTCTCTTCGATTTTGATTTTGGTTATTATTATGGGGTCTCGCTCCCCCACCTTTTTCTTTGTTATCCTCCGTAACGATGGGTTTTTGTGATCGCCTTTCATTATGGTCGATCAAGCTTTTAGCAACAACGATGGCTGAGGACTAGTCTTGAATATTTCTTCGTTCAAGCTCGATTCTTGCCTATGTTTGTAAGCTATCAATGAAGTATGAGAGAGACCTTTGGTGACAAGTCTGGAATTTCTAGCACAACGGTAGTGAAATCTTTGATGTAGTCCTTGATGCTACCCTTTTGCTTTAGATTGCGAAGCCGAATCTTTGCTTCGTGTTCAGCGTTTTCTGGATGAAATTGTTTCTTGATTTCTTTTACGAAATCAGTCCAGGTTTGTATGGTGCAAGTACCTTTATCAATTTCCGTGTGCTTTCGTCGCCACCATAAAGCTGCGGTCTCCTTCAAGTAAAGAGTCATCGTCTGTATCTTCTTGGCGTCATCGACAATATCGATGGCCTCAAAGTATTGCTCCATCTCCCAAAGAAAGTCATCCACAACCCTTGCCTCTCGTTTACCAACGAATGGTGATGGTTTGGGGATGTCTACCTTTGTAGAGGCATGGATTATGTTGTCACTTTCGGTTGCTAGTGCATGCTTGCAAACACTTAGTTCGGTTTGCAAGTCTTTGATTTCTCTCTCAAAGTTGGCTTTGAGTTGACCCAACTCCCTTGTGAATGCCTCTTCCATCTCCTTCTTTATCAAGGAGAGGGCGAGTTTGAGATCGCTTCTCATTTCATTGAAGTCATTGCCTAATGACTCAACATGTTGCAAAGAGTCATAGGTGTGTGTTTTGAAGATATCGACTTCAGCATTGAATTCATCAATTTCAATTTTGAATTCGGACAATGCTGTCTCGACATCTTCAACTCTTTTGTCCATGCTTGCAACCAAGTCTTTAGACATGCTTCGAGTCCTCTTGTCACCTTTACGAGTATCCTCCCGCCCACGGGTCTCGTCTCCGGCAACGCTTGTGACTACAACCTTTTCCGGAATAGATGCCATCCCAACGAATCGACGCGACTCTGATACCACTTGTCACGAATTGATTTGTTCAGCTCATGTGCGGCACTTAGATCCGTTCTAAGTTAGCCTTCTTGATCTCAAATGGATGGTTTATGCAGCAGAAGTCTTTGTAGGGGAACGTTAGATTTGTGGTATGCAAGTGGAATGCTCGTGATGTGTGATTACAACACAAGTGGATTGTTTGTATTACTATGAACACAAGTACAATACTTTGAGTTACAAAGAACTTGGGGGTATGCAAATGAGGCACTACTAACCTATTTATACTAGTTTCATGTCTTCTAGATTGTTCTATATCTAGATATGTCTTTACATAATATCTAAGACTAGATATTTAACATGAAACTCTAGTTTGTTCAAGATCCATCAAGGTTGCTTCCAAGGCTGAATTATGTAGTTCTTTCTAGAGTTTTCTATGATCTTTCATGGCTGTTCTAGATAGCTCTTCATAGCAGCCCTTTGAGCCACGTTTTCTAGTGCCTTGTGGGACGTTTTAGAGCATTTCAATGCTGATATGTTGCTGTAGAATTATGTGGGCTATTCCGGAGTCTTCCGGGCAGCCTTGTTTGCTTCAAAAGTGCTCTTAATTGATGAGAATTAAGGGGTTGCGATCTGCATTTTGGCAGGTCGTGATAAATGTATAAAAATATTATTTAATTAAAATAAAAAAAATAGTAATTTTTAAGAAAATTACAAAAAGAAAAATAAAAATAAAAAATAGGATGTTAATGCTGTAAAGGAGGGAAGCTATGAATATATATACACAGATATTACGCTCTAGTACATAAAGAACATCTAAATTACAAAGCATGCACAAAATAGATAAGTTAATGTAGCTTGACAAAAAAATGAAAAAAATCAAAACATTGAAGAACAAAACTCAAAAGTTTATCAAATCATAAATGATCTTAATAAATTTACACACCAGTCAACAATTTCATCATCATGAAAAAAAAGATACTTATATATATTTTTTAATAAATATTCCATGTATTATAAAAATAAAATAAAATAAAATAACAAGTTTGTTAAATACCCATCACCTTCATGTCACCCTACCCTCCAAAATGAACAAAAACCAAACCAACAGCACAACTCCATCCAGATACCCTTTTTCTTGTTTACCAAAATACATATAATAATAATCACACCCACCAACGGTGAAAACACACACACACATATGGCCACCTCAATTCTCCTCTCGAGCTCCTTGTCCCCTCTTCCCCGAGTTACAAGATGCCCCAAGTTCATCTTCTCCACCCCCAAATTCAATCGTATAGTAACACCAATTAACAGTTATTCAAACAGAGGCTTTCTAAAGAGCACACAATTAGTGCCTTCAAACTGTTTGATGAAAACCCGCAGAGTGTTTGTTCTTGGAGAATCCGATACAAGTGTTTCCGATGATGTTATGGTGGGTGAGGATTCTGCAAATTTCGAATTGGCGAAGCAAAAGATTGCATCTTGGGTGTATTTTGCTGGGGTTTTGGGGGTTGTGCTTCTTGTTCTTGATGTTGTGTGGCTTGATAATTCTACTGGATTTGGTAAAGTTTTCATCGATGCTGTTTCGAGCGTTTCTGATAGTCCCGAGGTTAGTTTTTGCATTTGGGTTTGTGTTTAATTGATGCAACTATGCAAGAAATAGTTTAGAAATATCAATTTCTTGTTTACATCTTGTTGATTAACATTTGATGGATACTTCGTTGAATTTGTGAATTTTGATGATGAATAAGTTGATTGGAATGGAACCCCATTTGGGGATTGAGTGATGCTACTTATTTGAGTCAAATTTGAGATGCAACAGTGAATCTTACAAGTTACAACCTGATGCCATAGCTATCTTAGGGCCTGAGGTTGGCATAGGTTTGACACAATATATGTTTTATTTGAGTAATGTGGATTCGAAGAACTAAGATGATGAATTGTACTTACAAAATGTTTTGAACCTGAATGGATAAGTTTGATGATTTGAAGATCTTTGGGGTGGGTTTCTAATGACTGGTTTCTTTATGCAGGTTGTGATGTTCCTCCTTACACTTATTTTTGCCATTGTACATAGTGGTTTAGCTAGTCTTAGAGATCCAGGTGAAAAGCTCATTGGGGAGCGCGCTTTTCGTGTGTTATTTGCTGGAACGTCTCTTCCTCTTGCCGTTAGTACAGTTGTAAGTAATGTGAATTTGAAGAACTATGATATCCTTCTTATTATTTTTGAAACAATACCTTATTCTCAACTTATTTTTGGATTGTATCATACAGGCATGTATCTTAAAATCAGTTTTTAATTGTTTGTATGTGTTGTCTATTGTTAATGTTTTCCATGTGATTGTTTTAGCATGTTAAGTGACATTGAATACTTGTGATTCAGGTGTATTTCATCAACCATAGATACGATGGTGTTCAGTTATGGCAGCTGCAAAGTATTCCATGGTTACATCATCTATTGTGGGTCACTAATTTCATATCCTTCTTCTTTCTTTATCCATCAACTTTTAACTTATTAGAGGTAGCTGCTGTTGATAAACCTAAGATGCATCTTTGGGAAAGTGGTATCATGAGAATCACAAGGCATCCACAGGTATGTCAGCATTTGTTACTTCTAAATTATATGTGGTGATTTTGACCCATTTATGGTTGAATGGGCTGGTTTGGTTTATACATCACCTTTAACGGGTCACATCGGTAAATTTGAAAAGTTGGCTAAAATGAAAATTGCTTGAATGGGTCAAACTGGTTGAAAGTCAAAATATTTTCTTAAGAATTAAGTTATCACTAAGACAATTTAGTTTTAATCCCATTTGAACATTATTTGTGTATTAAACTCAAAAAAAGAAAGGACAAAAGGTGCTTGTGGGTCAGTTGGACCCAAATTGACCCATGCTAAAAGCGACACCCAATCTGACATCAATTCCTATGACCTGACCCGCCCCTTTTGTTTTTTTTTTCAGTTGGTGGGACAGGTGATGTGGTGCATCGCACACACAGTTTGGATTGGGAACTCTGTAGCTGTAGCAGCATCAGTTGGGCTAATCGGGCATCATTTGTTTGGTGCTTGGAATGGAGATAGGAGGTTAAAGATTAGACACGGTGAAGCTTTTGACATTGTGAAAAGTCGGACAAGTGTCATCCCGTTTGCAGCTATCCTTGATGGTCGTCAAAAGTTGCCTAAAGATTTTTATAAGGAATTCATAAGGGTACCATATTTAGCTATTACTGGATTGACTCTAGGAGCTTACTTTGCTCATCCACTCATGCAGGCTGCTAGTTTCAGGCTGCATTGGTAGTGCAGACTTTAAACATTTGTACCAAACACATACCAAGTTTTAACCACATATATTGTTCAAATGTATAGCATTATCTGTTTATTGGCTATTTTTAACCCCCATAACATATAGAGAGACGGGCACAGTTGCAAATTTGGGTTTTCGCTAGCGTGACAATTACAATTGTAAAGATTTTCATGAGCGTTTTTGATGACCGCACGACCAGATCAAGACTCGGAGTGGTTCGATTCTGGCTTCTGACTTCAGTCACAATCTCTTCGCTGCAGGTTTTTACATTAGCTATTCTAAGTTCTAACACTAGACAACAATGATTCATTAGTTCGAAACGATATAGTGATTGACGTTCTAATATACTTGATGATGAAACTAATATGCATCCAAAAGACTTCATTATGTTTCATGTATCCAAGACACTTCACGATGGTTTGGTCAAACCGTCAAAATAGTTCAAGATGAAAGTTCACGAGAGCCAGTGTGTCGTATATATTCATGAAACTGGACATAGGTTCAAGGATGGTTAAGGACAACGCAGATCTTTTTGTGATTTCCGGTCAAGATGAACCTATGAAGCTTAATAGCTGATTGATAATAATATGATGATTAAAGTTAATACTTGATATGATTCTAGAAGAGGGTGAAATTTATGGCAAAGTAACCCAGATTTCTAAAGTAGCAGCTTTAGTCAACTGATCAATCAGTTCTAGTTTTATAATCTCAAATCATTTTGAAGTTGCAGATCCAAACATTCAAAATCTAATATGCGGAACTTATATGACTTCTGTTGCATACCTCAAATGTATTCTATTTACAGTCAGTCCTTATCATTTATCCAACAATTTTAATGATGTAAGCGTAAAGATGATTTTGAATAGGAGTCGATTCTTGTTTTTAGATATTGAAACATGGGTGGACCTACCCTTTGGGTTTTACGCCACAAGTAGTTTTGCATTGTTTCTTTGTTTTGTTAGCTGTATAATCGTGCTTAGATTAGTGGTCTAATGTGTTCATCCATGATTGCATCGCTTAGTTCCTTGTTCTTTTTTCTTTCTTGCTTGTAAGCCTATAAACGAACTAAGACAGTACATGTTATGTTCATTTAAATGAACAGTTTGTTTAATAAACGAAAATGAACTAACTTTCGGCCAAATTTTTACAGTTCAATGGCCCATAGGGTTGGTTTACAGTTTACAGACGTATGGGTTTTTAATTACCCTTCTAAGATTAGAAATATAAATAATGAACAAAGAGCTAGTGTCACAAGATTGTGATATGAAGCGTTTGTAGTCCAACGGTTAGGATAATTGCCTTCCAAGCAATAGACCCGGGTTCGACTCCCGGCAAACGCATTTTTTTTCTCGCTTCATAACTA
The DNA here is from genome assembly GCA_025506505.1 of Flaveria sonorensis. NCBI lineage: Eukaryota > Viridiplantae > Streptophyta > Magnoliopsida > Asterales > Asteraceae > Flaveria > Flaveria sonorensis. The sequence goes on along the minus strand of CM046440.1, from coordinate 56,889,285 downwards.
ACATTATTGTTTCTTTATTCCTCTCATATGTTTTTCCTTAATTGGATTCATTTATTGAGAATCAGACTTCTCTTCATACCCTCAGAGTTTCATTGATTTCCAACAATGCTTTAACAACGGCATTAGGGTGTTTTCATTGGACCCATTTGTTTAATGCTAATCCATTAGGGAATTCATAGTTAGAGTTTTTCTTTATATTGTTTAATTATGATGGGGAAGTTCAAGAAATCGGATACAAAACATGATCAACTACCATTGAGAAGGTCTACCGTCTTCAGTCTACTAATTAGGCATCCTATCTATATATATATAGACAAAATGCTATATATCTAATATTGTTTTTACTAGTGAAGAAGTTACTTATATCATGAGCTTTACAACTTGGATGACAGATTATACCTACAACTATTTAAGTTTCCCCCTTATGTACTACCCTCAGGGGCGAAGCTTCTTAGGGGCCGGGAGGGGGGGGGTGGGGTGGGGCGCCCGCCCCCTCTCTTTTTTCCGTCAGTAGTGTTAATTTTCGGCTCGTCAGTGTAAATTTTATGTCCGGTGGTGGAAATTTTTTAATAAAAATAATGTTCGCCCCCCTTAAAATAGTTTACTTTCACCCCCGCCCCCCCTAAGTTTTGGTTCAAGCTCCGCCACTGTGTACCCTCTCTGAATACTTAACATTTTGACACCATGTACCTAACTTTTCATTGTCTCAGCCACTGCACTGCTAGAAAAAGAATAATTTGTTACGTACTTTTCCAACACAAATATGTAAGAATCATAGTCTGCGGTGTATTTGCACCACAAGTTTTTTAAGGAATTATCCATGTAGGAAATTGTTTGTGAAAAAAAGTAACTCAAAAGTCTGAATGTTTCAGGTTGTCAATTACAAGAAATTGATGTTTCAAACTTGGGTTTTCATCGTCACCAAAATTGTAAAGTTACTCAAATATATAAATGTATCATAAAAACATTAAGCATAATATTATCACTCTACATCAATTAAATTGAACTATAATTTCTATGTCGCAAATAAAATGAGAAATATATCATAATATTATTAATGACCAAATTTTCAAATAATGAAGACAAAGGGGATGAAGAAGTGGATATATCAAATGTAAAATGGGTGGTGGGCATTTAGTGCATGTTTTGTATTTTTATTGAAAGAAGATGAGGGGCAGATATAACCCAGGGATACACCTAACTTTTTAGAGGGTGAATGCTGATCCATATTATTATAGTATCCACAAAATACACAAAAGATCATTATGGCTAATGGAGTTCGAAGAATTAAGCTTGGATCACAAGGTATGGAGGTATCGGCTCTCGGGTTAGGATGCATGAGCATGACCAATAGTCTCTATGGACCCGGGAAGTCCGAGGAAGACATGATCAAACTAATCCACCAGGCTGTCAACTCTGGAGTCACTCATCTCGATACTGCAGACTCCTATGGTCCTTATGCAAATGAAATCCTCATTGGAAAGGTTTATTGAGAGCTATTATTGTTATTATTTAATGTTTATTGTTATTGTTATTGTTGTTGTTGTCACTCTTGGTTTCTTTTGTGATTAGGCGTTGAAGGGATTGGAAAGAGGAAGTGTGCAGTTGGCTACAAAATTTGGGATCAAATGGTTTGATGGAGAATGTAATGTTTGTGGTGATCCGGAGTATGTTAGGGCTTGTTGTGAAGCTAGTTTGAAACGACTTGATGTTGATTACATTGATTTGTATTATGTCCATCGTGTTGATCCTCGTGTTCCAATCGAGATCACGGTAATTAGCATATTGAGATCCCATGTTTTTCTTAATCTTTTTTTTTAAACTGCAACTCACTGACTTATTTAACATACTTCTAATCTGCATCATAACTAATTTACATTAATACACAATAGGTGGGACTCGAACTCCTAACCTTAGAAAGAACATCAACTTTAATGGTTTTATCATTAGACCCAACCCCCGCTGTATATCCCATGTTTCTCTTACTTTGCATTTATTTGCACTTGTTAGAAAATATTTAATTCATTAGTAACCAAGTTTATTAAGTGTTTTGTTAAAATCACTTATATCTTTTTCTATAACAACAAAAACACTCCTATTGATACTTTTTTATAAATGTTAAAATTTTTACAAATTAAGTGATATAAATGAAAGATATATGAAACATGTTTACTATTTAGTGATTGTAATTATCTCCTATTTAATAAGAAGTATTCATGAAGGAAAAAAGATAAATAATAATCAAGTTTTATAATGTTTCATTTATCAACTTCAAAAAAATAAGCACCAAATAGTAACCAATGTTCTATACCTTTCATATAACCTAGATAACTTAATTTTGAAAAACAAATAGTTATATAAAAATCCACAAAATTGAACTAATATTGAAACTGGAATGCTTTTTGTTGTTAACAAAATATCCAGGTTACTGAAATAATATTGAAACTTAATTATTATTTCATTAATTTATCTATCTTCATTACTATTAGAACAATTCAGTTTTGAGGTCTGAATTCCAATGTATTTTTTTTCTTCTTGTTTCAGAATCACTAACTACTAAAATGTGTTTTGTTTGCAGATGGGAGAACTCAAGAAACTAGTTGAAGAGGGTAAAATCATCTATATAGGTATCTCTGAGGCCTCACCTTCCACCATCAGAAGAGCTCATGCTGTTCATCCAATAACAGCTGTACAGTTAGAGTGGTCACTTTGGGTTAGAGTCCATGAGGAAGATGAAGTAATTTCAACCTGCAGGTAATTAACCATTGCTGATGCTGTATGCAACTGAGTCTTAAAGTTAGTTTTGATCGGTTTCTATATGATTTTCAGAGAATTAGGCATTGGGATTGTCCCATACAGTCCTCTCGGATGTGGGTTCTTAGCTTCAGGTCCCAAGTTGGTTGAGGGTATGACAGATAATGATATTAGGAAGGTTTGTGTTATTTGAAATTTTCGAATTGAATGTTACTTGCAGACTTATTAGTTAGAGGGTCATTGTAGGTTTTCTAGATGTCCAACTGATCTTTTTGATGTATCTTTGTAGAGCATTCCAAGATTACAAGGGGAGAACCTTGAACACAACGCGATCTTGTTCGAGCGGTTGCATGAGATTGCACTGAAGAAGCGGTGCACCACATCGCAGTTGGCGTTAGCATGGGTCCTGCACCAAGGGGATGACTTGAGTCCCATCCCGGGGACCTCAAAGATGGACAACTTTAACCAAAACATTGGAGCTTTGTCTGTCGAACTCTCACCACAGGACATGGTTGAGCTTGAGTCTATAGCTTCAGTTGATGCTATTAAGGGCACTAGGTTACCTCCAGCTGTCTTGGCTCTTTCAAATGTTGAGACTGTACCTTTGTCATCATGGAAATAACTCATATTTAGCACACATATTCATTGGCATACTAGAGTTTTTTTTTTTTTTTCCTTCTTTTTTCTTCTTTTTCAAGAGTGTCAAATGGTGAATAAATGTCATGATTCATCATGTTGTATGTCTTGTTTGTTTTAGTTATGAGGTTATCTCCATGTGTGGTGATGGTGGCTGTATTTACAAAAAAGTTATATCGAAACGTGAATATAAATTAGCATGACGCAACGGTAATTACGATGTTGTGAAAATCGACGTTAAGAAAAATCAAATTGAATTTAGTGGAAAAGGTAATATATATATATATATATATATATATATATATATATATATATATATATATATATATATATATATACACACACACACACACACACACACACACACACACACACACACACACACTAGTAACGTGCCCGCTCGATGCGGCGCGTGCGACACTTTTTATTATGATACTCGTCTTTGGTTAGTTTTATATTTAAAAAACTAAATTTCTTCTTTTAAGCATATTATAACAAACATGAAAAAAATTGTATATATTTAAAGATACAAGGGTCTAAGTGTAAATAAGTTTAAAGTTCTATTTTTTAGTAGCGTTAGAAAGACATAATTATTCTTGTTAAATTGATTTTTTGGGTTGTATCTTGTGCTTAAAATATACAAATCTCTTAATTTTGGCTGGAATCCTTCCTTCGTGCATTACACACACACACATACATACATACATACATACATACATATATATATATATATATATATATATATATATATATATATATATATTATATGTATATATATGTATGTATATGTATATATGTATATGTATGTATATATATGTATGTATACATATAGTATGTATATGTATCTATATATATATATATATATATATATATATATATATATATATTATATTTGGCATTGCTTGATTTTTAATAATATTTATATTAAAACAATATAAAAGTATAGTGAAAATGAGCGTTAAGGACCACACATGAATTGAATTTAAAGAAAAAATAAACAAAATATTATATTGACCCGCTTTGATTTTTTTTTTTTTTTTTGGATAAAACTTATATCCAAAAGTAGATAAAAATAAAATGTCGTAACGGTTTGTGACGGTACATTCCATTATTTAAGCTTTTTAAGACATATAATGAGTTAGATAATAAACTGTAAAACGAAGGATAAATTATTACTTTCGAGAGGAAGTTTGGAATATTATTAAATGTTTGCTTTAAATCTTGAGACTTTCAAATAAATAAATTTATGAATCAATCAAGAGCTTGATTTATACTTTTTGTTGATAAAAACAACATAAATTAAAATTGCTAAATTTAGGAAAAGTTTGAACGTCTAAATCAGAGCTAAATTATTGGTTTTGGGCCAGAAGGTCTAGAAGAACTTACAAAGTTGTAACGCCAAAGTTTTGTATGTTTTAAGAGTTAAATGTTTTTTTTTGGTTTTATATTATTTTAATCATTTTTGTGCTTGTATTTTACTGTTTTGCTATTTAAATATCCGTGTTTCCAAAAAGTTGTCAAAACAGTCATTCCATCCAAATCCCTAAATAACGTTAGTTACCAACGTGGGTAAAATCGTCATATTCTTTGGTAAGTTATTATTTTCGTCCCTGATTTTATATCATTTTTTTCATTTCAGTACTCGCGATCAATAACATTTACGTTCATCTTTTCTTCTTCTTCAGCACGATCATTTCTTCTTCTTCTTCAACACCAGTAATGCTAATTTAGGTATGATTATTATCTCTATTTGATTTTAAAACTGTCAAAAACATTGGCACATTGCCGGTTTTTGTTAATTTCTATATAATTTATAGTTAGGCTTTGTAGTAAGTTGTTTGTCTGGTTTGTTGATTATGTTTACAATTTCTCTATGCCTAACTCGTTTTCGAGACTAGTTTCATACGTCTTTTGTAGTGATTGTTTTGTTTGTATTCTTAAGTGTAGAGGTGTACAAAAAAAACCGGTTTGTACATATTAAAAAAAAAAACAGTTTGTACACCTCTACTGTTACGTGGTTTTGCCTTGCTTCCACGTTTATGGCTTCTTTTTCTTGTTCTCCTTTTCCGGTTTGTGTCTTTTTCGTTTCCTCTTTCATTTTCATTATTCATTTATCAAAACCCTTATCAAGAGCGGGAAACTGGCAGTTGTGACATCCGATAATTTTTCGTTACCAAACTCCGTTAGTTCCGTTAGGTCTTGCATACACGTGTCGTGAGCACACACTAGTTGTCGTTGAACGTTGGTAACTTAATAACAATTATCTATGATAAACAGATAATAACTTGATTAATAATGTGATTATTAAGTTGTGCTTATGTGCTTATGTGATTTTAAATATTATTGTGAATTTTATCTTATAACGTGTCAACGTGTTATTTATTGCATGTGTTTTGTAGCTATTGAAAATTATGCATGATTATCATTGTTAGTTTATAATATTTGTGTTTAGTAGTTAAAACCTTTTAAAAAGTGTTAAAAGAGCAAGTTTTTATAAAATGTGATCAAGGAGGGATTAATGTGTAAAAACTATAAAATTTATATTTGGTAAAAACCCAACCCTAATCCCCACCCTCCCCAAAGTCGCGGCCGACCTCCTCTCTCCCTCTCTCTTGCGATTTCGACCAAGAACAACAATCAAGCTTTGATTTTGATCGAGTTTCAAAGGTTACAACACGTTAGCAAGTTCAATTCTTGGCCATTACGCGATTAAAGGTTAGATTTTGTTGGTTTTTCATGGATTTTTGATTATGGCCGGAACCCTAGTTCAATTACCGTGATGAATGTCGAATTTTGAATGTTTGATGATTGTATGATGTTAGTTAGATTGTATTGATGTTAGTTTACGTGGATTATACAAGAAATTCGTGGTTTTGATGCGTTGTTCATACCTTACTAATAATAGTAACTTTTATGCATGAACTTGAGGAATTGATGATGGATTGATGATGTTATGATGTTGATAATGTGTATGAATGTTGGATTATGTATAATCCTTGATCAAGAACCTTGAGTGTTGGATATGAGATTTGTGATTATGATGATTTGATGATGTTGGTGTGTTAGATGATATTATGCAAGATCCATGAGTTGATCATGTAGTTCATACCTTGCTATAAGTAGAAACTTTTGGATATGAGATTTGTGAATTATGATGATTTGATGATGTTGGTCGTGTCTAGATGATAGTTATGGACTTGATTAGACATGATGTTGATGAATTCATGAATGATTTGGGTGTTAGGTTGATTTTGGGTGTTATTTTCCCAAAAGGGAAACTTTAATTCTGAAGATCATTGGATATAGTGAGGTATACATGTTTTATAGTATTAGGATCATGTTAGAATGTTTTTGGATGATGTCTAATGTGTTGGATTGTGTTGATTGGGTCATATGGTTAGTGGGTGCAACTATGGGAGCATATGAGCTTTCTTAGAAATGTGCAAGTATACATGTTATGTGCTATGGTGAATTGTCATTATCGATTATTATAAGAGTAATGTTTTGCTTGTATGGATTACATGTGGAATGTTGAATTATTAGTCGTTATATTTGATCAAACAAGAACTGAATTTGACATGTCACCAACGGGTCAAACGGGTCAACTTGGTCTAATGTGTCATGTTTTCCAAAACCTGAGTCAATGTGCTTATTGAGCACTTAGGGTTGTTAAAGATTCTGTGTACACGTACTTATGTACTTGCGTGTTCTAGGTGACCTCTGAAGGTTATCTTTCCGCTCAGTGTTAGCTTTTACTATTGTTCGTTTGCGCACCAGGTGAGTTCATGCCCCACTTTCTTATACACTCTCTTTTGGGGGAGATAGCATACTGGTTTATAAACGCTTTATTATAGTAAGTTGTGTATAGTGTAACATAGTGGGTTATACCATGGAAGTCCTCACACTTTCGGATCGGTATTATTGGCTTATAGCGGGAAATCTTGGGTAGTACTACTGGGTCTGACAAGCCCCTCCTGTGTGACTCGAGATCAAACGGGTGCAATATTGTCCTAAACTACTAACAGCGTCACGACCTGGTATGTTGTGACGGGAGGCAAACAACGAACACAATCAGCTTCGATCGTGAAATCACTATGGTTACTACTTGTGAATATAGACTAGCTATCTATTTCAATGCACTTCTTATGTTTTACAACTGTACTGATTTATGATTAACGCAAACTCTTGAACTCACCAACCATTGTGTTGACTCTTTTAGTATGCTATTCTCAGGTCGAGGTTAATGCAACATTTAGGAGCACTCACAGGTCAGCATTGTTGAGAACAATTGGGTTTTACTATTGGATAATTTTTGTATTTTACTTTGAACAACGGTTGGCACGTGTTTGCGCACTTTACATTGCATTGCATTATTTTGGGCTTGTCATGTTTACTGAACGCCTCCGCAAAAATTTTAAAGTTTTAAACTCTATTTTGATTGAATGTTTCATATACAGTCGTTCTGAGTAACTAATGACTGAGATCCTGGTTTGTTCACTCGCCTCGCGGTAAAACCCCGTACGTGGATTTTGAGGGTGTGATAGATTGGTATCAGAGCCACTCCTGTGCTGTTTAGGATGGTGGGGCAAACCTCATCAAGGATGGTGAGTCCCCCGGGTTATTCAGAGGGACTCCTTAGGCAAATCCCACATCCATAGATGGGATGGTGTGGCAAACCTCATCGAGGACGGTGAGTCCAAAGGGGGGTGTTTGTAACACTCTAGGCGAATCCCACATCGGCAGTGGACAGGAGAGATTCCTGGTTCATTAGGGATGTCTGGTCTTTAATATCACCAACGCGTTTTGGGAGTATTGGCTGTGGATGAGAGGAGAACTCCACAGTTAAGCATGCTCAGGTGGCAGCAGTCCAGGGATGGGTGACCTCCCTGGGAAGTTTTCACCCGGGCTACCAAAACCAAATCCGTGAGCTCCTTGTGGGCAAAGCGGACAATATTGGTGGTGTGAGAGGCCGGGTGTTATAAAATGGTATCAGAGCCATTGTTTATAGGGAACTAGGGTGCATACACACTAGACTATAACCGTACAGTTTGTTAGTTACTCGTCACTTATTCCTTATGGTATACTCATTGGCATACACATCACGTACCTCCCAACATGGCATCGTCATCAAGAGCTCTAGGCAAGAGACATGCATGATCTGAGTCACCTCCTCCTTCTCCTGTACCTGAAAGGGATCAGACTGGCCTCGACATCCTTACCCCTCTGAAGAGATGGACTGGGATCAGCCATTCGCATTACCCGAGCGCGATCCTCCACGGAACTGGAACTTCTATCCTACCTATATACACCGTATGGTTTACAAGGAGTGTGTGCCAGCTGTAGCTCCTACCCGACCTAGGACTAGGTCATTGACAGTCTCCACATCACCTACTCTTCCTTCCCTAGACATCCCTCTAGAGTAGGCGATTGCAGCTTTAGTGGCTACGTTAGACACTGAGCGACAGCGCATTAGAGGACTCACTGATGAGAACTCCACTCTACGATATGAGATGCTTCATTTGCGTTTCCAGGTAGAGACGCTTTAGGAACGACTCTCGATGGCCATTGGTGGGCATCATACCTGGCAGGCAATGTTGTGGCACTTACTGAGCGCATGAACGCTCAAGAGCATCAAACATGGTGATCGACGACAGATTTACTGATCTGGAGACACAGTTAGCGGCGCTTCAGATTGTCAAAGCCCCTGCACCTGAGGAAGATCTTATTGAAGAAGACCCAGAGGAAGAACCTGAAGAAGAACGGGAAGAAGCCCCGGAGGAAGAAGAACCAGCAGAGATGGAAGAGGACAGTGATGGATCTGACGTACCGGATTGATTCTACATTTATATGGCTTGAACTATATAGTGTTTTTTTTCTTTTGAAACCTATGTGGGAAGGGTTGTTTCCCAACCAACTGAAAAACTAAAATTCTGACATTGATAGAATATTTTGTGACTCATTTACTATTTATTTGTCTTTGGTTATTATTTTGGTTATAAATATTATGGTTGTGATGAATTCATTATTTCTTATTATTTACTGTACTTCAATGAGATAAATATGTTGGATGTTACTCATTATTGTATTTATGAATATAAAGCGAAATATGGACGGACACGGTAAAGGACGTGGGCGTGGCTGTGGACGTGGTGCCGATGCTATAAACATGACCCCCGCTGAGTTGGCCGCTCTGATTAATGAGCATGTACAGGTGGCAGTGGCTGCTGCCCAAACTGGACAGCCAGTAGGTAAATGATACAAGTGGTCTAACTAGTATCTTAGTTGCTCGTTTAGGCTACTCAACTAATGTTTTGGTTTGTCGGAACAGGACCACCACATTGTACTTACAAATCCTTCATGGATTGTAAGCCTCATGCCTACAACGGAACTGAAGGAGCTGTGGGACTGGTACGATGGTTTGAGAAGACTGAATCCGTCTTCGCAAAATGCAACTATCCGCCAGTCGATCAAGTGAAGTACGCAACTGGAACCCTTAAAAGCGCAGCGCTCTCCTGGTCGAATACCCAGGTGTAAATGCTGTGTCAGGCGATGGCTAATGACCTACCTTAGTTCGAGTTCAAGGAGATGATGACAGAGGAGTATTGCCCCCGAAACGAAGTGCAGAAGCTCGAAGTTGAGTTCTGGCAACTCAAGATGCAAGGTTCCGAGATTAAGGCCTATACTACACGGTCTCATGAGTTGGCAACACTATGCCCGGGAATGGTTAATGAAATGCAGAGAAGGATTGAGCATTACATACGTGGATTGGTTCCTGAGATACAAAGTACGGTGACTGCTGCGAACCTCCCTACTATTCAATAGGTTATTCGATTGGCTCACAAGCTTACTGACCAAGTGGTGGAGCAGGGAAAGCTACCCAAACGGGGCGCTGTGGCAAGCATGCGCGACAATAAAAGCAAGTGGGACAACTCTGGCAACAAGGGATCTTCGTCAAACAGCCAACCTCAGCAATAACAACAGCAACAACAACACACTCAGCAGCATCAGCATCAACACCAACAAAGGAAGTTTGACAACAACCGTAGTTTCAATCAGTCATCTTCTTCATCTCAAGGACAAGGTGGATATGTGGGGAAATATCCCAAATGTAATCGATGCAACTATCACCACACTTGCAGGTGTGACAATATTTGATGCTAGCGTTGTGATAAGACTAGACACGCAACAAAAGATTACCGTGGTGAGTTGATGAAGAAGCCTCAGCAATCCCAAGAAACACCAAAAGGTTGCTTTGAATGTGGAAAGGATGGACACTACAAGAGGAATTGTCCTCAGTTGAAGAAAAATGGGAATGGTGCTGGAAATAGTGGAAACATGAACAACAACAACAACGATAATGGCAATGGTGACAATAACGGTGGCAACAACAGTAGAGCTAAAGGGAGAGCCTTTGTCATGGGTTCAGGTGAGGCTCTAAACGCCCCTACTACTGTTACTGGTAAATTTTCTGTTAATGATCGTTTCGCTACTGTATTGTTTGACACTAGAGCCGATAGAAGTTTTGTCTTTACTAAGTTTAGTAGTCTCTTAAATGGTATGCCTTCTCCATTGGAATCTAAATATACGATAGAATTAGCTGATGGTAAGCAAATTCACGTGACACACATCCTTAAGGGTTGCGAGATAGAACTTGCTGGTCATACTTTTGACATCGACCTCATGCCTGTTACGCTTGGGAGTTTCGATGTGGTCGTGGGCATGGATTGGCTTTCTGAGAAGCAGGCGGAAGTCATTTGCCACTAGAAGGTTATCCGCATTCCTCTCCTGGACGGGGAAATTCTCTCGGTTAATAGCGAGAAAGATGGTGCTGTGATAGGCATCATATCATACATGAAGGCACTTAGCAATATTAGCCCTTGTAACCGACAAGCAACCGAAGGAAAAGAAGATAGAGAATATTCCTTTAGTTCGTGACTTTCCGGAGGTGTTTCCAGAGGATCTGCCTGGACTACCCCCTCATCATCAAGTTGAGTTCCAGATTGATTTGACTCTCGGAGCCGCTCCGATAGCGAGAGCACCTTACCGGTTAGCTCCGAATGAACTACAGGAACTATCTGCTCAACTGCAAGAGTTGTTGGATAAAGGATTTATCCGACTGAGCTCATCCCCTTGGGGAGCACCTGTTCTCTTTGTCAAGAAAAAGGATGGCATATTTCGAATGTATATCGACTATAGAGAACTAAACAAGGTTACAGTCAAGAACAAATACCCTTTACCTCGTATAGATTGTCACACCCCAACCTTAACGGCAGAAACGTTGAGATGTGAGGGTTAAGATCGTTCATGCCACACAACACTATTACAAGGTGTAAATATTATTAAAATATTCGTTTCATGGCAAACATTGTCATAATATAAGTTTCAAATTAAACAAGCATATCTTAAACAAGAATTCAACATTAAAGTTCTCATAGCATGCTTTTTATTTTTCTCTAGGCCCAAATTCCTAGATGATATCATATCTTCAAAGCAATACTAAGCGGGTTCGTTACCTGAAACATGTTAAAAATATACGGTCAACATATAATTTTGGTGAGTTTTCAATAGGTTGAACATACACATATATATAAACATTAAGATGGCAATTCATGTCATAGGTTAAAGGATAATACAATATAAATAGACAAACAAATGTACAATCAAACCTTGACAAATATGGCCACAATGAAATTATACGATTAGCTAAGTGTACTTGGTTCCCATGGTGATAACTCGGCTTTAGCACCAAATAGGCTTGTCAGGCCCATAGATCTATGACGTCGCTAGGCTAGCAATAGTTAATGATTGTATTTTATATGTGTTAATCATATAATAATTACAAGAATCTAAATAACCATGACAAGTATAAGATGAATTGCACGAGTGTTACAAGAGTATAAAACGTCTTTACAAGTGTGCTTTTAATAAGATTAACATGTTTCACCCCAAACGTGTGAAATAATATAAAATGGGGTATGGAAAACTCACTTGATATATGACGTAATAGGAACTAATAACAATAAGGTAAAATCCAACGATGTCTTCAAAATTGACCTAAAATAAGCATTCCAAGATTTAGAATTTAGTCGTAAGGTCGAAAGACGATTCACGAAGGCTAGAGTTACAATAGTAGTCGGGGTTCTTGATTTAACAAAGTGATGAGATATGTATATATATATCTATTATTTAACCTTGTTAATTGGAAAGAGACGATGCGATGTAACTACTAGAAATGTTAGAGATTTAATAAGATAAACATTTTCATACAAGACAACATCTGATTTATTAATAATATTTTATGAAATAATAAGTCTAGTAATTAGAACTTAAATATATTTCTATTTGGTTCGTAATAACTTTTATACATTTTAAATCTTTGCAAAAATATATTTCATGATCACTTTTAAAATACAATTGAAAGGTTAAGTTAAAATTCTTAAGAATTTAAAAGAACGTATTTTTCAATCACTAAAATTTTATATAAATATATTTTATACTGATTTTTATACTTTAAAATAAAGAAAATGTACAACAATTAACCAAATTTATAATTCCTACAATTTTTATAACTTTCTAAATAAATTCTGTTTTAGTATAATGTTATAAAATGATTTATATATTAATTAATAATATATTAGAATTTTCAGGAATTAATTATTCCAAAAAAACAACTTTTAAAAATAATTGCAGAGGCTCGGGTTCGAACCCGGGTCCCTTGCGTATCCCTCTTGCGCTTTAACCAGCAGGCTAAGGCGCATGTGGCTGTCCTGAACTGGTTCTCTTTCTTTTTAAGCACCCACACCGAAAACCCCCAATTTCACCGTGAACCCTAGTTTCTAGATTGATCCAATTGGTGATCAAAACGTGAATGTTAACCAAAATCAACTTAGGGCTTTTGTTCCCCACATGAAATCAAGCCCAAACATGTGTTTAATTTACCTGGTTAGCTTTGTTTTGTGGATGAACACCTCTAGTCGTGATGGTCAAGGTGATTGAACGAGGTAATTGGTGTATGATTTCGAGCAATTAAGATTACAGATAGTTGGAAAGGAACAAGGTGAACCTTTCCCCTCTGTTAAATAGTTTTGATTTGGACAATTAGGTGTCCAACGTCTCTAAGGTTTATCTCGGGTGTTTCGAACCATTTTCAGGTGTGCGATTTGCCGTTTCAACTGGAATTAAACGTACCATTGATTTCGTAATGATTAGATGAACGTTGTTATATAGTTAATTTCATTAATTGTAACATTTAAATGTGAAAAACGGATTTGATATTTCGATCGTGGGGTTTCGGTTTCAGTTGGAACAGTTAATGGGTCAAATCGACAGGGTGGGCGTTCGAAACAGTGCACGAGGGTTACCAGATGGGGTGTAACGCGGTTGATTCAAATGATTTTGAGTTTGGGAAGTTGCCGGAACTTGGCCGGAGGTGTGGCCGGAGATATGGCCGGAAAGTCGGGGGTTAAAGGGGGGGGGGGGTTAGTTTTTACAGATTTGGTCCCTGTAATTCTTAAACTTATTAATCTTATGCCCAAACTTTTAAAAATTTACAACTTGGGTCCCTGAAGTTTTAATTTTATTATTTTACGCCCAAGATATTAAATTACAAGTTTTTCAAAAAAATTATAATTAGACTTATATATAATTTTTATTTATTTCCTAGATTATTACTTATTAAGATTATTATTATTATTATTATTATTATTATTATTATTATTATTATTATTATTATTTTTACTTAATTCATTAATAATAAAACAAATTATAATAATTTTAAATACCACATAAGATCAAGATAAAAAAAATTACAAACGAGCCCTCATATTTATATTAATGACAAAACAAGTACTCACAAGAGATAACGGAGATAACAAAATAATTTAACAAATATACGAGAGGTCACATAGATGATTTGTTTGATCAACTTCAAGGATCAAGTTATTATTCTAAGATTGATTTGGGGTCTGGTTATCATCAACTGAGAGTTCGAGAGGAAGACATCTCTAAGACAGCATTCCGTACATGTTATGGTCATTATGAGTTCTTGGTCATGCCATTTGGGTTGACAAATACACCAGCAGTATTCATGAACCTCATGAATCGTGGGTGCAAACCCTATCTTGATCGATTTGTTATTATGTTCATCGATGACATATTGATCTATTCAAGGACCAAGGAAGAACATGAAGAACACTTACGTCTAATCTTGGAATTACTCAGAAAGGAGCAACTGTACGCCAAGTTTTCCAAGTGTGATTTCTGGATACGTGAAGTACAATTTTTGGGTCATATCGTTAATGAGAAAGGAATACATGTTGATCCAGCAAAGTTTGAGGCAATAAAGAATTGGTCGGTTCCCAAGACGGCCAGTGAGATACGATAGTTTCTTGGACTGGCAGGATATTACCGACGTTTCATTGAAGGATTTTCTAAGATCGCTCAACCCCTTACAGCCTTGACTCATAAAGGGACAACGTATAAATAGGGTGATAGTCAGGAATCTGCTTTTCAGTTGTCGAAACAGAAACTGTGTAGCGCACCGATATTGGCATTACTAGAGGGAAGTGATGACTTTGTGGTCTATTGTGATGCTTCTATCCAAGGACTTGGTTGTGTCTTGATGCAACGTGATAAAGTGATAGCCTATGCTTCGAGACAACTAAAAGTACACGAGAAGAACTACACCACTCATGACTTGGAACTAGGTGCGGTAGTTTTTGCCTTGAAGATCTGGAGACATTACTTGTACGGTACCAAGTGCACTTTCTACACCGATCACAAGAGTCTTCAGCATATCTTTGAGCAAAAGGAGTTGAACATGAGGCAAAGACGCTGGGTGGAATTGTTGAATGATTATGATTATGCTATCAAATATCACCCAGGAAAGGCAAATGTTGTTGCAGACGCGTTGAGTAGAAAGAAGACTGCTAAACCATGACGAGTGCGAGCTTTGTAGCTTACGATTAGCACTCACTTGCCTGAACAAATACGAGAAGCTCAGACAGAAGCCTTGAAAACAGAAAACATTGGGTCTGAATCTTTACGGGGAATGGACAAACAGTTTGAAGTGAAAGCGGATGGAATTCGTTATTTCATGGACAGACTTTGGGTACCTTTGTATGGAAACCTAAGGGACTTGGTTATGAGTGAGGCTCACAAGTCTAAGTACTCTATACACCCTGGTTCAGACAAAATGTATCACGACCTGAAGGCGCACTATTGGTGGCCTAATATGAAAGCAGAGAAGCTACGTATGTCGGCAAGTGCCTAACCTCTTCAAAAGTTAAAGTAGAATATCAGAAGCCATCTGGGTTACTACAACAACCTGAGATTCCTATGTGGAAGTGGTAACAGATTTCTATGGACTTCATTACCAGATTACCTGTGACATCCGGTAATTTTCCATTACCAAACTCCATTAGTTCCGTTAAGTCTTGCATACACGTGTCGGGAGCACACACTAGTTGTCGTTGAACGTTGGTGACTTAATAATAATTAATAATGATAAACAGATAATTATTCAACTAATAATTGTTGGTTATTGGTTGTAATTATGCGATTTAAATAATAATTGTGAATTTTATCGCGTAACGTGAAAACGTGTGTGTTTAATCCGTATGTTTTGTATCTAGTGAAGATAATGCATATGATTATTATTGTTAGTTTATATGCTTATTATTTTAAGTTTAAACCTTTTAAAGAGTAATTAAAAGCTTAGTTTTAATAAAATACAAATTATAAGGGTTAAAAGGGTAATTATGGATTATAAATAAAACAAAAATCCCAACCCTAGCCCCCACACCTTGATCGGCCGCGACTTCACCTTCAAACACACACACACTTCGGTTTTCATCAAGAACAAGCAATTCCTTCGATTTTGGACCGATTTCAAGCATCACAACAAGTTAGAATCATCAATTGCAAGCCATTACAATTTTAAAGGTTAGATTTTTACATGTTTTTGATGGTTTTTCATTGTGGCCGAAACCCTAGTTCAAATATTGCAATTGAAGGTTGATTCTTGGTTGTTTGTTGATGTTATTATGTTAGTTAGGTTAGATTGATGCTAGTTAACATCGATTATGCAAGAAAGCTATGATTTTGATACGTTGTTCATAGGTTACTAATAATAGTAACTTTATTTGCATGGATATGGTGATTTGATGATGAATTGATGTTGTTGATGTGTTTGTGATGATAATTGGATGTTAGATTGTTGATTTGAATGCTAGAAATCCAAGAATGAATGTTGTAGTTCATGTCTTACTAAATATAGTAACTTTTGGCTATGAAGGTTGATGAATTGTGATAATTGGATGTTGTTGATCATGTCTAGATGTTATCATGAGCTTGAATTGGTATATTGTTAATGGATCATGAATGTATTTGGGTGTTAGATAGATTTAGGATGCACTTTCCCAAAAGGGAAACTTTATTTGCACAAAATCTTGAATATGATGGTTTGAGTATGTTTGTGATGTTAGGATCATGCTAGTATGTTCATGGATGGTTTCTAAGGTGATTAAATGTGTTGTTTAGGTTGTATGAATGTTGATTTGGTTTGTTACCTGTTTTGGCCTGTTTGTGGAAAAATCATGGTATGAGTCATATAGGTAAGCTAGGACTTTTGTTGATTGATGGTTGATTAAGAATGAACATTTTGGATGATGTGAGCTATGGAAAATTGGTATGTTAATGAACATCAGATACACATGCGAATCTGAGGCCCCTACTTAATAGGATTGACAGGGTTTAGGGTGTGAAGTCGTGAGTGGCTTCACATGGCATGTGATGCGTGATTTGATCCTTGTATGGTGTATTATTTGTGTTATAGATGTTATGAGCATAATAATAGTTTGAGATTCGCATGACTTGTATGATATCTGGCTGTATGATGATCTAATTAGTACATGTCGTTAATGAAGTGTTATATGTAATCAGTTTGTATGTTAATCATGTGTGATAGGCTGTTATGCTTGTTTGAATGGAATTTCACCTATAATGTCACCAACGGGTCAAACGGGTCAACTGGGTCAAATGTGTCTTGTCACTTAGGGTTTCAATATGATTCTGTGTACACGTACTTATGTACTCTCGTGTTCTAGGTAACCTTTGAAGGGTTGTCTTTGCACCTATCACCAGTTCTCTTTAGTCATTATCTTTACACACCAGGTGAGTTCATGCCCCTCTTATTTTTATAAACCTTCTTCTTGGGGGAGGTAGCATACTTGTACTCAAACACTATTTTATTATTATAAGTTGTGTATGTTTTAACATAGTGCTTAATACCTTAAAAGTCCTCACACTTTGGATCGTTAATAATGGTAACTAGTGGGAAATCTTGGGTAGTACAACTGGGTCTGACGAGTCCCACCTGTGCGACTAGAGGTCAAACGGGTGCAATATTGTCCTAGACACAAATATCGTCACGACCTGGTAAGTCGTGACGGGAGGCAACAAACGCAACACAGTCAGCTTCGATCGCGAAATCACTATGGTTATTATTTGTGAATATAGACTAGCTATCTATTTCAATGCACTTCTTATGTTATGCAAATGTTATTGATTATGATAAACGCAAACTCTTGAACTCACCAACCATTGTGTTGATATTTTAGTATGCTATTCTCAGGTTGTTAACACTGCTTGCCATTAGGAGCACCACACGGGTCCAGCATGCATTCTAAGACTCTATTTTAAAGACATATTTGTTGGTATCTATTTATGAGTGTTTAAATATTTTAGGTTGGAGCATGTTTTGCCAAATATGCATTTTTATATTTTGGGTTTGTCTTTTTTACAAAACGCTTCCGCATGGTTTTAAAGTTTGAACTTTGGTTGGTTTTATTTTTAATGTGGCATATAGTGTCGTTCTAAGTAACTATTGACTGTGATCCTGGTTTGTTCACACGCCTCGTGGTAAAACTCTGCACGTGGATTTTGAGGGTGTGACATTACCCCGGACACCTACTGATTGTGACACGATATAGGTGATCGTAGATTGATTGACTAAGTCTGCACACTTCTTGGCGATTTGAGGCGTTGTACGGGCGAAAGTGTAGATCACCGGTTTGTTGGGCGGAAATTGGTGATAGTTAGCTAACAGGTCCTGAGTTGGTGCAAGAGACAACTGAGAAAATCGTACAAATAAGGAACCGTATGGCTGCAGCACATGACCGACAGAAAAGTTATGTAGACAAGCGACGGAAACCTTTGGAGTTTCAGCTCGGAGACAAAGTTTTACTGAAAGTCTCACCGTGGAAAGGTGTGATTCGATTCGGCAAAAGAGGCAAGCTTAATCCGAGATACGTTGGACCATTTGAGATTTTGGAAAGAATAGGTCTAGTGGCATATCGATTAGACCTACCTGACTCACTGAATGGAATTCATAATGTATTTCATGTTTCAAATTTGAAAAAGTGTTTATCGGATGAGAAGATGGTTGTACCACTAGAGGAAGTGCAAGTAGATGAACAACTACGGTTCATTGAAGAACCAGTTGAGGTGATGGACCAAAAGGTCAAAACTCTCAAGCAAAGCAAGATACCCATAGTCAAAGTTCGTTGGAACTCAAAACGTGGACCGGAATTCACTTGGGAACGTGAGGATCAGATGAAGCTCAAGTATCCTCATTTGTTCGAAACAACGATGCCAGCCGGCGAAGGTATTGATTAAATTTCGGGACGAAGTTTCTTTCAACATGGGGATGATGTGACAACCCACCCGAAACTCACTCGATTTCTTTGTGCCAATGCAGTAGACCAGTGATGTAACTCAACAATGTAACGCAATTTTCGGGACGAAAATTCTTTCAACATGGGGATAATGTGACATCCGGTAATTTTCCGTTACCAAACTCCGTTAGTTCCGTTAGGTCTTGCATACACCTGTCGTGAGCACACACTAGTTGTCGTTGAACGAACTGAACGTTCAGCGAACAGTTCGTGAACTGTTCGGCGGGAAGTTCGTTTATGTTCGTTCGTTTAGTAAATGAACGAACACGAACAAGAAAATTTCATTCGTTTAGTTAAACGAACGAACACGAACACAAACCATGTTCATTCGTTTATGTTCGTAAACGTTCGATAATGTGTTCGTTTATGTTCGTTAATGTCCGTTCTTGAACGTTCGATAATGTGCTTGTTTATGTTTGTTAATATGTTCGATTATATTCTTAATTTTTGTGTTAGTTATTTTCATGACAAGTATGTCAAGTGTTTTTGGATATTTATGTTACATGTGTTATTTATTTTTTGTAAATTTTGTGATGAATATGCTGATTTTATTTCTAAAATAAATATGTGATCATTTGCATTCGTTTGTGTTCATGTACTTCTTTGTGTTCGTCATGTTCTTGAACATTTGTTTGTTTTCATTTGATTTTTTTTTGTGTTCGATTGCGTTCGGTAAGTGTTCGTGAACAGTTCATGAACATGTTTATTTCCTTAATGAACGAACACGAACAGGGAAACTCGTTCAGCAAGTGTTCGTGAACAGTTCATGAACATGTTTATTTCTTAATGAACGAACACGAACAAGGCCTTGTTCGTGTTCGTTCGGTTCGTTTGCAGCCCTAGGTGCAACTATGGGAGCACATGGGCTTTCTTGGAATTATGCAAGTATACATGTTATGTGCTATGGTGAATTGTCATTATCGATGATTATAAGACTAATGTTTTTCTTATATGGATGACATGTGGAATGTTGAATTATTAGTCATTATATTTGATCAAACAAAAACTTAATTTGACATGTCACCAACGTGTCAAACGGGTCAACTGGGTCTAATGTGTCTTGTTTTCCAAAACCTGAGTCAATGTGTTTATTGAGCACTTAGGGTTGTTAAAGATTCTGTGTACACGTACTTATGTACTTGCGTGTTCTTTGTGACCTCTGAAGGTTGTCTTTCCGCTCAGTGTTAGCTTTTACTATTGTACGTTTGCGCAGTTGGTGAGTTCATGCCCCACTTTCTTATACACTCTCTTTTGGGAGAGATAATATACTGGTTTATAAACGCTTTATTATAGTAAGTTGTGTATAGTGTAACATAGTGGGTTATACCATGGAAGTCCTCACACTTTCGGATCGTTATATTGGTTTATAGAGGGAAATCTTGGGTAGTACTACTGGGTCTGACAAGCCCCACCTGTGCGACTCGAGGTCAAACGGGTGCAATATTTTCCTAAACTACTAACAGCCACACGACCTGGTATGTCATGACGGAAGGCAAACAACAAACACAGTCAGCTTCGATCACAAAATCACTATGGTTACTACTTGTGAATATAGACTAGCTATCTATTTCAATGCACTTCTTATGTTTTACAACTGTACTGATTTATGATTAACGCAAACTTTTGAACTCACCAACCATTGTGTTGACTCTTTTAGTATGCTATTCTCAGGTCGAGGTTAATGCAACATTTAGGAGCACTCACGGGGTCAGCATTGTGGGTCAACATTGTTGACAACAATTGGGTTTTACTATTGGATAATTTTTGTATTTTACTTTAAACAACGGTTGGCGTGTGTTTGCGCACTTTACATTGCATTGCATTATTTTGGGTTTGTCATGTTTACTGAACGCCTCCGCAAAATTTTTAAGTTTTAAACTCTATTTTGGTTGAATGTTTCATATAGAGTCGTTCTGAGTAACTAATAACTGAGATCCTGGTTTGTTCACTCGCCTCGCGGTAAAACCCCGTACGTGGATTTTGAGGGTGTGATAGCAGTGACGAAAGGCTAAGACGATTTCCCATATATGATTATTAAGGTTATTTAAAGTAATCTAGAAGGAGTAGTTGACAAAAGAAGATTGGTTGGGTACTTCAAATAAAGTTCTTTTTTGTTATTAACTAGTAGTTCACACCCGTGTGGTTCCGTAGATAAAATCCATGTTACAAAATAAAAATACTTTATTTACACCGGAATATATTACAAAATAAAAAAAAAATATTTACAACATTATTAACTTTAATAACAAGATAAAACACTAACATATCCAAAAACAAAAAACATATCATAACTTTATAATCTAAAAGTATTTATACATAATATAAATAACTAATTTAAGTAAAAGAAAAAAAACATAAAAGCAAAGCCAGTTTAAATATATATTGTTAGATTGAAGTAAAGAAAATAAAAATAGGTAAAATAGATATGATTGTAATTAGGATAAGGTTATAGTAAGAAGTGTATTTAATCTAGAAGGCTAAAAAAATTTTGTGCTTTACATGTGTCATTTTGGGCTCTGACGAATCACACAGCAAATCGAGATCGTGTATATGTGTGGTACCGAATAGTATAAGAGTATATGCATATGGATAATCTAAAGGGAAGAATTGCAAACCTTTCGTAGAGTTGGATGGATCATCCTAGAAAAGAAGAAAGGGTGAACGTGAATATGATTGATCGTGAGGTACTGAAATGACGAAAGTGATACGAAATCAGGGACGAAAATAGTAATTTATAAAATAAATGACAATTTTGCCTAAGTGATGACAAACGTTATCTAGGGATTTGAATGGAATGACTATTTTGATAATTTTTTGGAAACATGGGTACTAAAACAATAAAAAAAATAAAACATAAGTACTGAAATGATAAAAAACTTAAGGACAAAAAAACATTTAACTCCTGTTTTAAAGTTAATTGGTATTTTTGTTTATTGATTATTAGTGGTTTTGTCACTTCATTCAAAAAGATTTTTTTTTGGGTCATTGACTTTTTAAAAAGTTGTTATTTTCATTTTTATTACAATGAAAATAACAAAAAAATTTTAAAAGTGAGTATCTAGAAGGAAAAAAAACTTTTTTTAGATGAAAATAACAAAACAAAACAAAACTTATGAATGAAAATAACAATTAACTCGTTTTAAATTTAAGTTTATTTTTCTAGCCCATATCTTATCTGGTTGCTTCAAATATGAATTATCACCCACGTATAACTATTGGCATGTGTTGAAAATATAATATCCGGCGTGATGCTATGTTTGACCTGATAGAATTGTCAGGATGGTATGCAATGAATTTATGTAACTGTATTACATGACAAATACGTAGAAAATGAAACTTGTAATCTTAATTTTCTAATTAAGTCACTCAAGTTTAAAAATCTTCTAATTAAGTCACTTAAATTTCATGTTCTATTTCAAAAAAGGTTTTAACATGTTTTTCTTTTTGTTTTAGTTAGAAGTTTTTTTTTTTTTTTTTTTTTTTTTTTTTTTTTTTTTTTTTTTTTTTTTTGATGTTGATGTGGAGCAGTGACGTGGATTTTAGTACTTTTTTATATTTTAATATACCTAACTTGTTTTTTCTAATATACTTATATATATTGAAGATATCGACCCCCACATCTTTTCTTTCATTTCGTTCTTGACACAAAAAAATCCGATATTGACTCGCTTTAATGGTTTAGTTATCCAATTTAGACAAAATATGCATAAATGACTTAATTGAAATACTTTTAAAACTTGATTATTATTCTATGACATTTCCTTACTAAAACACTCATATGTCTTTAAATTGTGCAAGAACAAGTCATTAAAACAACTATAATGCTACTTTTAATGGAATTTTTGTTATAAATTATTACCATAATAAAATGAGAGACCTAGAAGGGAGAATTTTTTTTGGATGAAAGTGCCAAAACAAACCAAGACTTAGGGACGAAGATAACACTTAACTCGTTTAAATTTAAGTTGATTTTTCTAGTTGATTGGGTCGTGAAAGCTCAATATTTGAAGGCTTTATTTTCATGTTTATGTGTTAAATTATGGGAAATAGAGTTACTTTTGGGATATTATTGTTTTTGTAGTATAAATGTAAAGAATACAAAAAAAGTGGGAAGAAACGGGACGAAAATTGGAGCTCAGGAGCTGAAGATATGTAAAAGAGAAGTTTCAATATAACGGTAACTTAAAACGGGCATAACTTGAGCTAGGAAAAGAGTTACGGAGCCCACAACCTCTCAACGAAAAGATCTAGAAAAGTTACACATGAAAATCGAGTTTGCGCAGGGTTGGCGCTACTGACACCATCATAGGCTCCACCGACGCCGATACCATTAGAAACACCGTCAGAGCCACCGTTGGTCAGCAACTTTCAGCCCAGATGGCACTAGGGGCGCCACCGATGCCACTGGTAGCGCCACCGACGCCGATCGCCACGTTTTGGTGGATTTTAACCTAATTTGAGGGGTTTTAAAGAGAGATTAACCCTTGGACAAAAAAAAACCTTTTACACATCAATCTTGGACGAAAAGTAACCATCTTCCATCATTCTAAAGGTCTTCCAGCATCAAATTCATCCGGATTTACATGATCAATTACAACTTTGTTGAAGAATCGATGATGATGCAAAGCTAAATCAATTGTGAATCACTTCGGGGGCGGGTTTGTGCAAGTTCTTATTTTTCTTAGTTGTAACCTAGATTTGAGATTGGATCTTGAACCTTTTAAGTTCGTTTCGATTCAATTTATGATTTGATTATTTAAACGGTTTGATTATGCTTAAACCTAATTTTGATATTCTATAACTTTGGTTGTCTTTAATCATTGTGTGATTGATTATTAGAATTAGGGTTTCATTATTCAAATTGGTAATTGTGTGAATAAGGTCCTTTAAGCTTTAATCCATGATTATCACTTAAATCCTATCATGTTTAAGTCACCTTTAATGACTTCTCACTAGGTTTCATTCAAGAAAAATTGTAACTTTGCCAAACCTAAATCCTGAAGTGGGTTGCTTTTTCTCCAATATTGTTAAAAACCTAAACTTTTTTTTTGTTAATTTGATTATTACTCAATTCAAGTAATCAAGAATTTACTTTTCAATGTTTAATGTTTTTAGATTAATCGTTGCTAGCACTTTTCTGTGATTCCCTGTGGATTCGACACCCTGATTACCCTTTACCATTAAGGGTAATTAGATACTCTTTAATATATATTCTGATCGATCAAAATGGCGCCGTTGCCGGGGAATCGTTGCGCTTAGTGTTAGTAATAGTTATTTGTTTTCTTAAAAATCCATAAAAAATCCAAAAATATTTTCTAATTATTGTTTTTGGTTTAGTTGTTATTCTTTTGTCGTTCGGAATTACGCGTGGTATTTGCTTCTTGTTTGCAGGTAGTTTCTTTGTAGGCTTAGTAGAATCTCAAGAATTTTGATATCATCATGGATTGTGACTGGGACAATGATCCATGTATGTGTTGCGAAAGCCTTTTTCATTGGGTCCAAGATTGTCCAATGTTCGAGAGTAAATATGGAAATATAGAAATAAGATTAACCGAATAAAGGCGACAAATGGGATATGTGAGGTCAAACTACGAATATGAAGAAACCCACTCGTATTATCCACATTATGAACCACCTCCACTATCAAGTTATAAAGAAAATTAACATGCCGACATAGATTTCAAATATGCCCAACAGTGGGATCTCAACCACTATGAACCCAAGATGTCATATTTATCAACTTACCGGGAGGAGTATGCTAATTATTATCCTGAATATACTCAGCTGACATATGAGGAACCTCAAGATTCAGTGAACTCTGGCTTTGATGAAATCTTGAACATGTTGGTAGAAATGAAAAAAGAAAACAAAGAAAGAGATAAAGTACTCGAGGTATTGGTTAAGCAGGTTGGCCAACTAGTTGAGAATATGGCTCAACTAAGGCAAGAGCAATCTGAGTTGGATAATGGTACCGTGATTGATGGTGATGTGGTTGAAGAGGTTACTAGACTTCAAGAACATGAATTTGTGTGTTTAAAGTTGATAGAAGACATAACACCATTAGAGGAGCCAAAGCCTAAAATAATCCAAGTTAATACCTATCCCCCCCCCATACTTATTACTCCAAGAAATAAAGTTGAAGAAGAGGGTTTGAGGATAAAGAAAAAGATGGTGGCATTACAAGGCATTGGACAAATTATCATGAAGTGGCTCCGCAATAAATATTCAATTGACTTGTTGATTATTGGGAAGCAACTACGGAACTGGCATGTCAACTACCGAGCATTTGTCTGGAATTTGGTAGGCAAATATGCACTTAAACCACCATAACAAATATCAGGTACGGTCTGGCTAAAGACCTAAAACTTAGCGCTACTTGGGAGGCAACCCAAGGTATTTTGTGTGTTTTTAGTCAATTTTTATTTATTTATGATTTTATTTTATTTCATTTTAAGAACTTTATGGGTGTGTTCACTAGAAACCCTCACGAGACTACACTCGTCCACCCGGGTCTACCAGATGGTTTAAAAGGCATGTTGCATATGCTAAATGCAATCGTGATTCCTACGAAAGTGAGTTTAGGATTTTTATCATTAAAGTGATTTTTTATATTTATTTAAAAAGTTAAATATTTTTAATCAAATTTTCACTTAAAAGTTGCATTGAGGACAATGCAATGCTTTAAGTGTGGGGAAGGGGATGCATTGTTGATTTAAATGTGAGGTGCTAATCATGAAGTGATAAGTTCGCTTGTACACGGGTTTTAGTATGTTTTGTAGATTAGTGGACGGGATGTTGAAGATCACTAGTACAAGTGAATATCTTGACATAAAGATATAACTAGGTACACTTGTTTCCTTTATTAATTGTTAAAAATAGTTAATTTGTAGTTAGTTCTAATTTTCGGTTATTGATGGTAAGTCCCCGTCTGATTGTAAATGGTTTGTGAATATGATAAGATTGGGTCTGATCTTAAATTTCTCTTGTTTTCATACTAATAGTAACATTTAGTTAGTACATTGGGGGGATGTACATCTCAAGTGTGGGGATGAGGGGATTTGGTAAAAGTTTTCAGAAAAAGAAAAAGTTAAAATGTAAACTTTTTTTTTTGCAAATCTTCAATTGAAGTTTATTGTGTTTAAAGACCAAAACTTTCAATGTAAATCACTAGCTTGTTGCTTATCAAAAGATTGGTGTAGATCCTAGGTCATGGTCATAGTCTTTAAGTTGGGAGATAAAGTATTTCTAGCGGGTCGTTTTTGAAATGTTAAGGATGCCTGGTTAGGGTTAACAAACTTTTGATATAATAAACTCATGTGCATGTTAGTAGCCTAAATTCCTACTTGGTGAGATTTTGAGCCTATTACTTAAGACACAATCATATATATTCATTTGTTGAGGGTAGGCCATATACTACACTTGTTGCAGAACTTGTATTGTTTGATGCATACAAAGACCATAAGCAAGATGTTTGCACATAAATGACAAAGGCAATTTAGGAACCCCTTTACTTGTTATTGTTTTTATTGTTATCCATCCTAACCCTTAGTAGCCATGTCGAGCCTTAAACCATTCTTTTGTTAAACCCGATATATAAAGCCCAAGTTGTTAGTTGATAACCAACCGTGAAACCGTTCAAAGTAAAAGAGCATCCGAAGTCAAGCCTATATTTTGAAAACAAATTGATGAAAAAGGAAAATTAAATGAAAAAGAAAAGAAAAAAGGCAGTTGTTTAGAATGGATCAAAGTGATCTAGCTCTGTTAGTTATTAATAAGGATTGTTTAATGGTTTGGTTTCTTTTTGTGTTTGTGTAGCCACTCAAAAGCCAAAAATCTCCTACCTTTACCTATGCCCAAAAGCCCATAAGTCCTTTAGATATATGCAAAGTTTATGCAAGTGGTGGAGGCGTGATTGCTATACAAGTTTATGTGGACAAGATGGTATAATGGATTATTAAGTGATTAAACTAGTGCATATTTTACTAGTCCATATATAAACTGAGAGGAGTGAATTATTGTGAGGGGTGTGTACATGAGACTAAAAATCAAAAGCAGGTTAATCTTAGTTGGGTGATTTCCTATTTTAATTGGTTATAATTGACTTGCTAGAATCTAAATCTATTGAACAATGTAAGTCTTGTGAATAAGGGTGTGACCTTGGACCTTAACTAAGCCTTGACAAGTGATTAGTAACGTGTATTTGCAATGATGGTTTTATAAATTACAATTGAGCTCTGCTTGAGGACAAGCAAAAGGTAAGTGTGGGGATTCTAATCGGTTGGTGAAAGTTCAACATTTGAACGCTTTATTTTTCGTGTTTACATGTTAAATTATGGGAAATAGAGTTACTTTTGGGATATTATTATGTTTGTAGCATAAATGTGAGGAATACGAAAAAAGTGGGAAGAAACGGGACGAAAATTGGAGATCGGGAGGTGAAGATATGTAAAAGAGAAGTTTCAAGATAACGGTAACTTAAAACGGGTATAACTTGAGCTAGGAAAAGAGTTACGGTGCCCACAAACTATCAACGGAAAGATCTCGAAAAGTTACACATGAAAATAAAGTTTTTGAAAGGGGTGATGCCACCGACGCCGATACCGTCAGAAATACCGTTAGAGCCACTGTTGGTCAGCAACTTTCAGCCCAGATGGCGCTGGGGGCACCACCGACACCGATCGCTGCGTTTTGGCCGGTCAAAATATATATTAAAGAGTACCTAACCACCCTTAATAGTAAAGGGTAAGCAGAGTGTCAAATCCATAGGTAATCACAGGAAAGTACTAGCAACGATTAATCTATAAACATTAAATATTGAAAAGTAAATTCTTGATTACTTGAATTGAGTAATAATCAAATTAACAAAATAAAAGTTTAGGTTTTTAACAATCTAAAAGCAACCCACTTTAGGATTCAGGTTTGGGAAAGTTACAATTTTTCTTGAATGAAACCTAGTGAGAAGTCATTAAAGGTGACTTACACATGATAGGATTTAAGTGATAAACATGTATTAAAGTTTAAAGGACCTTATTCACATAATTACCAATTTGAATAATGAAACCCTAATTCTAATAATCAATCACACAATGTTTAAAGACAACCAAAGTTATAGAATATCAAAATTAGGTTTAAACATAATCAAACCGTTTAAATAATCAAATCTTAAATTGAATCCAAACGAACTTAAAAGGTTCAAGATCCAATCTCAAATAGGTCACAACTAAGAAAAATAAGAACTTGCACAAACCCGTCCCCCAAAGTGAATCACAATTGATTTAGCCTTGTATCATAATCGATTCTTCAACAAAGTTGTAATTGATCATGTAAATCCGGATGAATTTGATTGTGGGAGACCTTTAGAATGATGGAAGATGGTTATTTTTCGTCCAAGATTTATGTGTAAAAGTTTTTTTTCTTCCTAGGGTTAGTCCCTCTTTAAAACCCCTCAAATTAGGTTAAAATCCACCAAAACGCGACGATCGGCGTCTGTGGTGCCACAAGTGGCGTCGGTGGCTCCCCCTGAGCCATCTGGGCTAAAAGTTGCTGACCAACGGTGGCTCTGACGGTGTTTCTGACGGTATCGGCGTCGGTGGCGCCTATGATGGCGTCGGTGGCGCCACCCCTACACAAACTTGATTTTCATGTGTAACTTTTCGTGATCTTTCCGTTGATAGGTTGTGGGCCCCGTAACTTGTGACGACCCTGAAAAATTAAGGTTAGGTAATCTTATACTAAGGTTTTTATATAAATTAAACCTATGTTTATGTGTGTTTTTAAGTCCTAAGGTGTTATTATGTGATAAAGTTTTATATGTGAATGTATACTAACATATAAAATATATGTGTATGCTTTATAAGTTTGCATGTATGCATGATTCTATACGTGTGCATGTAGGTACAAATTTGTGATATATGTAAGACATTAAGAATATTATGAGCTTAGTTATATAAATTATATTTTATGTATAATGAAATAAATTTACAACTTGAACGTCTAACCAAAACATCAAACTTAAACGTTCATTAAGACACGAATCAATATAAATCAGAATAACACCATGTTAACACTAAACTAAAAACTAAAGGTGTCATTAACCTAGTATCATGATTTTTTTCCATACCTCTCGGTTGAAAACTCTCGCACAACATCATCATTAGCAAAACACAAAACTTTATTCAATGCATGACAATTAACACATCTAAACCCTTAAACATCTAGCAAACCTACATAACCAAAATTCATAAGGATTTTAGCTATCATCCTCGGCCGATATCCATGCACTATCACTAAACTTTAAACACTAATGGTGCCACATAATCACTCTACATTAACACTTTATTCTAAGTCATCATTGCTAGTATGTTGGGTGGCAAACTCTCAACCCACTTAATGTCGATCTCTCGGTTATGCATGGTTCACAAGCACCATCATTACTTAGGACACTAAGCACCCTCCTAGATGTGCCACTTAATCCACCATTATTACTTGTGAAAGGTGGCAATCCTTGACCCTCTTAGTACACACTTCATCGGCCGATTTGCATGAAGTTATCATTGCATGGGACACTATGCATATCCCTTATGTTAACACCTTCATTACTTAAGAGATTGGTAGGTCAACTCCCGATTAACTCAAGGTGGGAACCCCCACTAAGCCTTCTCAAACTCTCGGATAATGCAAAGTTGAACGCCACCTTCACACCATTTCAACCCCTCAACCTTCGGTTATTTAAAGCTCCCGAAGCCAATGAACCATTCTTTCTTCTTACATTTTTAAAACATCATCACATCTTCTCAAATACTCTCAAACACAACACACAAACCGCCTCAAAGACCATAGGAACTCTCGGTTATCATCTCATCCAAACACAATCTTTTGAAGACCCAAACCATCAGGATTCTTAGAAAACTCTTTCAATGACAAGAATACTTTAGAGTTCAAGGACCGAAAGCTATCCTCTCATCCAATTACAAAAGTTTTTATACTTACAATCTATGTTAAAACAAGAAGTTTCACATATGTTACACATACATATGTAACTAGATTGTATAAATATTAAAACTATTCCCAAAAATCTCTTGAGCAATTGATTTTTTTTTTATCAAAATCCGTAAAGAAAAAGTTTAAAAAATTCAAGGATTTGACAAACCATAAATTTAATAGAATTTAAAGGATTAAAACCTATGATATTTTATGAATTATTAAGTAAAATAAGTGTGATTGTGGGAATAAAAATTAGAAATCTATCAGAAATTACTGGAAATTTGGGAAATTATTATTTGTTATATTAATTTATATGATTTATTGAGAAAAATAGAAGAAAATGCTTAATAAAGATTTAAAAGTGATAAAAATCTAGAAACATTTTATAACGACCCTACAGTAAGTTGTATTTTCAGAATAAATTTCTTGAATTAAATCCTTAAAATAATAAATTTACGTATTTTTGAAAGTATAATTTGAGGAAAATCGAATTAAATAGTAAAAAAGTATGAAAAATTATGAAAATTTTACATATAATTTAAAATATTATATAAAACCTTCTGTAAAAATTTCAGTATTTTTAGAGGCCCGTAGCCTATTCTGATATTTTAAGGAAATATTGTAAAAAATTTAGAAAATTAATTCTAAAAGATTATTAACTGACATTATTTTTATAGTAATCTGAAATTTAAATCTTACCATTTGTAAATTTTTATGAATTTTTGGTCAATCAAAATTTTTTTTATAATTAAAATCTTATTACTGAAAATTTTAAAGAAATAAAATAATTTATTTCTAAGTTATAATTTAATTTTTATAGGAATTGCTAGAATATAAGGTGAGTTTCATAGCCCCATTTTATATTTATGAGTTTTGGGGGAAAAAGCATACTGATTTTGGTTGATGCAAATATAAATAAGACTTTTAGATAAAAACTGTCATTGTGTCATAAGCTGCAACCATTAATTCGGATGAGGAACCGTCTGATAATATAAGTAGCGCTACTTAGGAAAATATTTTCTGCACCAACAGGATGAGTGTTGTGATGTTATATTATCTGATTTTGTGATTTGCAGTTATAAATCAACTGGCATATAAGTAGGTTTGGTTGTAATCTTATTTATGTTGCATCAATATATTTTGTTTACTCATTAAACCTATGTTCTCACCAATATTATGTTGACTGTTTTGAGTATGCTTTTTCAGGTAAATAAAATGACTTGTAGTGTTGTGCTTTTCTTTGACGTGTACAATGGGTGGTATGAAGTAATTGGAAAGATGTGTGTTAAGGTAACCCTGAATTTGACCAATCTCAGCCTATCAGTGGACACTCATATCCACTACTACTACTGAAGACTGAGAAGTGGTTACTAGCAACTTTTGTATTAGGGTTACATTAAAATATGTAAAAGTCTTTATGTAGAAAAATTTTGTATACGAATTATGTATGTAACCCGAATATATATAAATTAATGATGTGCTGTTATGTTAAGTTACTTATTATGATTATTTTATCTGTAATCAATGTGTTCCTTACCGATAGTCACATCAAAGCATTTCACGCTTCCGCCGGGATGTGACATAACTCTTTTCCTAGCTCAAGTTATGCCCGTTTTAAGTTACCGTTATCTGGAAACTTCTCTTTTACATATCTTCACCTCCCGAGCTCCAGTTTTCGTAGCGTTTCTTCCCACCTTTTTCGTATTCTTCACATTTATGCTACAAACACAATAATATCCCAAAAGTAACTATATTTCTCATAATTTAACACGTAAACACAAAAATAAAGCCTTCAAATGTTGAACTTTCACCACCCGATCACTAGCCTATATCTTATGTCAGGTTGCTTCAAGTACGAACTATCACCCACGTATAAGTATTGGCATGTGTTGAAAATATAATATTTTGCATGATGTTGTGTTTGGCCTGGTAGAATTGTCAGGATGGTATGCAATAAAGTTTATGTAACTATATTACATGACAAATACATAGAAAACAAAAGTTGTAATCTAAATTTTCTTTCTTCTTATTGTTTATCCACTTAACAAGCGTTAAAAGATAGAAAAGTTTACACTAATAAAAGATTACATATTTCAATTAGGTCACTCAAGTTTAAAAATCTTTTAATTAAGTCACTTAACTTTCATATTTTATTTAAATAAAATATTTTAACATGTTTTTTTCTTTGTATCAATTAGAAATGGTTGTTTTTTTATGTTGATTTGAATTGGTATTATTTTTATTTTTTATATACCTAACATGTATTTTTAATATACTTATATATATTAAAAATCCCGACCCCTACATCTTCTCTTTCATATAGTTATTGACACACAAAAAAATCTGATATCGGCTGGCTTTGATGGTTTAATGATCCAATTTAAACAAAATATGCATAAATGACTTAATTTAAACACTTTTAAAACTTTATTATTATTCTGTGACATTTCCCTACATAAAAATACTCATATGTCTTTAAAATGTGCAATAACAATTCATTTAAACAACAATTATAATGCTACTTTTAATGGAATTTTGTTATGAATTATTACCATAATAAATCAATGAACATTTTGTCAAAATTGTAGATAAGTTTACTATACTACTTGTTTACCAAATAATTTCACTTGTATACCAGAATAATTGATCTTTTAGAGTATAGATATCAATTTAATGTATATGAAAAAATGCATCTCTTCTATACACTTTCATAACACTTCATAAGTTATACATTTCTCAACTTTTTATTATTACAATTTTCTCTAAAGTTTTTAAATATAACACTAATCTTATGTTAATATAGTTATATTATAACACGTTTGAGAAAATTTTCTTATGTACCCAACATTTTCTTTTATGTCAGCTAATTTTTACTTATGCAACTAATCTTTAATTATATTTATTAACGTTTATTCGAACTAACAATTTATTCTTGTCCTTACAATTTTATTCTTATTCACTCTAACTTTTATGTAAACTAATCTAATTCTTATACCCTAATCTTATAATTATCTATTTTTCTAAAATTATTTCCAATAGACACACACACACATGAAGGTTATATTGTTATAAACGATTACATAGGCGTTGTATACGGTTATAATTTTTACTATTAATTGATAATTATCAATCTCTTTATGCTCACAAATAAATAGATTATTTCCTTTTTCAAGTGTACCCGAGATAATTCTAAAGATGTTACACCCGGTTTTATTGTTGGCTATCATAATACTCATTTTAATCCTAATCCTCATTATTGAACTATCTTATATAATATATATATATTATATATGGATTCTAATTTTTATCATGTTATTTGCTTAATTTGCTAAAATTAAATTTCCAGTTCTTAATATCAGTGGAGAAGATTATATGCCGAGGACAGCTCATTTAAAAAGTCATTAAATCTATTGGTGTCTTAGAAATAACACAAGAGGTAAATGTATGCTCAAAACAAGACAAAGCGAAAGTTTATATCTTTTTGCATAAACATACAATTTGAATACTCATATTGTGATGATCCATAGAACCTATGAAAAAGACTTACAAAGCATATTCGATCATCAAAAGAAAATTTTATTTTCTGCTGCTACAGATGAACGGAACAAACTAAGGTTTCAAGATTCTAAAAAAGTAAATGAGTACATCTATTTTGGTATTTAAAATGTGCTCAATGCTCTGATTTGATGGGCATATTATCACTAGGAAAGATATGTTGGAGAAAACTTTGTCCACATTTCATGCAAAACCTATACAAATTGCTAAAGTTTAACAAATTTTCTAATCTAACTTCATATCTTTTTATAGCATAGAAAAATAGCAAACTATCGATGAAAACCATCAAGTTCGTCCCATAAATTTACTAACAATTGCAAAACCTATACAAATTGCTAAAGTTTAACAAATTTCTAATCTAACTTCATATCTTTTATAGCATAGAAAAATAGCAACTATCGATGAAAACCATCAAGTTCGTCCATAAATTTACTAACAATCTCAGAACTAAATGTTGTTAATTTTAATGATAACAAAAACTCTAGACGTAAATGGGAACAAAGTCATGGACGAGGTCGTGGCGTTTTTGATAAACCCATTTTCATGGACGACCCAAACATTTCTCACCTTACTTTATGGATGTGCAGTGTATTTTCCTATTGCATCATTGCAACACACAAAAATAAGGTCCTCAAAGAATGTTGGGAATATATGTTGAATATGAAACAACTTTCATCATAAGATATCTTGAACCTTCAAGATGTGATGTATTTACATCACGTTTTGTTGATTGCCACTTTAGAGCATTCATACTAGCTTCTCTATCCTCATATTTACACTAAAAATACTATTTTTTACTCCATTTTTTAATTAAATAATACTTTTTAATATCTTTATAATTATCTTTTCTCTCTCCTCCACTCACAACCACTTTTGTAAATATTAAAAAATTTATGTAGGTTGTACCGTGTTTCCTCAAATATGGGGAATCATTGTATAATCTCCATAAATTTTCTCTCTCCTTCACTCACAACCACTAGCAACCGTCCCCATAATATAAGCCACACTCACATCAAAAATGTGAAACCTACTGTGAATGCTTTTAATAAGGCAATTTACCTGACACTAGGGGAGAAAAGAAAAAAACAAAAATGGTGTCTCATGGTGTGACTCTTTATTGTTACTGTATTGTTATAAGAATAAAACAATATGAGACAAAGGTTTATAAGATAATACATCTATAAGCAATTACAAATCAATTGCCTTATGTATTTATCGATACAAAAGGAGTTCTTAAATATTATATGCCAGCTGCTAATTCCCTAGCTCAAATTGAAGTACCAAATAAGCAAATAGATAAAATTATGACTCATGAATCTAATAAGCGCTTAAATCTTGAATGACCTATTGGATCAAAAGATAAAAATCTCAAAAAAGGAATATTCCTGAAAAGGAAATTGACCTTAAGAAAAATGATGATGAAACACCGAGTATCAAAACTTTCCCTAATAAATTAATGAGGGATTTTAACAAAGAGATGTAGCTCAAATATGGTCATACACACATATTATCAAAATAGGAATAAATAGAATAGATTGATGAGACATTTTCTTATTATGTAGCGAGTGATATAATGAGCGGTGATGATATTCTCAAACCAAATCTGTTAATGATTACCCAAATTAACATGAGTAGGATATATAAATAGGAATATGATATACAAGCTAAACTAAGTTCACTTAACAAACAAAGGTTTATGGACCCTTGTTATAACACCTACAGGCATAAAGCGTGCAGGGTATAACTGATTTTAGTAGGAAAAAAATAAGAAAATAAAATTAATTAGATCTAAAGCTAGACTAGTAGCTTAATGTTTTTCTCAAAGGCCAGAAATTGACTATGATGAAACGTATTCTCTTGTTATGGATGCAATTACCTTTAGATATCTAATAAGCTTATATAGGAACTACCTTCTTGATCCTAAGTGGATACTGGACTCAAAACTAAAAGATGAATATGTTTAACACTTTAAAAATGAATAAATGATTCGAATCTTTGAAATGACATTAATATGTTAAACATGCCTTAATGCACAAAGGTGCTACCGAAGGTAACATTTATACTAAAAGAATACGTTTAGTTTGGACAAGTTATATCCTGAGGATAGGTGAAAATCTTATAATGAGGCTGGTTCAAATACAATGCAAATAATAATGATTCGAAAGGTTCGGTCTCGTTATTAGTCTGACTAAAGAGACCAGTATATATGGAGGATGAACACCACAGTTGAAATAGACTGCTAAATATGTGATTACCATAAAAATTATGATTAAACTATTTATCTATGTTCATGCCTAACTATTTTCATGTCTATTGAATGTATTCACCGGTATTTATGTTGCGTATGATTTACAAAAATTGTCTAGTAACAATGCTTAGTAAAGCCAAGAATAGGTGTTGGAATGGATAATGAATTCGAAACACACACTATACATTGTGATTATATTATAAAAACATGTAATATATGCTTCTAAAGAAGATTTTGTTAAAACATCTGTTTGAAATGATGTAATGTAATATAGGATTTTAAAATCATTATGAACTATGAAAATATGAAATACGAAAGGCTATGTATGTTTTTCGTTTCATGAACTTTGAATTTATGAATAAACAAATGAATACGCGTGTTAGTAGTATCTAAAAGTTTAGATATGTGTATTATGTATGTTGTTACAACTTACTTATGTGGATCACTTGATAGTGACATATATATGAAATCCTTAAGAATGTGATATTATAAGTAAAGGCTATACGAATAATCTTCATGTGTCTTTATTAAAGGACAATTTTAGGATTTATGATCATAGCTATAATGTTGATGACCTAAATATAATTGGGATGTAAAGGAAAATTCATGAAGCATTTATTCTATTTAAAAGAATGAATTTAAAATGAAAAATCTAAAAAAAACCCTAAATATTGTCTTGGTTTACAAATTAAGCATATGCATAATAAAATAGTGGTGACATCAATCAAGTTACACTGAGAATCTCTTAAAATGTTTCAATATGGACATGACAAAATACCTTAAGAACCCTAATGGTTGTTAGATCACTCAATATTAATAATGATCAATTTTGTTCTTGTGAAGATAATGAAGAAGTTCTTGGTCCATAGGTACCATACCTCAGTACAACTCAAGCTCTTATATATGTTACTAATTATAGAAGACCTAACATTTCCTTTGGAGTTAACTTGTTAGCAAGGTTTAGTTCATCTCCTATGAAAATACATTGGAATGAGACAAAAACATATTTTTCAATATTTAGGAGAAACTGTTGATTTAGGCTTGTTTTATCATAACAATTCAAAAGAAGGTCTAGTTGGTTATGCAAATGTAGGTTATTTATATGATTCTCATAAGACAAGATTTCAAAAAGGATACATATTTAAGTATGGAGGAACAACAGTTTCATGGAGTTCTTAGAAACAAACACTTGTTGCAACATCATCAAATCATGTTAAAGTTATTACACTACATGAAACTTTTAGAGAATATGTATGGCTAAGATATATAACCCAACCCGTATTAACTTTCTGTGGATTTGAGAAAGATAAAAGTCTAACACCAATCTATGAAAATAATACAGCTTGTGTTTCGCAGATGAAATAAAGGCATATCAAAAGTTAGAACAAAACATATACCACAAATATTCTTTTCATAACCAATCAAAACTTTATTAAAGACAAACAAGTTGAAATAAGATATGTTCAATTTAGCAACAATTAAGTTGATCTTGTCACAAAAGCACTCTTTATATCAACTTTCAAGAAACAAGTTTGTGATATTAGCATGTGACACGTACACATAACGTAATGATCTACAAAAGATAACTTGAGGGTAGCTATAAACTAAACTCTTTTTTCCTTAGCTAAAGGTTTTCCCATTGAGTTTTCCTTAAAAGGTTTTTAATAAGGAAATACTTAAACCCCTAAATTCTGCATAGTTACATCCAAGGGGTGGGTGTTATAAATTATTACATACTAAATGAATGAACACTTTGTTAAACTTGTAAATACATTTCCTATACCACTTGTCTACAAAAAAGATTGATTTTTTATAGTATAAATACCACCTCAATAAGGATAAAGAAATACATTTCTTGAATTCACTTTCATTAGTTATATATTTATCTACTTCTTCCTCTTACATTTGTCTCTATAGTTCATAAATTATAATATTAATCTTGTGTTAGTTATATTTATATTATAACAATTTTTTTGATATGGTGAAATTAAATGATTTTAGAGATTTGTCTTTTAAAGTGACAATAGAATGAAGGCATTACCATATTAGGCATGCAACTAATACACTATAATTTAAAGTACACACTTAAATAAATTCCAGTTATTTCTTATTTATAATTCTACTTGGTTTAAGGTATAATTTTGGGTGCTCAAGGTTTTTTAGAAGTTTATACTGTTTTGGTTGTTATATCATGACAAATAAACATGTTTTTCTAAAAGACTTGTAATATGTCTTACCAGACTCGTGGTAAACATGAATCTTCAGCCATCATCGCTTGTATTTTTTTTATTTCAACTATAACAACTTCTAGAATTGTATTTCCTTGTCTTTCAATATTAATATTTTAGTTTCAAGCGTTTTTTTAATTAAATTTTATGTATGGTTCTTCTACAAGTTTAGTTTCAAAATATCTGTTTAGGGTCTTTGTCACATGAAGTTTATAAAAGATTCTATTTTAGGTGGGTTGTTGGGGTTCTTTTAGGAGCCATGAAGATGGGTTGTGTAGTTTACACCATTAATCCTTGTTAACCGTCATAATATATAATAATTATAATGAGACATTATAATTTAATGTTATTGTTAGTAAACATTAAACTTAAGTCATAAATATTTCTTAATTACTATGTTGATTTATTAACAAAAGAGACTTTTTAAACTAAGCAAATGATTCAAATAAAAAAAGATAATAAATTAAAAAGTGTAAAAAAGAATCTTAACAATCGATATTTTTAATCAATGGTTGAAATTAAATTGTACCAAAAAGTATTAGATCGGTATTTTAAGCATAACATTTTTTTTGACTTTTGTCAAGTTTCTATACTTTTTTAAACGTTTATAACTTTTATAGACGATATTATTTTATTAAAATTCGCAAAAATAAGCGTTTTTATTTTTAAAACAAGTACATTATTATTATATAAAAAGATAATAATTATTTTATGTTTTTCAGCTTATAAGAAATGTCATCTTTGTGTTTTTAATACAGTTCATTATGTATTTTTTTATTATTGTGTTTTCCTAAACACTATTTTGTTTTATAAAAATAATGAATTTTAAAAGAAACATAATGATGAAAAACATTGTTGTGTCTAGTATGTAACATTGTTGTGTCTAGTATGTAAAAACACATGATAAATTAGCAATTAATTAATTTAATATATTAAAAACAATAACAAAATAACATAAAATGATATAAAACGTAAACCAAAATGATAAAATGTCTTATTGCGGTTTTTTCTTGTCATTGTGTTATACTGGACATGACGAGTTTTAAGATAAAATATGATTGAAATTACGTATGAGTAAGTAGGACAAGTAATAAAACAATGATATAAAATTTTTAAACTTTTATTTTTAAAATCTTTTTTTTCCAAATAAAATAATTAAACAATTTATTTCATAATAAACCATTTTAAAAAAAGGAATTTTTTAAAATATCCTTATTATAACTCCTACTATTTATTACTTTTTGTTTATAACAAATTTACTTTTTTAAAACGCCTATCTTCAAATATTTCTTATTTTGAAAAAGTTTGAGGTGTTGGAGAAATTCTTATTTTATAAAAAATATTTCTTTAGAAAAAAATAATATAATTATTTTTTAATTTATTAAAAATTTAATTTAATCAAAAAATAATTAAATAATATTGTACTAATTAAGATAATTATTTAATAAGAGAGACAAATAGAAAAAATTTGCTGAGTATGAACGTGATGTTATCACGTGTCTTTTTTAGTTATATTTTTATTAGAGTCAAAAGATAAATATAGCTTTATATATAGATTCCAAATAGAATTCCAACTTACAAAAGTTTCCATAACAACAAAGAAATATGGAAGAGTTTTAGTCATAATCATGTTTGTTGATTTATATAGGAAATCTATTTTATGTTTTATAGTCGATAGTCATCTATTAACACCCGAAAAATAACAGTATAATTTAGTGATAGGATTTTTAAATTCTAGATGATATAGAATATTATATTATAGATTTTATTATTATAATTATATCTAAACTCAAAAATATGTAAAGAAATATTTATATTAGTTATATATTCCGAGTTATAGATAATATAATATAAGCTTAAAAATAATATAACTTCGGACTATAATTTATGTATATTAAAACTTAGACTTTAATTTAAACGAGGTAACGAGTGAGCCAGTAAAACCATCTAAGAACATTCACAATCCATCCCTCATTTTCATCCTTAAAATTACACTAAAATTTATTATTTTTATTCTCTTCTTTTCAATTAAATAATATTTTTTCATACATTTATCATTACCTTTTTTTTATCATTCACTCATAACCACTTTCAAAATATTAAAAAAATTATGGGAGTTGTACAGTGTTTACTCAAATATGAAGAAACAAAGTACAACCCCCATAATTTTTCTAACTATTTCACTCACAATCATCCTCTATAATATAGGCTATCCCTCACATAAAATAGAGAACGAGCTATGAATGCTCTAACAAGCAAGCTATCGTATTAACTTTACCTTGGCTTTGGCTAGTTACGAAGGAGCCAATTTTTAACAAGTTTTTCAAACAATAACATCCCTAGTTAAGACTACTCATTTATTCACTATTAATATATAGAAATATACCAAGAAAAATAATACTTGTCAAAAGATTACAATTTGCTTTGAAAGCGTAAGTATAAAATTTCGATAAATCTAGAAGTAAAAAAGTAAAAAAGTTAATTAACAAAGTAAAAAAAGGATCTCAATTTAATTGACCTTTTATCCATAAATTTATCACAAACAACTTTTCCAAAAGCAACTTCGTCAATTTTGAAATTGTTTCTACCATTTTGAATGTCAAGATGCAGAAACTCTCATCACTCACGTGTCTACAAACTAATACTCTGACGCATACGCTGTTATAAGCCACCACCCAAAACGTAGGCGCTTACGTCCCCATACAATTCTTATGAGCCTTTATATTGAATCAAATCACACATTTTTGATCAATCAGTAAAAAAAAAAACAAAGTTCAAAATGACAAAGTCCCACGGTCAAATTGGGTTCACAAGGCTTAGAGGTATCAGCTCAGGGTCTAGGCTGCTGGGCATGTCCGCCTTCTACGGACCACCCAAGCCCGAACCCGACATGATCAACCTCATCCACCACGCCATTAACGCTGGTGTCACCTTGCTCGACACCTCTGACTTCTACGGCCCAAGACCAACGAAAATTCTTCTAGGCAAGGTAATAATAATAATATTATTATTATTATTATTAATTGTTATGTTTATTGGTTTGGAGTTTGTTTCTTGTGTGGATTGATTATAAGCAATTTTTTGTGTGTAGGCTTTGAAAGGAGGGATGAGGGAGAAGGTGGAGCTTGCGACCAAATTTGGGATCAAATACGATGGTGTGTGGGAAGTTAAGGGCGATCCGGCCTATGTTAGGGCTGCTTGTGAGGCGAGCCTGCAGCGACTTGATGTCAATTGCATTGATCTGTATTATCAGCACAGGATTGACACTCGTGTGCCTATCGAAATCACAGTTAGTTTTCAATACGCCATTCATAACACCCATGAAAATTACCAAAATAAACATTTGACCAAATATTGTTTTTATTAGAATGGACATTTGACTTTTAGTATACTTTAATCTATTTTCAACCAATAGTAAAGTGTTAAATACTTTCTACGGGCTAACTCGGTCTCTAGCCAACCCAATCATTGGCTTGGTCCCATGTGAAATTAACAGGGAGCTGACGCATGTCCCGGCTTGTTGGTTAATCTTGACGGGTCAACGGGTATGGATCATGAAGCTAACCGTGTTTGGTTGAACGGGTCATTAGATACTTAATTTAATTAGTCACATGTTATTATATTATTTTGTTAGATCATGGATAGTTAACAAACAGTGGGTTAGTGGGTATCCTTTTCTTTAGGTGCAAAGTGTTTTTTTTCTGTTTAATGTATATGTTAAGGATGAATGAAGGTGTGAGCAAGTTTTTAACAAGTATATACTTTCCTTTATTAAATCCGGCTAAATTGTACGAAGAGAGACTTTTGGTAGTCTCTACTGAAACCGGCTAAAATTTTAACGTGTCAATGTTTATTTTGTCTTTTTTGTATGGTTAAATGTTTATTTTGGTGATTTTTCCTTTTTTTCAAGTGCATTGGTAAATTATGCTCTTTTTCTT
Source organism: Flaveria sonorensis (assembly GCA_025506505.1). Classification (NCBI taxonomy): domain Eukaryota; kingdom Viridiplantae; phylum Streptophyta; class Magnoliopsida; order Asterales; family Asteraceae; genus Flaveria; species Flaveria sonorensis. The sequence goes on along the minus strand of CM046440.1, from coordinate 56,847,209 downwards.
TTATTGATAGATGGGAGAACTAAAGAAGCTGGTGGAAGAAGGGAAGATTAAATATGTTGGATTATCAGAGGCATCAGCATCAACCATTAGAAGAGCCCATGCAGTGCATCCAATAACAGCCATACAGCTAGAATGGTCCTTATGGTCAAGAGATGTTGAACAAGAAATTATTCCTACTTGCAGGTTTGATATCATATCATCTATCTTATTCATTTATTTCGTTATCAAAGTTCTTAGTAATTTTTATCATACTCTATCAGAGAACTTGGGATAGGGATCGTCGCGTATAGTCCTCTAGGACGGGGATTTTTCTCATCTGGTTCAAAGATGATGGACAAGTTGGAAGATGGTGACTACCGTAAGGTATGTCGTTTACACCTTTGTGTTTTATTTTCAAGAATCGTATTGCGTCTGCCCATAGTCTAGTGCAACATTAACATCATATGGACTAATTAGGCCTGATGCGCGTACAAATACTTATCTATAAGAGGTTGTATTTAAGACTTGAACTTGTAACCTTCAGATTACATGACAATAATCTTCCTCTCTTAAAAGCTGATATATAAATGTATTGTAACCTTGGGTTGTGAGCAAGGGCGGACCCAAGAGGTTCTTTTAGGGTTTATCAGCATCCCATGAAAAAAAAGTTTGTTTACTACATATATGATTTAATCTCGAACGACTTCCAAGCAATTTTGTCATCGACCCCCATAAAATATTAAATGCGACCCTCGAGAATTTTTGAAATCGTCTCACAAGATAACTTTGACACCGACCCTTAATAAAAATCAATTTAAGTATACAAAAATTACATGGACCCCATTAAACAATTAACCTAATAATTAACAAACAATGTTATTACAATTTATGAAATTACAGTATTAGCAGAAATTAAAGTTGATTAGTCCGGTCTCTAATTTGTTCGTGGTTACATGCCCCGTCTCTCAAATTCAATTCTATACAATCGTAAAACCTTCAATTCATGTATTTATTTATAAAATATTTTTCAAATTTTACTTTATCATTTGATTAGTTATTATTCGAATATTAGCTTGAAACTTGTTGGTCGAATATTTTGTTAATGGTTAATAATCATAAACATGAGTTATTACGATTTTAACTCAAGGGTCGAGACAAAAAGATAAATATCACATATCGTCAATATTTGAGAAGGATTAATTGTTTCAATTGTTAAATATGTAAATCTGAGAGCTTGATAACCATTTTACGAATTAACATTTGACTTACATTTTTTGAGATGATTATTTGAACGATAATTATATCTCCTAATATTGAAAAATATGAGCTTAGATATGTTTTCTAGATGATAAAATGACTAGAATTAGAAAAGTAATATTCATTAATTATAAAATTATTGTAATTCTATTATGTGTTTTTAATTATATCGATTGACAAACTTTTATTCATATTTGAGATTTGATTTGGCTTAATGTTTTGATTGTTTGACCTGGCTAGAACCAAACCAGAACACACCAAAAATATTTAATATTCATACAAAACCGACATTAAAAATTTCCGACTCCCATAAATTAAATTTGTGGGTCCATCACTGGTTGTTAATTCAAGCCTAGCTTATTGTTTTCTTTAAATGTTTTAATTGTTGGAATTAATATAATGTTTGAACTTATTGATCATTTGTAGTACCTACCGAGGTTCCAACCTGAAAACCTTGAACACAACAAGATTTATACGAGCGTGTTAATGAAATCGCGTCAAAGAAGGGGTGCACAACTTCACAACTAGCATTGGCATGGGTTCACCACCAGGGAAATGATGTGGTGCCTATTCCAGGAACCACCAAGATTCAAAATCTTGAACAAAACATAGGAGCTTTATTGGTTAAGCTAACACCCGAAGAGATGGCTGAACTTGAGTCCATTGCATCAGCAAATTCAGTCAAGGGAGCGCGATATGGTGATGGTCTAACAACATACATAAACTCCGAGACACCTCCATTGTCGTCATGGAAAGCTTAATCAGCAACATGAGTCTTTTGATTTTTCATGTGTTGCTTTATATACCTAATATATCATATTTGTTTTCATGTAAGAAATGTTAAGTTTTTGAAACTTAATTGGTTACACTTGATCAGCGTGTGGTTAGCTGCTTGTGATTTTGATAAAGAATAAATAAAAAGGGTTTTTATTTAGAGTGCGTATGCTTGAGAAGTTATTATTATTCATGAACATCAGCAGTAACCATAGTCATGTTCTTCCCGTGTGAAATTAATGTGTAGAATTATGTTGCTGGTACGCACTACAAAACAAGTGAGCATCACCGATGGCTCTCTATGTTGTTTGAATTAGCTACCAACGAGAGATGATGCTCATTGTAAATATGACCATGATTAATTTGTTTCTGAACGAATTTGATCAATACTTCACAGACACTGAATTCATCAATAATATTTAATATCTAATAACATTATCAAGGAAAGTTTTTATTTTATTTTATATTTTCATATAATTTGATGCTGACAATTTAAAAAGTATTTCATATATTTTTATTAAAATAATTAAAAATATTCATTTATTTCATAATATTTATTTTTCAAGCTTTTTTTGTTTTTTAACTAAATAATACATACAATAAACCATAAACAAAAAAAACTAATATGATAAAGTATGGTTGTTTTGAATGGATCGTGCGTGTAAATTTAGAGTCCTTTCGGAACTATATTAGTGTCTAGGACCATAATCAAATGGACAATGTTTTACTGAGGCTGGTCATGCAGGAAGAGCATTGCATAAAGCGTAATGAGTTTACGTAAATAGCGGTTGGGTCAAGAATGATCATGTCTGCTAACTAGTATAAGGCTAAGTATACTTCACAAACAAGATGTGGGAATATTAAAAGATGAAGCTACTTAAACTTAGAAATTAACCGATTGGTTCATTGTGTAAACTAATTAATTGATTTGTTTAATGAATCAATTTTGTTACCAGAGTGCTCACTATAACTACTGATGCACAAAGTCTATTGATCCAGTCTAACTCTTGAAGTATGCTTCTAAGGACTTCAACAGTGAATTTCTATGTATGAGCCGATACACTATTTATGTCGATCAACAGTTGTACATGCTGATATAATGTTTTTATTACAAGGATGTCAGTGTTGTGGAGTAGTGATGCAATCATGACACTACAACTATTGAAGATATGTTCTTCTGATTTCCTTGTCTGCTTTTGTATGATTCATGTAACCAACAATAATACATATTGTGATATGTCATAATGTGTAGATCAACATACCTTGCCATCACACCACTATCAACACCATCATCTAAACTGTTGAAGTTTGTAAAATGCAAGTCAACTAGTTCAAAGCTGATTCTTAGTCCTTGTTACTTATTTCCTAAAAGTACAGGGACTTGTATTGTCAATTTTGACTAATCTTTTATTAGTTAGAGTTAGTTAGTCATTGAGTTGTTAAGAAGGTCATTATCTTCATATGAGATCTCATCCTGAGATTAGAGTGATTACTATTATCTTCTTTCTTATTATTTCTTGTAATTCTTGTAATATGATATAGAGTTCTTCATTCTCACTTGAATCTTGTTATCTTTGGTGTTCTACAACAAATGGTATCAGAGCCTGGTTAGGGCTTAATTCAAAAGGGAAATCCAAGTGAAAGGGTAATCATTGATCGCAATGGTCTCAACAAAGTTTGAATTGGAAAAATTCGATGGGAAGAATGATTTTAGGCTGTGGCGGTTAAAGATGCAAGCACTAATGGTGCATCATGGAGTTGTTGATGCGCTCGCCGGAGAAGCCAAGTTACCAGAAAATCTCACTGACAAGGAAAAGAAAGACATTATTGAGAAGGCTCACAGTGCGATTCTACTGAGCCTTGGAGATCGTGTCCTGCGTGAAGTGTCAAAGGAGTCCACTGCAGCCGAAATCTGGTCAAAGCTTGAAAGTCTATACATGACGAAATCATTGGCAAATAGACTGTATCTATAAAAACGATTGTACACTTTCAGTATGCAATCAGGTAAGTCTATTGAAGATAACACAGACGAATTCAATAAATTAGTCTTGGATCATGAAAACATTATAAGACGAAGAAGATCAGGCCATTATCTTTCTCACTTCATTGCCATAGTCATATGAACACTTCGTGGACACCCTCATGTATGGTAGAGAGACATTGTCCATGGAGGAAGTATTGGCACCTCTCAATTCGAAAGAATTGAAGAAGCGTACTGATGTAAACGACAGTTCCGAAGATGGCTTGTTTGTAAGAGGAAGGCCAGAACAGAGGATGTCACGTGGAAGAGGTGGATCTAGATCGAAGTCACGGTTCAAGCGAAGGTGTTACATCTGTAACTCAAAGAAACACCTCAAGAAGGACTGTCCAGAGAAAAGAAAGAAGAAGGTGGAGCCAAATGTATCCAAGAACCAAAGAAATTGCCCATCTGATGAATCAGGTGATGGGTATGATAGTGCTGAAGTGCTAGTAGTATTAAAGGATAATGGTCATAAAGATTGGATTATGGATTCAGGTAGGTTGCTGTACCATATGACTCCGAGCAAGGCAGCTTTTAATGATTTGAAATTGGAAGATCTAGGTGATGTACAATTAGGAGATTATAGATCATGTTCCATCAAAGGACATGGATCTATCACATTGAAATTACATAATGGTACTGAGGTGAATCTTGCCAAGTAAGGTATATATCTGATCTAACAAGAAACTTAATCTCACTCGGTATGTTTGAGCAAGCTGGCTATCATGTTAGCCTAAGAAATGGTAAAGCAAGAGTAATAAAGGAATCCATGGTAGCACTTTCAGGCACCAGGAAAGAGAACAATATCTATATACTGGATGGTAATGTGATACTAGGAGATGCTCTTGTTGCTGGGAGCACTGGTCCCAGTGTGGCAGTTTTGTCCTTGGAGGAACTAAGTATTTCTTATCAATAATAGATGACTATTCAAGAAGGGTGTGGGTGTATGCACTTAAACACAAGTATGATGCTTTCAATAAATTCAAAGAATTGCTGGTGCTAGTTGTAAAATGCAAGTCAACTAGTTCAAAGCTGATTCTTTGTCCTTGTTAGTCATTTCCTAAATACAGGGACTTGTATGTCAAATTCGACTAATTTTTGTTAGTTAGAGTTAGTTAGTCATTGAGTTGTTAAGAAGGTCGTTATCTTCATATGAGATCTCATCCTGAGATTAGAGTGATTACTGTCGTCTTCTTTCTTATTCTTTCTTGTAATTCTTGTTAATGTGATATAGAGTTCTTCATTCTCACTTAAATCTTGTTATCTCTTGGTGTTCTACAACATAAACAGACCAAAATACCGGTATCAGACCGCGACCATATCCTTTTCTCCCCACTTTTTATATCCCAAACCAAAAATACTACATCGTACATCATTTGCTATCATTTAGGTTCCCAAAATTGCATTGTTGGGTGTGTAGAGACTGCTATACAGGCTACGACATGTGCGATGAAGCCCATAGTGGCGTCCCGCCAATACGTCTCCGGATGCATTCGGTAGGCTCGAAGGCGACCACTATAGAAAAATAATTCCGTCCTGAGGACAAGGACAATTTGAAGGGACGAGGAATGGATTCGATCCTAAACCCACTTCCAAAGACTAGCCAACAAATTAGTTTAAAAGCCATCAAACTCACGTAATCATGCATTTGTTTAGGAAACTAGTTTTAGTTTGCATTTTCCTATCCCACGTTTGTTACTTGTAGCAAGTTAGGAACTATATTTACTTTTTTTGTTCATTTAAATATGTAATCTCTTTTTGTAATGAAATATGGAAGAAAATTGAGCAAAACTTCTTGTGTTAAATTTATTTAGTTTCTATCAAATTACTTGGGGATTGTCGATTTTGAACCCAGCTTGAAGGAGAGTGGGTGAGTGGGTCCCATGTTTAACTGACTTTTGAACGTTGGTTAGGCATTAGAAGCTATCAATGAGGAGTATACCTGCAATATTGGTTAATCACATTGACCGTTTGTGTAATTAATTAACTCTTATTTAAGAGTAGAATTCATTCATAATCTTACTAAAACTTAAATGCGCGTCCAATTTGAAAATTCTATTACTTATGAATTGTCAAAACAGCTACTATGATAACAAGAATTTAGAAATCAAATAAACCCCCTTCAAAAAGATGTACAACACGTGTAGACGAACAATTACTTTCATAAGCACATCTTCTACTGTTCTCCGCACCCACGAAAATACGTAGGCATTTACGTCCCCATATCATAAAAGGTACCTTTTAAAATTGGATTGACTTAAGGTGTTATTTTGATCAATCAGTCTACAGAAAAAACCAAAGTTCAAAATGGCTAGAGTTTCACGGGTTAAATTGGGTTCAAAGGGTCTAGAGGTATCGGCTCAGGGTTTAGGCTGCATGGGCATATCCGCCTTCTACGACCACCCAAGCCCGGGCCCGACATGATCAACCCGCCACGCGATTGACGCTGGTGTCACCTTTCTAGACACCTCCGACTTCTACGGCCCCTAGACCAACGAAATCCTTCTTGGCAATGTAACAATGTTGTTATTCTCACATTAATAATGAATATTCTCACAGCCGGGATTAGCTAGGACGCGTGTCTATTCCCTGTTTTATTTTACGTGAAACCAAATCAATGATTAATTAGGCCGACTATTGAGTAGCTGACTTAGCGTGAAGGGGGTATTTAGCACCTGTTTATTATGATAAAATGGTTGGTTAAACGTTTATTTTGATAATTTTCTCGTATTTCGATTTTGTTTCTTGTGTGGATTTATTTGCAAACTATTGTATAAGTGCAGTCTTTGAAAGGAGGGATGAGGGAGAAAGTGGAGCTGGGTACCAAATTTGGGATCAAACAAAACGGTCATTTAGGGTTGCTTGTGAAGCTAGCCTGCAACGATTCGATTGCATTGATCTGTATTATCAGCATAGGATTGACACTCGTGTGACTATAGAAATCATAGCTAGCTTTCACTCTTTAGCGTATCACTTTCAAAACTGTTACTATTGATCACACTCGTTTTTGAAATTTCAGGTATCCTATGCGCGCGAGTATTAAAAACTAGGCCTCTCTCATTAGATATGTAATAACTAAGAAATTTGGAGTTGAGACGCCCCAGAATTGTGACTTATTTAGTCTACTTATATTACTAATAAGTGTAAGACTTTTTTAAACGTGCCAGTCTATTATGGTATCTAAACGGGAAAAATAAATAAATTTTGGGCAACTTGGCCTTGTGCGGTCGCCCATCCTGCACACCCTTAAAAACGGCCTTGTCGTGACGTTGAATGGTTTATTTTGATTATTACATATAACCTCGCTTTCATAATGCAATTCCTAATACGTACTATATTCGGCCTCTTTAATTATATTTAATGTTTTCCTATGGCTATGTATTTCTTTTGGTTGATAGATGGGAGAACTATAGAAGTTAGTGGAGGAAGGAATGATTAAATATGTTGGGATTATGAGAGGCATCGGCTAGCATCAACCATCAGAAGAGCCCATGTTGTGCACCCTGTAACAGCCATACAGCTAGAATGTTCCTTATATATGGTGAAGAGATGCATGTTGAACAAGAAATTGTTCCTACTTACAGTCTAATATCATCTTTCTTTCTTTACTTTTTTCCTACTTTTGTTATTAAAGTTCTTACTTATGTCTATCATGCTCTATATATCAGAGAACTTGGGACGGGGATCTTTCTCATCCCGTTCAAAAAAGATGGACAAGTTGGAAGATGGTGACTACCGTAAGGTATATCATTTGGTCGAAATTTTCAACTAAATGAAAACCTACATTATGTAATGTTGTTTCATTTAACTGTCTTAATTGTTGGAATTATATATATCATGTTTGAACTTATTTATCATTTATAGCGCGCACCTGCCAAGGTTCCAACCTGAAAACCTTGAACACAACAAGATCGTCTACGAGCACGTTAATGAAATCGCGTCGAAGAAGGGGTGCACAACTTCACAACTAGCGTTAGCATGGGTTCACCACTAGGGAAGTGATGTTGTCCCATTCCAGGAACCACCAAGATAGAAAATATTGAACAGAACAATGGAGCTTTATCTGTCAAGCTAATAGAATTTTTTTTTTTAAATAGGTTATTTTTAAGTTGTAAAGTGGTTTTTAGGTTGATATCAAAGTGTTTTTTGTTTTTAGGAGTTCCGCTAACTCAACTAGCGGAACTACCTGACGTGACGAGTCCTCCCTCAAATGTTCAGAGGTGTGTGATGAGGTGCACACTTCTACTATCTCACTAGTGGAAATGGACAAAAAAGGTCAAGGCACAGACATTCAACATTGGGTCTCGTAAAAAGCTGGTGGGTTTTGTCTTTTATGATGACATCCGCTGGTTGAGATAGCAAAAGTAATTAGAGTTTTAAAATTTAATTGGCATGGCTAATCCTTGTAAAGTTGGTCACATTGAACATAAGTAATTAATGTTTTTTATCTTAAAAAACCACATACTCTATAATATATTCTTTAAATATATATAACGAGAGATGGTATAATTAATCGTGGAACTTACAACATCGCCTTTGTCAATAGAAAAAAATTTAATGTTTTTTAAGATGCCGCGCGTCGAATAGGAGGACCGAAAGGCGTTTGAACTAGGTGTGTTCATGGTTTGGTTTAAAACCATGAAACCGTCCATACCGGTCATCGGTTTTGTTTTCGTGGTCGATTTTTTTCTTTACCTTACGGTCAGTCGGTTTCAAAAATTTCAAACCATCGTGAACGTTTCGGTCTACAGTTTATACCAATAACCGGCCATAAAACCGGAGTGGACTGTAAGATTTGAAACATATTTAATTTTTTAAATATTTATATATTATGTATATTTAATTATTCGTATTTTAAGTTCTGTTTGGTTAAAACGAAAATGTTTAGTTATATTTGCAACATATTTAATTTTTTAATTATTGATGATATAGTCATATAGTTATTATGTTATTAGCCTTTTTAGTTACAAAATCACAGATTATAGATTCAACATGTTGTGAAGGGGATATTTATCTATTTTGTTTTAATGAAACAACAACTACTAAAGTTTAAAAGGACAAATATTTCATCCAACAGGTGTCAAACAAATTATGTTTCAGTTTATTCAGATTACACTAGCCTTTAATTTTAACTACGTACTGTGAATGAACTATTATTTTTACCTATTCGGATATGGGGTTATTTTAGAGTGAGGCTATGAAGTAGCAAGCAGTTCACGTTTGCCTATGTATTCCGCTAGTTGAAATAGCGGAAGTCAAATTAATAATATAGTCCCGTAGTTGTAACATACATGAACTCTGAGACTCCTCCATTGTCATCATGGAAAGCTTAGTCAGTGACATGATTCTTTTGATTCTTCATATGCTGCTCTATATACCTAATATATCGTATTTGTATTCATGTAACTTAGTTGGGTACACTTGATCAGCTTGTGGTTTATGCTGGCGTAAGTTTAATGAGAATAAATAAAAGGTGGTTTTTATTTAGAGTGCATAAGCTTGAGCAAGTATTATGATTTACGAACATCAACCACATCCCTAGTCATGTTCTTCCGGTGTATAATTAATGTTTGGAATTATGTTGGATGATATGCACTACAAAACAAATGAGTATCACTCACGTCCTCTTTCATTGTTTAGATTAGTTACCGATGAACTAGAATCCATTAGAAGGAAATTCGGCTTTTTTTTATTTGTGGGGGGTGTGGAGAGCACAAAACATAAAAAGATTCATTAAGTTGCTTTCGAAATAGGATGTTTGCGATCGTTAAACTTGGCTCGTCTATCTAAATGGTGGTGGCGAGGCGTCATGGAATCTAATAGCTTACGGACAAACACGATAAGGCAATACATAATGTGTCTTTCAATGCAAACAAAGATCCGGGGAAAAGAAACTCAAAAGGAACATGGGCGGCTATAATGAGAATTTATCAGGATCTAATGGATTTTGGCAAGACTTTGAAATTAGTTCTGAAGACGATGGATCAATTTAGTCTGAGACCCTCCTCAAATCGAGCTAATTGTTTGGCTGAAATGGATCCGAAGGTACCATGTTTTACTTGGAGAGTGGCTTCACAAAGCATTCTGGTGCACAAAATCTACAAGCTAGAGGCGTCACGATTAAACCAACATCATGCAAATTATGCTTCTTACAAGAAGAGGATGTTGACCACCTGTTCATCAAATGTCTAGTGGCTCAAGAGATATGGAGACGAATCTCTTGATGACTGAATATGGATGTCGCAAACAATGCCTCAATCAAGCTGCTGATTATGTAGAGAAATCACTCTAGTTGCTCAAATGTGGAAAAGAATATAAAAACTTTAAAAGGTTACACAACCAACTAGATCATATGTGAACTATGTAATAGATGGGTTTTTATACGAACCTGTGGGTCCACCCAACGGTTTTGGACAGTCCCAATTGGTTATCAGGTACTTTTAGAAGCAGTTAAGGTAGTAAGTAAGTGGGATAGAGGGATTAGTGATTTAGTGGGGCAGTTAGTTAGGACTATGTTTTAGTATTTATTTATGTTTATATTTAGAGGTAGACATCGAGTATTAGAATTGGAATTGTTCTTTGTATTTGGAGGAGCTTCACCGTTTGAATTGGGTTGTTCTTGTTCTTTATTTTCAGTGAATCAAGCCGACTATTTTTAGTTCCTATCAGTTTTCCATAAGCAACAAACTTCCATTGATAAGGCGGTAGATGAAAGCATTACGCTATAATATTATTAGGGTTATTAGTATGAGTCCACGGTCCAATTAGCTTTTAGGGTTTGCAGTATGTTATTTATATATTGTAATCAAATCTATGAATAATGACTAAAATATAAAACCGAGATGAATCTTTATTTAGAACGAAAAATATAAAGAGAAAATAAGAGAAGTAAAAGAAAAACAATGAGAAGGGACAGAGTCCGCCTTGTTTAGGGTTTGAACACGGTGTTGACAGCTAGAGTTTGTATTTTTTGTGGTGGCATGGCGGAGATAGTAGAGAGCCTAGGGTGGTTTTGATACCATGTAAGATGATAAAATATTTGAATTGAATATTATTTATAAGTTTGATTACAATATATAAATAACAACATATACAAATACTAAAACCTAACTAAGCCCGTATGCTCATACTAATAACCCTAATAACAATATAGTCTAGTAGAAAGTTATTTTTGTTTTGGCGACAGCTAGAGGTGGTAAGATAATTGGCAAATGAGACTTGGTGTGTTAATACGTATAAATGATTGTCTAAATTACAATTCCATATAAAGTTCGTATGTTATTGTGGTTAATGGTGTTTGTATTTTGCAGGTCCTTGCTAGCTTTTAATGAAACTTTTTCTTTGATGCCATTCAAAAAAAAAAACAAATAGTTTTTAGTTTTCTTAATGTCGTTTGGAACTACCCTAATGCCCGAGTGAGCCTTCTTAAAGACGGGTTTCAACTGTCCATACTGATTTTGACGATCCTTCCTGAATCACTCAAAACAACATCATCAAGGAAAACTCATCACAGAAACACCTTCTCTCCAATCAATTTTTAAACCTGAACCTAAAGAATTAAAATCTACTATCACCCGGTATCACTGAATAGAGTTGCACAAAACGGGTTTGGGGCCGGACCCGGGCCCGGGTACAAACCGGGTTTGGGCCCAACCGGGTTTTTTGTACCCGGGTATTGGTGAACCCGGGTACGAACCCGGGTCGGGTTCAGCGAGATACAAACCCTACCCGGTATACCGGGTAGGGTCGGGTCGGGTTCGGTTCGGGTATGAAACCCGGGTTCAACCGGGTTTTGCCTTTTTTTTTTTTTTTCTTTTTTTCTTTTCTTGTGTGTGTGTCGAACACCGGGTCGTATGTTTTTTTTCTTATATTTCTTTCCTTTTTTTTCTTTTTATTTTTCTTTTCCTAACCGGGTTCACTTGAATGACAAAAATTTAAACAACTTAATATATAAATATATACAAATCTTGAGCAGAAAATGTTACACTTATAATATACAAATATTAAATACTTTTTATATAAAACATTTGAATGACAAAGAAATTTAAAAGAACATGAAAAACATATAATATTAAAACAACTTAAAAATAACAATATCGTCTAATTTTATCTACTACGAGATGCTTGATCAAATGCTAATTCTTCATCGGATATGCCAGAAGATACTCCGTCTTCTATCTCTTCATCATGTACTTTAGCTTCGAGTGTAATCTCGTCTTCGAGGCTTGTTTGGTCTTGTATACGATCCGTTGCGTCTAAGTGATCCTTTAAACAAATGCACATCTCCACTGCTTCCGGAGTTAGTCTTGTTCTTCGTAATGATATTACTCTGCCACTAAGAGAAAAAGCAGATTCCGAAGCTACCGTAGAAGCTTGGACGCTTAGTAAATCACGGGCCATAGCAGAAAGAATCGGAAATTGAGATTCTTTTCCTTTCCACCAAGCCAAATATCGAATGCACGATAATCTTCGGTAGTCATAGTGGAAAATAATCCGTTCCACTATATCTACGAGCTCACTTGTTGGGGTGTTACCCCTTTGACGTTTAGCCGTCACATCCCGAACAACATTCAACATAGTCAAAACAGGGTCTTTAAACGAGGTACTAGCACTTGAGGTTGATCCGCTTGGCATGGTTATGTTTTCGTTAGGCCCATATCTATTTAAATAAAAATTATAAATTGTTTTCAAACTATGATTAAAATTTTCTTTTGCCTCGTTTGAAAAATCAGGTTTTCGTCATGCATATCCAAATTGTCATTTATCTCACCTATCAAACATTCAACCCCCGCAACATTTAGAAACGGATTTAAAGCGGCGGCATACGTAAAAACGGGTGGTAAGTCCTTAAATATTTTTTAAACTTTTCTTTCATTGGTTCTATCAATTGATTAAACATATTATTTTTATTTTGAAAATTTTTAAAATTCAAAGACATAAAATATAGTTCTTGAAACACCGAATAACTAGTGGAATAATAAACTCCCGATAATTTTGTTGTTGAGTTTTTAAAAACCTCAAGAAACTCGAATAGACGTTGAAGATTCTCCCAACCAGCATCCGGAAATGGGTCGGCTTCACCATTATCCGAAAGACTATTATGAAAAGCTTTCAAAGTGCCCTTTTGTTTTAAAGCACATTCAAACATGACAAGTCGAATTCCACCGAGTAGGTACATCCCAATTAGGACCTAAAAATCTAGAGTGCGTATCCTTACAAAGTTGTTTATAATCTTGATATCTTCTTCTACTTTTTTTAAAAACGTCATGTAACATAAATCGAAAAGATGTAATAAAGTTATTAACATATTGCCCGGATAGTCCGTCTTGCACTACTAAATTAATAATATGTGCAACACAACGAGTATGGAAAAAATCACCGTTTGCAATCGGAAGATATTTTAATTTTAATTTTTCAACCGCGGTTGTGTTGTTAGAGGCGTTATCAAATGCAATTGAAAAAAGTTTATTTTTTAATTTAAAAGTACTTATTACATTATCTAAAAGTAAAACAAAAATTCTCCGGTGTGTGGATGTGAAAAAAGATCAAATGCAATCGTACGTTTCATCAATTGCCATGAATTGGGATCCACCCAATGAGCGGTGACGCAAAGGTACGATTCGGGTAAACCGTGTGGAGCCGACCAAACGTCACTAGTTAAGTTTACACCGGTATTTAAATTTTCAAATAATACAATTAAATCATTTTTGCTTGTTTCCATAATTTTAAACAATAACGTCTAAGTGTAGTACGACTTACGTGAGTGTAACGAGGTTGAAGCGTCTCTCGAATTAAGTTGGTCAACCGAGGATTGTCGAAGTGACTAAAAGGCAAAGCTTCTTGAATCACGAACTTCGCCATTCGATCTCGAACCGTATTAACATCGTAATTAAAGATTCCACCGTCTCCACCCAATTGTGTTTGTTGCGAATCCGGATTACTTTTCAACGACTTACAAAACTTCTTGCTAATGTGTTTGTTTAAAGTCGTGTTAGAATCTTTAGCAAGCAAAGCTCCACAAAACTTGCAACGAGCCTTTACAGACCCGTCACTCAACTCAACCATATCCCAATTGCACCAAACATCCATGTTACGATTGTGTGCAAGAACACGAACGACGGTTGGAGCGTTGGACGAACCTTGACCAACGGAAGATTGTGAGTGAGCCATATCAAGATTGAAGAGAGTGAAAGTGTAAAACGAGAGAGTGAACGTGTAAAACGAGAGTAAACGAGAGTATTTTTTGCGTTTTTTGCGTATGTTTTTGCGTTTGAGACTTGGTACTAAACCATATCAACCCACACCTATTATACTAACTTATAGGGCAAAAGTGACCAAAAAACGGTCACAAATCGAAGGTAACGGCTATATAGCCGTTAAAAAACGGCCACTTTTAAAAAAAAAAAAAAAAAAAACGGTCGAAACGGGTCCAACCCGGGTTCAACCGGTTCCGGGTCGGGTCGGGTTCGGGTCGGGTCGGGTTCTAAGAAATTATAGAAAATCATACCCGGTTCCAACCCTAAGGGTTTTTTTCGGGTCCAACCGGGTATGCATATACCGGGTCGTACCCGTACCCGGTTCCGGGTCGGGTCCGAACCCGGTTTTTATACCCAAGTCTATCACTGAAGGCCAATGGTACCAATAGTTTTTAAGTATCAATATTATTTGAAAGACACTTTTTTTATGTCAGATGCAAGTTGATTGAAATGATAATAATGGTTTATCATTAAAAAAGCCGGTCAACATAAGTTCAAAAATTGTACATTTCAAGACAAAAAGTTCTAAAGGACCACCTGCTATTGTTCCCGGCCACATAAACACGAACCTCCAATAAACTTTAAAGAGACTCGTATGTTTCTACAGTTTTGTTTTCATACAATTCAGGTCATTGAACCAATCCGTCCATATGTGCGTTGGCCCGTTAACCCATAATTATCATGTCCTTTGGGACCTACTCATACTCTGCTATCCAATAAGATAATATAAAATGAATTTTACGCTCAACATACGACCTTCTAAAGGTCAAGACAGAAAACAATAGAAACGAAACTGGATTTGAATGTTGTACTTTTAGTAATTAATAATTGGTAAAAGAATTGAAGAGATTAACTATATAGTATATGTATAGTTATAAATTATAATGTGATATACCTTCTGCAAACAATTTTGAATGGACCCACACTCCACTTGGCTACACCCCTGGCTAACTCAGGACACTACCTGGTCCCATAGATTACATCCACCATGAACCATCCATCATATTCTCATTGTGTTCACATTTCAAGACAAATGGAACAAAGATAGATCAAGGTATATCATAAACCATACTTGAAAATGCACCTTACAAAAGGACGGACTTGAAATGATTACCAACATGGAGTCAAAAGTCAAAAACACCAGATAAAGGTTAGAAAAGATCAAACACCATCATGAGAGGCACCATCCTTGATGCTGCTGCTGCTACTGTCACTGTTGGTGGTGGGTGGTAAAGAGTTGTTTATTATTTGATTGTGCTTTTTTGATAAGCCCTTGCAAAGCTTAACCGGGTACTTTGTGGCATTAATTTCCAGTTTTCTAAGTACAGCTTTACCAAGATCAACACCACATATATCTGATAGTCTTACTAAATACAGCAACACATCTGATAGTTCCTCACCAAGGTGTTGTTTTTCTTCTTCTTCCCAACCAGGAAGTCCTCTTGGTACCTCACCTTTCCATTGAAATATCTCAGACAACTCTCCTACTTCCCCTACCTGAAAAAAGTAAAAAAAAAAATGTTTCATTTTTTTACAAAGTATGATCTTTATTAAGCATAGAAAGATGGGTTTTGTTTGTCATGATATTGTAATGAGAGAATCACAAAAGTGGCCATTTTTTAAATATGTTACAACATAAAGTGATGTCAGAAAGCCATGGAAGACAAGACACCGAACTTTCTTCCCATCAATAATGACTTAAACTATTGTTGGGACACCATATCACATATAAATTTGCATATGTATTGTTATCTGTGTATGGATCATTATTCACATATATAATCAAAATATTAATGATATAGGCGAATAAAAGTAGATGTGCTGCCCAAATATTCTCGCATCTAATGGCAATATGCGTGAAAATGTTTTTACATGATCATAAAGTTGTAATACACTTGTAAAAATGATTAATTTCTTGATTTTCTCTATTTTTATTGGTATGGAACACTAGTTGCCAAATTCTCACCCAATGTAAGACATAAAAGTCATGATTATGATCTCTGTGCCATAACATATAGAAGCATACTGCTACAACAAAAAAGTATTTTGAAAACTGTTACATTTTGGTTATAAAAGAAAGATAATGTGAATTTATTACAATACTACATGGGTATCCACAACAAAGAAACATTAACCAACTTTAAAGTGGTCCCACGCCAACCAACAGGACTAGTTTTACCAGGCAGAGCCTTTTTCTCAGCAGCAGACAAATGCCTGCTTTAATTACCCCAAAAATTTACCACAAATGGTAACACCTTCAGAGATGGTTTTTGTACAACGTTGAAGAACATATAAAGCAAAACTGGCTCTGGCTGTATAATGTATATGTAATTATCCCAGTTCCCAAATCAATTATCTTAGTTACATCATCCCATCAAAACTTTTATGGGCATTATACTTAAGCATAACATATAAATCCACTCATAATTTGTTTTGGCATACAATTTATGATCTTTAGATGAGTACCTTTGGTAAGATTAATGTTTCAGTAGCATCATGCATCAATAAGAACATTTGGGGTCTACGCTTTTGGATGTCATATACATGAACCAACATTCTAGCAACTTTCAATACTCCTCTTTTAGAGGATTTCAATCTGATAATCAAGGGGATTCTCACAAGATTATGTTAACCCTAAAAACATCCCTTTGAACTAACATCACTTTGATAAATCAAGATTATTCAAGCCTTAATTTCTATAAGATATGGTATCAACAAGTTCATCTACAGGAAATATTATGACCCCAAATGTTAGATATTGCATGTGACGCCATGATGACTGATAGATGAGGTGCCACCGGACTATAGTGGTCCACTGCAGTAGCCCCATCCTCATAACCCCTCCCTTAACACAAACAAAGGGGATTCTTATTCAATCGCACACTAATGAATCTCAAAAAGCTTCAAAAACTAAAGCATCAAACTAAATGCTGTTAACCACATTCGATTTCACAGCAAATTGCACAAAAACCAGTGATATATTTGCATCAAACGGACGTGAAACTTTCGTTATTGACTCACAGCCTTTTCGACTTTTGAATCACATGCTTAATAGGTCACTTTGGATCAAAACAACACAAACCGAAAAGCGTGAAATCAAAGCAACATTCAGAAACATGAATTTACACAAACCGAGAGTCATACCAAAGGATTACACAACTGATTCTACATTCGTAATCAATCTAAACGAAACTACAAAACGCCTATTTAAACCACATTCACCACATCATATCATATAGCGTGTATATGCATCTCCTGTTGTGTAAACAATTGATAATGTAACTGAAGAACATCGAGTGAGATCGGAGAACTTACGAGTGCTAGGAGGAGGTTTCTAGGACTGTGAAACTGATCCCAATCTCGTTCCTTTGCGAAATCGGCCATTTTTTTCTTCAATTGGGATAAACTGACACCGTCTTGTGTGTTTTCCGGTGAGGTCATATCTCCGGCCGCCGTGGAGGTGTGCAGCTCCGCCGGTGATTCCGCCGCCGAATGGTGTATAGGGGGGAAGAAGAAGGAGAAGAAGAAAAGGTGACTAGGATTCAAGAGGAAGAGTCTTAATGTATGCTTTTTCACAGGGTTGCAGAATATTTTTTGTATACCAAAAGCTCGGCATTTATCGTCTCTTCGATGAGCATTTTAAAAACGTCTTGGTAACAGGACATCCCTCTTATATAAATTAACACTTTAAAATTTAAAATTTTATACGTGTCGCTTAACACTATATATGTAGTATAGGACGGTCGTATAGGCTACATGAGACGTATAGCAATCTGACAGCCGCTTTTGAATTTTTCCTCAAATTTATAGGTCTACATGGGTTATATAGGGAGTCGTATGGTCTATATGAGACGTATAACCCTCTAACAACCAATTTAAATTTTCATCGTTTTCAGTGTCGTCAATTCTATATGCCGCATATAGGGCTATACGAGGAGTATAAAAGTGTCGATTTATTAAGGTGAGTGTCTTAATATTAGGACCCTTTAAGAAGGGTTCTAATATTAAGATACCATGTGGATAAATCGATATCCACCTATACGTCACGTATAGCACAATACGCGACATCTAGGTCTCGCTAATTAATACATGACATTCCAAGTCATATCAGTTAATTTTAAAAACACTACGCGTCGTATAGTCCTATACATCATGTACAGACTTTTCAAACGACAAAACGGCGTTACATCAAATCGGTCATTTAGAACAGCTATACTTGATGTATAGCACCATACTTCACGTATAGGCCCAACACGTATAGCTGGAGTGGGTAAGTTGACCAACACCCAAACGTGGCGTATCTATACATATGTACCCGGACGAAACAATAATGTTTAAAATAACTTTTGTATCAAAAACTTAATAAAAATAAACATGTTGTAATTGTAACAGTATGTTTGAAACTTATAAAACATTACATATTAAAAGTTATAAAAAGAAAGTCGAATTGTATTTAAAAGAAAAGTAAGTCCCATAAAAAATTAACTAAAAGTCAAGTTCATCGAGTAATACCTTTAATATATTAGCGGGTTAGACCTATGCTTCTAACGGCTCGATTTAAACTTATATAAGAATGTCGTGATGTTCTATTCAAATGTTAAAATATACATGAACATGTTTATATATAGCTAACTAGCCTAATCACCTATGTATAACGCGGGTTGAAAAAATTAAAATAAAAATAAATATAAATATAAACTATTAATTACTATTAGTAAGTCTGTAATAAATAGATATGTGAAGAAATATTAAATAAATATGTATACATGTAAATTACATAAAAGAATTAAATACATAAAGAATAATATTAATGTTTACAAATCTCCTAAAACTTTTTTGTATACAAATTATTTAACCAGATTCAGTTAACAACTTCTCAAATTAAAAAAAAAACCATTTTTTAGAATGTTTTATTGTATTATAGTGCTCTGTAATTAAAATTATAAGGACATACAAAAGATATGTTTTATAAGATATATAAATATTTGCTGTGATAAATTAAATGTACTTGTTTCAATATTATCATTGCTTATAATAATAGTATAAACATAATTATTATTATTAATTATAATTGTTAACAATGTTATTGTTATTAACATATTACACAAAGTTTCTTATGTCATAGAGTTTAAACAAAAGTAATGAGATTTTGAAATGATTTGACATAAATAAATATAGAGTAAATTAAACAGACCGTCTCTAAAGTTTGCTCAAATTTCACATTTTGTTTCTGGGATTGAAAAATTACAGGTTTAATCCTAGGATTTAAAAAAAAAAAACATGTTTCGTCCCTGGGTCTATTGGCCATTAGTTTTTAACAATAAAAATTTAAGAAATGACGATTTTACCCCTTGTCACCACCACAACCCCACCTTGCCACCACCATAGCCCCATCTAGCCATTTTCCGACGAACCTGCAACAACACCACCCTGTAAAAACAAAATACCCCACTTTCGCGTTACCAAAATACGTCAACCCTATCCCATCTTCTATCTCTTGTGAGCATACGCATAGGTGGTGGTGGTGTGGTGGAGCGATGGTAGAGATGGTGTGATGATGGAGATGGGGGTGTGCGGTAGTGGTGGCGAGGAATGATGGTAGATTGGTGGATTGTTGGTGGTGGTGGAGATTGGTGTGTGTGGTGGTGGTGGCAAGGAATGATAGTTTAATGGTGATGGTGGAATGGTGTGTGGTGGTGGAGAGAGGTGTGTGTGGCGGTGGTGGTGGATTGGCGGAGGTGGTGGTGGTGGATTGGCGGTGGCGGTGGGGGTGGCGACGACGGTGGCGGTTGCGAGGAATGGTGGTGATGGTGAAGATGTGGGTGGTGGTGTGGTGGTTGAGATGAGGAAGAAGAAATGTGGGTGGGGGTTGGAGAAGAAGATGAAGTGTTTGTAGGGTTTGGAGAAGAAGTGTGGGCTTTGGGGAAGAAGAAGAAGGGTAAAATGATCAATTTACAGCTATTTAACGTCAAAAACTAACAGCCGTTTGACCAAGGGATGAAACATGTTATATTTTTTCAAACCTCTAAACTTGTAATTTTTCAATCACAGGGACGAAAGGTGAAATTTGAGCAAACCTCAGGGATGATTCGTGTAATTTACTCATAATTTTATATCGTTTTGGACTTGGACTTGTCGAACAACTATTATTAGAACAAAAAAATATTTAATTACCGTTATATATTATCTGTTATTTACTCGATAATATATATATCGTTATGGACTTGTCAATTAACAATTCTTAAACTAAATGATGATTATGAATATATATTATGCGTTACTTACTCGATAATAATATTAGTTACAATTATATTATTAACAACTATAATTATTATTTTATATTGGTATTATTTTTTTATAATAAAAAGTATTATTTATATATCCGATATATTTTTGTACTAAGTTTTATTATTACTAAACTTAATAGTAGTCATTGCTAATATTTATTTTTAAAATTATTATTTTTATCTTTATAAATAATAAATACCACCACCACCACTAATATGGTTGTCGTTGCTCCACCAAATGTTGCTAGCTTCATAAAATTGCCCATGAAATTATCATTCTTCTCTCCTCAAATGTTATATAAAATTGTATAGATATTTATTATAATAATAGAAGGTTTTGGTTTGACACTTAACATAATTCTAGATTTTCTATTTTTAATTTTCTCGATTCTCTTTCTTATTAAATAATTACATTAATTATTAATGAATTTAATTATTTTTTAGACTAAAAATATTTATTTAACAAATTAAGAAAATAGTCTTTTTATAAGTGTAATTTATCAAGAAACAAATTTAATAAAATAAGATTTTTTTCTAAAACATCGAATTTTTCTATAAATATAAAATATTTTAAAATATTTATTTTTAAAAATTAAAATTTTAATAATCAAAATAATTAAACTCGGAGTTATAATAAGGAAACCTTAAAAAATGACATTTTTTTCAAAACGTTTTGTTTTGAAAGAAATTATTTAATTTAAAAAAAAGGAAAAGTTTAAAAAAATAATATCATTATTTTATTATTTATAATTATTACTCATACATAATTTTAATAATGCCTTATCCCAAAATATCATTTTATAATTAGTAAATGAGTTAATTTTAATTTTGCTCCCTAAGGTTTGACAAAAGTAACAATTTTTTTTACAAAAGTTTAAAAACATCAATTTCAGTATAAAATTTTTATTATTTATTTCAATTTCAGTTTAAAAGTTTTATTTTTGGATTAAAGTTGAAACAGTTTATGAAACTTTTGGATTGAATTGAAACAACTTATGAAACCTTTGAAGGTAAATTGATATTTTTAATCTTTTGAAAGAAAATAATTATTTTCATCATAC
Source organism: Flaveria sonorensis (assembly GCA_025506505.1). Taxonomy (NCBI): domain Eukaryota; kingdom Viridiplantae; phylum Streptophyta; class Magnoliopsida; order Asterales; family Asteraceae; genus Flaveria; species Flaveria sonorensis. The sequence continues at coordinate 56,825,575 of CM046440.1, read as the reverse complement.
CAGGAGCAAAATTGAATTTAACTCTTAATAAATTTTCATTACTAACTATTTAATCTTTTATTTATTTGATCAATCTAACACACATGATAGTAATGTAGTATTATAACATAAAAACATTTCATGAAAATGAAAATAATAAAATATTTTATTTGAAACATAGGAGAAAATACATAAAGGGTTCTCCATATTTTTATGAAAATGACGGGATTTAGTGGGTTACCCCATAGGGGTGTTCAAAGTCGGATATCCGAAAATTTCGAATAGTAGAAATCACTATCCGTATCCGTATCCTAAATTTCGGATATCTGAATTTCGGATATCCGAAATTTCGGATACGGATACGGATAGTTATTCGGATATCCGAAATTTATTTTTTATTACTTTTATTTTTATTTTATAATTTTTTTACTATATTTAGACATGTGCTATTATAAAAATAATATAAAAAATCAACTCACATCATAAAAGTCCCAATATACACTTAAAAACCTCAATCTAAAGTAAAAGTATGGCTAAAATTTAAAAACATAAAAAAAATATTTTTAAGTTTTCGGATATTCGGATATCCCAATATCCGAAACTTTTGAAAATAACTATCCGAATCCGAATTTTCGGATATCTGAATCCGAAATATCCGAATTTTCGGATATCCGAAAATTCGGATATTTCGGATTCGTATTCTCGGATCGGATTTTCGGATTCAGATATTTTTGAACACCCCTATTACCCTCAATATCTTTTGGTACGTGTCAATTTTCCGAGCCCGGGACTTTCCAAGGACCTACTTGTAGTCTTGTTTTGTGTCTTTTGTTACCTTTTAGTTCCACTCCAGGTATTTAGGGCCTGCCATATAATAATATAATGAGTTTAATTTTAAATATTATATATTGTTTTTTAAGTTTAGTTATATATTCTGGGTACTATACTTCAGTTTTAGAATCTTTAAGAGATAAGTTTTTATAAGAAAAAGAAAACACCGATTTGAGTGTTTTTTTTAAACTTTGGTGTTTAAATTTTAGCGTCGACAACACGGGTCTACTGGTTCTTCAGTATTTGTTTTCAGTATTTGTGAAATTATGAGCAACGATGTATGCGGAAGGATGGTTGCAATGAAAAAATATATAGAAAAGATTTTGATTTTTTTGAAGAAACAAATTTAATTGTGGGAAGTAAAAGAGAGAATTTTCACGTGTTACTTTTTTTTCATTAAAAACTACCTTTATTATGGGATGAGTGTACTTAAAATATATACCACTTTCAAGATGGTAAGAAGGAAGTGCTTCTTCTTCTATATTATAATGTCCCTTGAACTTCTCAACTTTTCCACAGTTGCTCGTATATCAAAAACTGATTCACGATTTGCCATGATCCACATACTATTTTTAATCTTTGTAGGTTTTGTAGTTTGAGAAACGTCTTAAATATTTCTCTAAGTCATGTATAGATTACATTCTGATTTAAGGCATATGAATGTACTTGCAAAATCTTTAATAAGATAATTTGGAAAGAAAATAAGAACGAGCATGTATTTTTTGTCATATAAGTGTGTGCTAGAACTTAATTAACTAAACATTACAATCTTTTATTGAAATGACAAAATGTTTCGTGAAAGAATATGTCAGTTAGCTGTTGAAGGGTTGATTGTTATTTGATTATGAAAGAATAAAATGTGTCAATGGTTTACATACAGAATATAAGCTTAATTGTATACGAATTTAGTTGCTACTGACACATATTTACTATTGATTTTGAGATGCTTAGTAAGCGTAGTTGCTAATGAAGTAATGATCACCCACAAGCTTAATTGTTGATAGCCTAAAGTAATGTTGAATGGTTAATTGTAATTATCAGTGATAGCCTAAGTTGCCACCATTTGCATTTACTATTGATGAACATGATTCCACTTATAAACCGTTACCATGCAATTTTCTATCAATCATGTGGATCTGAAGCAACTTCTAGAGACTTTCAGTCACTTAGACCTCGCTAGGGACGTTGCCTATTAGACTCCACCTATGATGTTGCCCCTTGACCTTGCTAGAGGTGTTTCCCCACTCAAATCTGGCGTTTGTAGGTGTCAACACTCATAATAATCTTAATAAGCATTCACACCAATAATATCATCATCACTTAAAAACATCTATTTGATACAAGAATTTCATAATATTTATTTCAGGTTATTTTATATGCATTGCTCTATTCAGGATTCAGGATTGTAACCCGCATTACTAGACCAAACTATTAACATATTGTCATCTTCCCTTTTACCAAACGAGAAAACTTATTCCAATTCTTTATAATCATATTTATTTCTAAAGTGTATGAATCTTTTTATAATCTTTATTTATGTTTCTTGAAATCTGAATTAATGCTCTTAACCTTTCATCTTTAATATTAACATTCTTTATGCTTTATGTCTAGCTATTATGGGGAACGTGATTCTCCACCCACTCGTTTAGTTTATGTAAAAAAATTTTCAAAACGTCCTTCTTTTCGCTTTAGATTATTTTACCATTTCATTTTCCTTAAAAAAAGCCAACAAAATGTCACTACTGGCAAGATGTCGGGTCTCTACGTGTAGATGCTCCCAACCCTTTTTTACAGATATCCAACCCTACGTCCATATGCTGGCAAGGTGTCTAACGCTATTATAGAGGCGCTCGACCTTTTGTGTAAAGACGTCCAATTTTACTATACTATAAAGATGTCAAACTTTACTGTAGAGGTGTTTGACTTTTTGTACAAACGTTAGGCCTTCTATAAAAGCCTCGGCCTCCGACACTACTATAGAGGCGCACAATCAAATAAAAAAGTTTAAAAAATAACAATAGAGGCACAGGTGACTATGAGACAATTGTTAGATGAACGTTGTACTCTTTACGGGGGTGAAGGCATGGCAAATTTGGGGGAGGCGGGGGTGCCTTTATCGGACAAGCTTTAATATTTATTGGTTTAAGCGAAAAGGCGAACACTCTTTTACATAAACACGTCGACACCTTGTCTGAAAGAGACATTTTCATGATTGCTTGAGGATGTTAAAGTCAGTAAAATTAAGAGAAATTTTGATTATTTTCTCTTATTTTATTGTCTCTTTTATTTTCTTTTTTCTTCTCGTGTAATCTAAAATATCTACAAGAATGAAGTTTCTAATTAATAATTAATAAAAATATATAAATAAAGTTCTTTGGTCTAACTGGGTTGTTTAGCATGTTACGGTTCGTGGCTAGCCTGAAATTCACTTAAAATAGCTTAAAATTGTCTTGCTCGACTGCGGCTCATTTGTAAATGAGCCAAGCTCAAGCTCAGGTCAACTTGACTCATGATTCGGTCGTTAGTTGGCTCGATCATTGGCCCGTTTAAAGTAGAGTCTAATTTATATAAATTATAAATCTAACAATATAATGTATTATTTAAATAGACTATAAACTTATGGTTATTTTGACATTTATAATGATAAACCTATATAAAAATATAAATGATTATCATAACTTAAGAAAATATCAATTTTGTATCATTGTTTTAACGACTTAAGATAAACATATATAAACATTATTTTGTGTTTATATATATGAACATGAGTAAACAAGATGGCTTGCGAGTCGTCTCGACTTCGCTCATTTATAAACAAGCTGAGCCCGAGCCCACATTTGAGCTTGGTAAAATAAATGAGTTGGCTCGTCTTGTCTCGGTTTTTTAAGCCCGGGCTCGACTTGTTGATAGCTTTAGATTTGGAGTTATTTAGGTGTGTAAGATGATGCTTTTTTTAAGAAAGTGAGTATTCAAGTCCTGAAGCGGACATGTGTTATTAAAAACAAATTAGATTGCCGTTTAAAAAGATTAATAGAAGATATCCTTTGATTTTTTTTATTTTTATTTTATCAAAGGCTCTTTTTGCTATCAAGCCAAAGACTTGGCGACAAGTGCATCACATGAAAAAGTCGGAGAAGTGTCATGATATTATAGAAAGGGTTGCTAAAATATCGAATTCGTTGAACTATTTTGAAATAGTTTCCGGAATATTTTATGATAAGTTAGATATAACCAATGGGAGAGGTTATAATGTGATTAGTAATACTATTAAAATTAATGAATCGTAGTTCAAATTACATATGAGTGTCTCAATGTAGCTTTTGATTGGTTAGAAAGAAAAAAGAAAAGATTTCACCAAGCTAAAATTTAGCACACAGATGTTTTTGAAGTTAACTAGTGTTGTTGCTGGATACGCATTACGTGTGTGATGGACAGGCTAACCGAAACTCAGTTTAACGTACGTAGCATGATCATCACTTTTTCATTATCATAGCCGCCAATATTTCAATGTAAAAAAAATAGTTGTAGAGAAAGTATTATCAGCAAATAGATGTAAACTTCGTCAATCAAGACTCTGAAGTGTCAATTCATACATTAAATGTCAAAGCTATAAACAGAAAAGCATAGATCGTAAAGAATTCAAACAAAGGGAAATAGAGAAATCAACATTTGGAAAGTCGAGAATCAAATATTTACACACTCCGATTGAAATTGGTGAGACCCATTTTTAGATCGCATCCAGTTTAACAAACTTAATAGCAAGCCACATACACAAAGTCAAATTAACAACAAATCATTTATAACAAATAAGTCATATACATGTAAACATTGAAGTTTAGTTACAAGCTTTAATGGACCCCTGAAGTGATGTCAAGTCAAACCAACCAATTATGGAACCCAATTAAGATCAGTATCTAATTATGAATTCAACCTATAACTATAAAGTTAAAGTACCAACAAAGTAACAAGTACAAAAAATCAAACATATGAAACCATTGAAGTTTAGTTACAAGCTTTAAAGCAGAACTTTCCGTCCCCCCCCCCCCCCCCCCCCCCGGAGCTACGCAAAGGTTTACTCTTCGTTCATGTTTGTAAATGGTCAATGTGAGTTATCTTTTATCGTTGGGCAATCACAACGGATATAACAAGTGATGAGGCTCATAACTGATGTTCCGTTGTGGCTGCAAACAAAAAATGATTGCCAAGCGAAATAACCCGACACCTTTCTTGATATATCATCACAACCTTCGAACTTCCAAACACAGAAAACAAAAAGCCTCAAACGTTGGTGGAGAAAAAAAACAAAGTGTTGAAACATTAGTATTCACCAAAGTCTTGTATTCTTGGTGTCAGCATCATCCTAATTGAGCATAGACTCACTATCATGGCTCAAATGCTAGCCTTAAAAAAACTAGGGTTCTAGGTACAACATCTCATATGAACAATGGTTCACAGCCTTGCGAGATAGCAAAAACATCAAAATTAGACTACAGATTCATAAACTTATGAACAACATTACAAACAACAATGAATAACATTAGATCATAGGTGCAACATCTTTGTTTTAACCATCCATCATCATATGACCTCATCGATCCACGACAAGAACCAAAACAGATTAGGGTTCAAGTGACATGTTTAACAGGTCTCAGACAAGTTAAGGCTCAACAAATCAATGTAATGTTTGACAAAGTCTTAGATGAGCTTAAGCTCAAAATCATTAACCTAAGGAAAAAACCAAAACAGATTAGTGTTAAACTCGCGTGTTTAAGAAAGTCTCAGATGAGCTAAGGCTCATCATCATTGACATAACAACATACCCAAACTAAAAACATACATCAGAAGCAGACACATCTCACGTGAACAACTGTTCACCATCATCGGCGTAACATGAAGCATCAAAACCATCTAAAGATATATGGTAAAAGTACATAGAATAAAATCCATAGAGAGAGACAACCACAATAATGGAATATGACATAAAAGATGAAATAACATCAACATATTCACCGTCTGCCGTAAGCTTCTCTCTAGGTTTTTGTATATTATTGAAGATAGAGGACAAAAGGTCCTGGCCATGTAAAGAACTCATTCTAACTCAAAGTTTTTGACCTTCATACTACTGATATAAAATCAGTGTGCAGATCTGTCAAATTTACGTTTTTGAAAAATTTTCACCAACTTAATTTTTTTTGAAAAGCAGTGACTTTTGCCAATTGTTTGCTATTATAATCATGTTTAACTTGTTAAATTCCAAAGATTTATAAACTTAAAAACCCTTTAGAATCTGTTCAAAAATTAATATAAAAATCAAGGTTCGATGTGTTCTATTCATTGTTTTGAAAACCGGATCGGACCAGCCGGTCTTACTGGTTGGACCGCGAAGCGGATTCCAATCTGGTCTGGTTTGGTGCTTAAACCCATTTTGGTATTGAACCGGTGGTCGGACTGGTCGAACCGGGAACCTGACCGGTTGAACTGGGGGTCGAACCGGATGAACCTGGGGTTGGACAGGTTGAACCGGTTTTTCATATATATTTTTAATTTTTTCACTATTTTTTAGATACATATTTATAAAATAATTATAATTTATCCATTTCTTATATCTGGTCCGACCGGTTGAACCGGTCCGACCGGTTGAACCAGTAAGACGTCCGGTTCACTGTCCGATCCGATTCTGAAAACATTGGTTCTATTTCAATTTCAATTTTAGAGTTGTGTTTCCTCTCAAACACCTTAAAGCTATTCTTTAAATAGAACTCCTGCTTACATTCACCTTTATCATCCTATTCATACTCAAACTTTTACCTTATCCAAACTTTTCAAACATCTTGTATAGAACTAGAGTAACTTTTAAACCGGTATGTAGCTATACGACAAACAAAAGGTTTTGACTAGAAAGACGGGGTCCTGATTCAACCAAATTTTTATTGGTGATCCTTTTATTGGATATACTACTTTGTGATAATAACCATTTCTAGTATACAACAACCATTCTTAACTATATACAATAACAGCCTTCATTTTATTTAACAAAATTCAAGAAACTAACAAAATCAACTTACTTGAGCATACATAATCTAAGCTTACTACAAGTTGAAAGTCAAACCAGATACTTACGAATTGAGTTCATAGTCCTCTTTTTACTATCATACTTTCCACTCACTGGAAAAATGAAAGAATAGGTCCCAAGTCAATAGGTCCCAAGTCGATGATTCATTCAAAGATATAGCCTATGTGCCGCGAGTAGGTCTTTTTGGGGATGGAAACATGCTCACATAAAAAACTATCAAGAACTATCAAAAACTATTCTTCTAAAAATCAATGATAACTTTCTAATACTAGTAACATTAAACTGTTTATACATATTGCTATATCTCTATGCCTCTTTTCTATCACAAGTCCCTCTTATTTTCTAAACAACTACACAACCATTAACATTGGGAAATGCTGATGGTAGTAATTAAGTAGATCTATTTGGCCTGAGTAGCACATTCAATACTCGACTTGGAGCATGCTAATCAACTTTGAGGTTCTTTAGGAAGAAGCTAGATGATAGAAACCGACATACTATAACTATTCTATATGTCTAATCCCTAGGGTTGGTTGCAGACTAATGTATGTAAGTAAAAATACTTGTATTTTAAATTTTGTTGAAGTGTAATCATATATCTTTTATGCTATAACTATATCTAAACCTATGTTCTCACCAACTCTTTAGTTGACATACTTTAGCATGTTTTCAGGATATAAAATATTGATAAGTTCGTGTTAGTTTTCAAGACAAGGCTTTAGATGGACTTAGCTAGGCACTTTTAAAAAGAAGACATATTTGTTCAACTTGTCCTTTTTTTGTTTGCTTCTAAAATTTAATGTAATCAACTATTCGGTTTAAATAAATAAATACCTTTAGTATCTTTTATACCTCGTGTAATCAGTGATCCTCCCGGTCAATCTTTGCACATAGGTGGTGTTTGATGGAGATTTTAGGTTCAAGATAGCTTTAATTTGTTTTGGGCTTGCTTCTATTCCTATTTTGGTTACCATGTATCCCAGAAACTTTCATGCTCCCACTACAAAATGACACTTTAAATGGATGAGCTTCATATTGTATTTGTCTAAAATTTGAAAGGCTTCTTCAAGATCCTTAAGATGATTCTTAACCTTCTTCGACTTGACCACCATGTCATCTATGTATCCTCTAGTTTGTCTTTAAACATTTTGTTCACTAATCTTTAATAGGTGGCACCTATATTTTTCATACCAATAGCAATATAACAATATATACTTGTAGAAGTCATGAACGCGGTATCGTCTTGATCAGAAGGTTCCATTTTAATCTATTGGAATCCTGAGGATGCATCCACGAAGGTCAACATCTCATGGCCTACTATGGCATCAACCATTGAGTCTATGTGTGGTTAGGGGAAAGGATCCTTAGGATAAGCTTTGTTGTGGTTAGTAAAGTCCACGTAGACCCTTCATTTCCTATTATTTCTTTGAACCACCACCATGTTTTCTAACCATCTTGGGAATTTGACTTCTTTTATCATCTCGGATTTAAACAGCTTCTCAGCTTCTTCTTAGGTTATTGCATTTCTTTTAGATTTAAATTTTCTTTGCTTTTAATGGACAGGGCTAAAACTTTAATCAATACCAAGTTTATGGGTTATAATATCCTTAAATATACCTATTATGTCTTCATGTTACTATACAAAGGTTATGATCTTGTTCTTTAAAAAGTCTACAATATCTTGTTTAATATCCTTGGGGATATTCTATCCTATAAGCACCTTAACATTTAGATTTACAAGATCTAGGGATACTTCCTTGACATCTTGTTTTCTAGCCTTCGAGACATCTCGTGCTTGTTTCTTTAATTTCTATTCTTGTCTTGTTTATATAGATGACTTCATTAAAGATATTACAATTCTTAGCTTCTTGTTGATCACTATCTATTTTCAACACTCTCCAAGGGGTTGGCATCTTGACACATTAATGGTAAGTTGACGGTACCGCTTTCATATCATAGATCTAGGGTCTGCCTAAAATAATATTATAACAAGATAATGAATCAAAATATAAATTTATTGGATTGAGTTTACCCCTCAATGTACACGGGTAACTGATCTCTCCAACCGTATTCTTGACTTATCCACTGAATTACGCTAGTATCAAGGACTTTGTAATAATTTCACTTTCTAGAATGTTCATCCTCTTCAAAGCTTCAAGTTGTATGGTTTAAACTGAATTGTCCCCATCAATCAGGATCCAATGGACGAAATGGTTGGCAACATATCGAGTAATAACCAAACCATCATGATGAATATCTTGAACATTTTCTCTACATTCTTCATCGAATGAGATCACTATTTTATAAGTCAACGTTGATGTTCTTGTAAGCTTGACATCCTTCTCCATTTTAGCTTACTTAACATGCCTTTTAGTTGCAGAGTAAGATGTACCACAAATATCAGAACCACCAGATATAAAATTAATTACCTTAGCATCCACTAGAGAGGATGCTGCTTGTTATGACATGATCCCAGTTATTATCTTTCTTCCTTCCCAACAATTCTTTTAGTTGCCCTTTGCTTAGGAGATAACTTTTCTCCTTTCATTGAGCATTACAATCTTCGGTTATACGACCAAAATCTTCATGATATGCGCACTAATTAGATTTATCCTTCCAAGTAAAGGTCTTATCATTCTTTTTAGGCCATTGTTGGACCAAAAGAACCAATGAGCCTGATCAGAAAAACCTTTAAGTCCCACGGACATTACAACAACTGAAGTAGTCTGCAACAGCTGAAGACATCAGCTGATAACAAGGTCTGAAGACAAAGTCTGAAGTGAAAGAGCTGAAGACAAAGTCTGAAGTGAAAGAGCTGAAGACAAAGTCTGAAGACAAGAGCTGAAGACAAAGTCTGAAGCTAAAGAGCTGAAGACAAAGTCTGAAGTGAAAGAGCTGAAGACAAAGACTGAAGACCAAGTTTCAGATGATTGTCACAACAGCTGAAGAAGACCTCTTCAGTAGTTGTGATGGTTTCCTTTCAGTAGTTGTATTTTCTTTTCTGTACTTGTAGTTTCAGTAGTTTTATGTTTCTTCGTGTACTTAGAATACTCTGAGATGTTCTCAGTTGTTGTGAACATTCTCAGTAGTTTGCTTACTTTAGTAGTTTGTAATAATTCTGTTAGACGTCACTATCAAGTGACATCAGCAGACGTCACATTCCTTTATATAAGGAATGCTGACCTAATTGTAATCGGTGCAGCTTAGAAAAACCTAGCAGCCGCCATACCGAAGCATGTGTGCATGAATGTTATTATCCCTTTGCAGAAAACCCTATTTCTATATAACCGTGTACTGTTCCATTGAATATTTATTGTGTTCTTGCTATATTTGCTTAATTCTTGCTCTAATTCCGCTGTGATTCAACTCTAATTGATCAAACTTAGATCACTGATCCTGACAAATGGTATCAGAGCTGGTTAATCATTGATCGGTTTAACAATTGATCATTGAAACTGCTATTTTGATATCTATAGTTTGATCGAATTAGCATATGTGCAAGAATTGGTTATAAAGATTGATTTTCTGCTGCTTCTGGTTATTTAATTTGAGTTTCTTCTTGGTTCTTATTGAGTTTGTTGTGTTTTTGTGCTAAATCTTTTGAAACTTGATTGATTTGGTTTGAATCTGAGAATGACTACTCCATCTAATGATCCTCACAATACTGGCTCCTCAACCAAGCCTCCGATGCTGGTTAGGAGTGAGTATAACATATGGCAACGAAGAATGCTCCATCACCTGTCTGTTAACAGTTCAGGTTGTTGGACATCTGTGGTTCACGGTCCACACAAGCCTATGGTGAACAATCCGGAGACCAATCAAATGGTTCCGAAGAAGAAGGAGCAATACTCAGATGAAGATCGTAAACTGTTTGAGATTGATGCTAAAGCCCATGGAATTCTGGCCATGGCACTGCCGAATGAAATCTATTCTGGGCTTATGCATCATGAAACTGCTCATGACCTCTGGAATGCTTTGAAGGAACAATTCGGAGGAACTGATGAGGTCTTAGCAAACAACAGAGAAATCCTCGCCCAACAATATGAGACATTCTCTCATAGGAAGGGTGAGACACTGACTCAACAGTTTGAGCGTTTCTCCTGCTTGATCTCTGAGCTGAAAATGGTCAAGCATGAGTATACTAACAGCCAGATGAACAACAGATTCCTCAGATCACTGCCTGAGAGATGGGACACATACACTATTGTCCTACGCTCCAGTGCAAATCTGGATAGCCTATCTCTCACCCAACTCCATGGGAAACTGCTTACATTTGAAAGAGAGATAGAGCAGAAAAGGAAACTGGCATCATCAGGAAAGCTCTCTGATGACTTTGTACCAGGTAACACTGCCTTGGTCGGTCATGAGTCAGAATATGCTGGATCAGAAAGTCATTATGATGAGCATATAGATTTCTCTTCAAACAGTTCTGATCATGCATTTGTTGGTGTTGACAGTCATTCTGGGTGTAATAGTGATAATTTATGCTTTATCATGGATGATTTGCAGGGTATTGCTGATGATGATTTAGAAGAGATGGATATTTTGAGCCAAATGGCCCTGATCAATATCAGATCTCAAAAGTTCTACAAGAGAACTGATAGGAAATTTCCAGGACTCTCTGGCAAAACCAAAGTTGGTTTTGACAAGAGTAAGTTGAGGTGTCACAAATGCCACAGGCTTGGGCACTTTGCAAGAGAGTGTAGATCAACTGGATCTAACTCCTCTGCACCCTTTGTGACCTTTCCAAGCAATAGTTCACAAAACAAAGGGCAACATCCTGCTAGTTCTGGTCATCACTCACAATGAGCAATTATCTGCTGGTGCTGGTCAACATGGTGGTGAACATCCTTTTGGGAATCTTGCTCTTATGGCCCTGGAGTCTACTGAGGGTTCCTGCTCAGATGCTTCATCTTCACAGGTAACCCAGATATCTTCTGAGGCTAAAGCCAAGTTATGTTCTGAATCATGCATAGCTGCCTTTGTCTCTATTAGAGAGGCAAATGTAGCTTTAATCAATCAAAATCTTGAGCTTGAGAAAACTATTTCCAAAAGAAAAGATGAGTATGTGTCTGCACTTAATGACAAAGATGATGAGATTTACAAGCTTAAATGCCAACTTAATGATGAAAAGGCTAAGGTAGAGGTCATACTCGAGAACCACAGAAGTCTCAAGAGACACTTGCAGCTACCCAAGTTGAGTGTGACCGATGGGTAACATCCTGCAAGGGATTTGAAATGCTTCTCAGCAAGCAAACAGCTTCAAATGTGAAGTTTGGAATAGGTTACAATCATACTGCACCACCTACTGATTTTACTTCAAAATCAATAGTAAAATCTGAAGGTGAAAGTAATTTCCAAACCACATCATCATGTGATTCATCCTCAAATGATAATACAAAATTAGAGGATGAAGTCAGTGTTAAGATCTCAGCAAATCAATTGCCTGATGGTTTAAATGCTGATAAACACATGAAGCTGAGAAATTCAGATGTTGTTCCTCAAAGTACTCCAAGTACTGAAGGGCAAGTCACAACATCTGAAAAGCATTTCAAATCTGATGAAATAAAAGGATTAACAACTGCTGAGGAATCTATCATACGGTCTTTCAGGACGGATAGAGAACAGCTGAAGAACAAGTCTTCAGTTGTTACCGATCCTTCAGTACTTAACACAAGTACTGAAAGGAGGAAAGTACTGAAGATCACACCTTCAGTAGTTTCCACTTCAGCAGTTGATCAATCCAAGATGAAGAATAAGCCATGTGAAATATGTGGTAAATTCAATCATCTATCTGATGAATGCTGGTACAAAAAGGGTTCCAAACTCAACAGAGATAAGCTCATTAAAGAAGAGATAAATAAAATGAAAAATGAGTTTGAAACCAAGTTTGTACCACAGTCATCTCAAACTGATAAACCCAAGGCCTCACCAAAATCCAAAAAGAAGGATGGGGTTTATCAGAAAACAGCTGATAGTGTTCCTCATGATAAACATCAGACGAAGTCTGTGAATTTCAAGAAGGAGGAAATGGTGGGTCACAGGAACTCATCAAAAACAAGTACTGATGTGTCAAATGAGCTGAAGGCTTTAGCAACAAATCAGACACAACTTGTTATGATGGTTCAGCATTTGTTGGGGAGAGTTAACCAACTAGATGCACCTGTGATCAAACCACTGAAAAGGAAATCCAAGCCCAAATCTAAGAATTCCATTTCAGCACCATCTCCACCTTCATCAGCTGTTAATCATGAGAAACAAGTTATGGTTAAATCTGTTGATGAAAACAGACCCAAAACCAAAAAGGTTTGGGTCTCTAAAGCTAACTAGTTTCTTATGATAAATGCAGGGTTCTTCAGCATGCCAAAGAAGCATCTGGTATGTAGACAGTGGAGGATCTATGCATATGACTGGGAGCAGTTCTCTTCTTAATGACTACTCTCAAGGAAAGAAGGGATTTGTCTCATTTGGAAATGATGCTAAGGGTTACATCATCGGGAAAGGATTTGTGTCAAATGGAGAAATCAGATTTGATGATGTTAACCATGTGGAGAATCTCAAGTATAATCTACTGAGTGTCAGTCAGATGTGTGATAAAGGGCATGTTGCACTTTTCACAAGCCAGAACTGCCGGATTCTGTCTTCCAAAGTTCTGAGGCTGATTGACAAGGTATTGGATGAACATACTCTCCTGAAGGCCAACAGGATAGGAAGAGTATATGCCTTGGATTTGTCAAAGAAGATTGCGTTAAAAGGTCATCCTTGCCTGTTCTCCAAGGCCTCTCCTCAGGAATCTAAACTGTGGCATAGAAGGCTGGGTCATGTTAATCTCAAAAACATGAATCAGCTGATCCACAATAGTTTAGTAAGAGGTCTACCAATAAAGGAGTTCCTCTGTGATGAAACCTGCACTGCTTGTTTAAAAGGAAAACAACACAAAGTCTCATTCCCTCCTATAGAAGAACCAAAGTCCACTGCCTGCTTGCAATTACTGCACATGGATCTCTTTGGTCCTGTGAGAGTAATGAGCATGGCAAAGAAGAAATACTGTCTGGTAATTGTGGATGATTACTCCAGATTTGTATGGACCTTCTTCTTGCATTCAAAGGATGAGGCTGCTCAGACAATTATTAACTTTGTGTTGTATGTTGAGAAGCAGTATTCCCTATCAGTCAAGTGTATAAGAAGTGATAATGGAACTGAATTTAGAAACCATACACTTGATGATTTCTACCTTTCAAAAGGAATCAAGAGGCAGTATAGCATCCCAAGGACTCCAGAACAAAATGGAGTAGTGGAGAGAAAGAACAGGACCCTAATTGAAGCTGCAAGGTCCATGTTGGCTGACTCTGGTTTGCCACTGACCTTTTGGGCTGAAGCTGTCAACACAGCATGCTATGTGCAAAATAGAGCTTTAGTGAATCAGAGGTTGATGAAGACTCCTTATGAAGTTCTACATCATTTGGCTCCTCTAATTTCATTCTTCAGAGCATTTGGGTGTCCTTGTTACATTCTCAACACAAAGGATCAACTCCAAAAGTTTGATTCTAAGGTGGATGCAGGGTATTTTGTTGGGTACTCATCCACTTGCAAGGCTTACAGAGTGTTCAACTGTAGAACAAAGATGGTTGAAGAAACCTTGCATGTGAAGTTCAATGAATCTCCTAAGGACAAAATCCCACAAAACCCTGTGGAGTTGTTTGATCTGGACATACTGCAATATGTTCCTTATCAGCCTCCAGCTGTTGCAGATCATGTGAATTCATCACCTTCTGCAGCTAGTCATCCATCTGGTGGTACTGATGTTCATGATGATCCCAGTACTCACCTATTCAAGTTTAGTGATCAACTGCCTGAGTCTACTCAACTTGATGTTCCTGTAGCTTCAGTAGCACCATCCACAACAAATGCTGATGAGATTTCTGAATCCTCTACTTCATTTGACCTGCCATCTAACACTTGGTTTCAAGAATCTGGATCAACATCTGTTGCTGCTGAGCGTGCTACAAACACTTGCACAGATCTCATAGTGTATCAAGAGCTGAAGAATCACCCAACGTCTCAAATCATTGGTGATATCAATGCTGGTGTCTCAACTAGAAGTCAATTGTCCAACTTCTGCTTCTATGCTCTTTTCATCAGTCAGCAAGAGCCAAAGAACTATCATATTGCATTAAGAGACAATGGATGGGTTGATGCCATGCAGCTTGAGCTTCTTCAGTTCAAAAAGCAGCAAGTGTGGGAACTGGTTCCTCTACCCCCAGGTAAGTGTGCAATAGGCACTAAATGGGTGTTTAGGAATAAAACAGATGAAAATGGGCAAATTGTCAAGAACAAGGCCAGACTGGTTGTCCAGGGGTTTTCACAAGAAGAAGGTATTGATTATGATGAAACCTTTGCCCCTGTAGCCAGACTGGAGGCAATTAGATTGTTCTTAGCCTATGCTGCATTCCACAATCTTAAAGTTTTTCAAATGGATGTCAAAAGTGCATTTTTATATGGTAAAATAAAAGAAGAGGTTTATGTGTGTCAACCACCAGGTTTTGAGGATAATAAACATCCTGATTGGGTGTATAAACTTGATAAGGCTCTTTATGGGTTGAAACAAGCTCCTAGAGCCTGGTATGAAACACTGTCAAATTTTCTTCTTCAGAATAATTTCACTAGAGGCTCCATAGATAAAACTTTGTTCATTAAGAAAGTGGGTCAGCATAAGCTCCTTGTTCAAATTTATGTTGATGATATTATTTTTGCTTCCTCTGATCCACAGTTGTGTGATGCATTTACAAAGTTGATGCAACAAAAATTCGAAATGAGTGCCATGGGAGAATTACAGTTCTTTCTAGGTTTGCAAATCAAACAAAAGGCTGATGGAACTTTCATTCATCAGTCAAAATACACAAAAAGTCTTTTGGCAAAGTTTGATTTACAACACTGTAAGCCCTGTTCTACTCCCATGTGCAGCACCACACAACTGGATGCAGATCAGAAAGGTAAAGCTGTTGATGAAACACTTTACAGATGTATGATTGGGTCCTTGATGTACTTAACAGCTTCTAGACCAGATATTATGTTTGCAACTTGTGTTTGTGCTAGATTTCAGGCTGCTCCTAAAGAGTCTCATTTGATTGCAGTCAAGAGGATCTTTAGATATCTGCAAGGTACTCAATCTCTAGGTCTTTGGTATTCCACTGGGCACTCTTGCAAATTAGTTGCTTTTTCTGATAGTGACTATGCAGGGTGTAAATTAACTAGAAAATCAACTTCTGGTGGATGTCAATTCCTAGGCAACTGTTTGGTTTCTTGGCAGAGTAAGAAACAAACATCTGTTGCTACATCCACTGCTGAAGCCGAGTACATTGCTGCTGCAAGTTGTACATCTCAGGTACTCTGGCTTCAGAATCAATTACTGGATTATGGCATTACAGAGACTAAGACTCCATTACTAATGGATAGTGCTTCAGCTCTTTGTATTGTCAAGAATCCAGTCCAGCACTCTAGGACCAAACATATTGAGATCAGACACCATTTTATTAGGGATTGTTTTGAAAAAGGTCTGATTGATCCAAAGTTTGTTCCTAGTGCTGATGAGCTTGCAGACATATTTACTAAGCCTTTGGACAGTTCAACTTTCCAAAACCTAGTGTTAAGGCTTGGTATGCTGCAGCTAGAATAAGTGACAACTACTGATGATCTCAGTCAACAAGTACTGATGAGCATTCGTATACTACTGTCACAAATAAGTACTGAAGTTCTTTTATCCTCAGTAGTTTTCATAACTACTGAAGACTAAATTACTTAAAAGTACTGAAGTACTCATCTGTTGAAAAGAACTGATGTGGTTACAACTACTGCTGTAGTTACAACTGCTGATGTCAGAATAACAGATAAGTACTGATGACCTATGAAACATCTGAAACTCAGACAAAGTCTGATGAAGTGTTGAGGTCAGAATGAAACAGCTGATGAGCTAAGAATTGACGACAACAGCTGATGAGAAATTTTTCTCTTCAGTTGTTTCTACAACTGCTGCTTCACTTCAAACAACTGAAGCCAAAACCATGTCTTCAGTAGTTTCACAACTACTGATGACTAACACCAAGTCTTCAGTTGTTACAACACCTGAAGCCAAAACCATGTCTTCAGTAGTTTCACAACTACTGATGACTAATACCAAGTCTTCAGTTGTTACTTCTGAAAGTTAAAACCAGGTCTTCAGTTGTTTTCAAACAACTGATGACAGCACCAACACTTTCAGTCGTTTTATATCAGCCTTTTCTTACCCTATAAATACCTAAACCTACTTTCAAACGTTTCATTAGCCGTTTTCCGTCCTTCACTCTCTCAACAATGGCGACCATGAAACTCAAACCCAGACACAACTGTGTTGCCTACCTCTCGAAATCGGCCTTCTGGAACAAATTTGATAACGCCATCGATCTTATGGTAGATTCCCAGTACCGAACCGCGTTTCTTCTGAATCCTACCATATACCCCGATTCCCTAAGCCAGTTCTGGACCAACGTCTCTGTGCAAACTAGTGAGAATGATAGCCAAATCACTCTCCAGTCGTTGGTCAACCAGAAACAGGTGGTCATCACTCCGGACATCATTCGACAAACCCTAGATCTACATGATGCCACCTGTGTCACAGAATACCCGAAAGGCACAACCGATATGTCTTTCATCAACAACGGGTATGAAGGAGACTTAAGTGCTACCACCATTCTGAAGAAGCACTTCCATGATGCTGAACGTCTTATATTCCACATGGTGAATGTCTGCCTTGCACCAAAAACCTCCTCATGGGATCAGATGTCCTCCCGATGGCAACAGGTATTATACTCTATCTTTGAACGACAAACTTTAAATTTTTCTGAGATAGTTTTTATGGAACTAAAGGATCTGGCCTTGAAACCTGTGGCAAACAGATGGATATTATATCCCAGGTTTCTCATGGCCATAATTTTAACACAGCTAAAATCAGACGGCCTTGTTGGCCTTGGAGTCCCTGCTCCGGCTGTATTGCCTGAAGTATACTCCAGGCACAACTCTGACCCTACAATGAAAGGGGCTGCCCGGCTGCTCAAACCCAAGCAGCGGGAACCCACAGCCTCCACTTCCAGATCCAAAGTCCCCACCAAACCCAACACCAAAAAGCCAAAAAGGCTACTCAGGGAGATGAGTCCCCTGAGGATGCCCCTGTACCACCAATACAGGAAACACTTACTGGTTCTAACCCCCAGTAGTGTCAAAGACTCCACCAGCCCTAGCCGCTCAGGCATCCTCTCAACAGGATCCTGATGCAACCAAAATTGGGGATACCACAATGCTGGAACCTATCTCAATTGAGAAGGTTACCATTGAAGAGCACCAGTCACCCCGGGTGCAATCTGCTTCAAACCTATCTCCAAATGCAACCGCCCCTCAAAGCCCAACATTTATTGTTGCACAAGTGTTGAGTCAGCTGCATTCCTCTCCTCCTCCCCAGACACCAATTACAATGGGGAGAACCTCAACAGCTGAGGAAGAGGACCAAAATGCTGCTGATAACCCACAGCACAGGGGTTATAATGTTCAATCTCCCCGTGTAGAGGAGGAGGTTAGAACATCTGGTGAGGCTGCCACTTCTACTGATTCAGCAAATGAACAGGATGAAGTTGGTAACATCTCTAAGACCTCACCAGAGGCAACTGCCGATGAAGGACTCAGTCCTGAGGCAGGAAGTCCCCAGAACCAAGAACAAGGGGCACATGCTACAACTGATCTACACTCAGGGCATGTACATCCTGATTCAATCAGGAGGTCAGGTGATTCAGCAAAACTGATGATGACCTGGGCTTTTTCTACGATGTCTTAGCCCATAACACAATCCTTGAGGCTGAGGTGAGCAGACTCAAAGAACTGCTTGCCAAAATGTCTCAGGATCAAAGTCCATCTGCCCCAATAAACCCACAGATGGCACCTTCATCTGAAGGTTCCCCAAACACTCCGCCACTTCACTCAACTGAGCCACCAGCCACTGTTGTTGGCACCACCTCTCAGGGACAGAACCCCTCTGAGCAGATGGTTGCTACATTTCAAAATTCCTTACCTCTCATCACTCCCATCATCAATGAGATTGTGCATAAAGCCATTGATGAGAGGATCTCCTCGAATCTAAAAACACTTGTTGATGATGCTGTGCAAAAGAAGCTTTCTGCCATTCAAACCCCTGAACCCAATGCACCCAAAAAGGGGGAGTCTAAGGCAGTGAAAGAAAGAAAGAGAAAGAGAGTGGAAGAGGAGAAACAACAAGAAAAAGAACAGGAAAAACAGCTGATCACATACAAGAGAAAGAAAAGTGCTGAAACTCAAAAGCCTGATGAAGAGAAATCATTGGAAGATCTGATTAAAGAAGCTGATGAAGCTCACAGCAGATCAATGGACAGAATAATAGATCAACTCTTCAGACAGGGCTTTGATACAGCCACATTAGACACTGAGATCAGAAGGCTGGAGATTAATGAGATACAAGAAAGATGGGCCAGTTATAGTGTGATGGAAAGGGAGAGGTTGGAGATAATGATCAGGTTTATTGCAAAATACTTGGGAAGATCATTAATTGAGATTAAATCATGGACCAGAGACAGTATTCTGGCAATAACCACCAGAATCTGTGCTTCTGAAGAATTCAATAAGGGGTTGATTATAGAAGCCTTAGACGAAGCAGGTGCTGGGAAGAGAACTGATATGGCCAAGCTTTCCAAAGCCAAACTCACCATAAAAATGCTAGATCAGCCTTCCCAAACTCCCTCTCAAAAACAACCAACCCCACAACTCTCCAAATCAACTCAACCCTCAAAACCAACTCCCTTACCCCAAAAACCACCTCAAACCACATCCAGTGATGCACCCAGAAGGAGGAGAAGGGTGTTGAGGATGGTAGAAGAAGAAGAAGAAGATGATGAAGAAGATAGTCTGCCAATCTCTGCTGTTCTAAAATTACCTGAGCCCAGAAGTCAACAAATGATCACACCAGACTTTCAGAGGCAAATGGTGAAAGTTAAGATTGAAGAAGAAGAACAGCAGAAACAGCACGATGAGCAACTTTTGAAGATGATTGACAAAGAGTTTCCTCAGTCATCATCTATACAAGCCATGAAGAAACACGCTCAAAGGCTGTATGCTCTCAGGTATACCTTTCAATATCAAAAGGAGAGAGTAAGGATTTGGCCAGACCCCAGGGTTAGTTCTAGAATTCATAAGAAATCCATACCAAGTAGATACAATGGCCAAGTGAGAAAGACCATAGATGCTGCTATTATGTTGGCCATTGTAGTCTCACCCTGGGAAATACTTGAAGACTTCAAGAGAGCCTACAAGTCAAAGATGACCCCTCAAACTCTAATGGAGAACAAAATGGTCAAGAAGGGGTTGTTATACAAGAGGCTTGAAGAGATCAAGAAAAATGAACTCCAGTTGTTATTAGAAGGGACTCACCCAGATGAATTTGCTTACAGAGAGATAACAACTGTTGAGTTGAAAAATGGAAAGACGATAAAGTACTTATCAGAGTACTATGGCCCAGAGTTCTTCTTCGAAGGAGAAGCAGAAGAACTCACTAAGGAGGAACAAGTTGTTCTCCTTGAGGCCTACGTCAGAGAGTCTTATAGACTCATCAATGGGAAGTAGGTTTCATGGTTGGGATAACGGCTCTGTGTCCAGTTCCCCAAGACAGAGTTCCCTTCCATCCTTTGACATTCACATCTACTGAAACCTGTTCCCTGGCCTGTGCTTATCTGATATCTCTAAAGCTGATCAAGAGAGTTCTGCCAAGAATAAGTGGGACCTCAATAAGCTTAAAGGTTTTGGCTGCATTGGTTCAGGGGGAGTTTGTTGGACCAAAAGAACCAATGAGCCTGATCAGAAAAACCTTTAAGTCCCACGGACATTACAACAACTGAAGTAGTCTGCAACAGCTGAAGACATCAGCTGATAACAAGGTCTGAAGACAAAGTCTGAAGTGAAAGAGCTGAAGACAAAGTCTGAAGTGAAAGAGCTGAAGACAAAGTCTGAAGACAAGAGCTGAAGACAAAGTCTGAAGCTAAAGAGCTGAAGACAAAGTCTGAAGTGAAAGAGCTGAAGACAAAGACTGAAGACCAAGTTTCAGATGATTGTCACAACAGCTGAAGAAGACCTCTTCAGTAGTTGTGATGGTTTCCTTTCAGTAGTTGTATTTTCTTTTCTGTACTTGTAGTTTCAGTAGTTTTATGTTTCTTCGTGTACTTAGAATACTCTGAGATGTTCTCAGTTGTTGTGAACAT
This sequence comes from Flaveria sonorensis, assembly GCA_025506505.1. Lineage (NCBI taxonomy): Eukaryota > Viridiplantae > Streptophyta > Magnoliopsida > Asterales > Asteraceae > Flaveria > Flaveria sonorensis. Next base: position 56,804,386 of record CM046440.1, on the reverse strand, counting down.
TCTCAGTAGTTTGCTTACTTTCAGTAGTTTGTAATAATTCTGTTAGACGTCACTATCAAGTGACATCAGCAGACGTCACATTCCTTTATATAAGGAATGCTGACCTAATTGTAATCGGTGCAGCTTAGAAAAACCTAGCAGCCGCCATACCGAAGCATGTGTGCATGAATGTTATTATCCCTTTGCAGAAAACCCTATTTCTATATAACCGTGTACTGTTCCATTGAATATTTATTGTGTTCTTGCTATATTTGCTTAATTCTTGCTCTAATTCCGCTGTGATTCAACTCTAATTGATCAAACTTAGATCACTGATCCTGACAGCCATCTTGCTTTGTCTCCAAGATCCCGCATTACAAACATAAGACCTTAAACATCAACTGAAAAATAATAATAAATTTTTCTAGGAAATTCTTCAGCATCCTCGTCATCCTCCACCACATTGACTCTATGGTTATCATTTTAATAGAGTTTAGTTCTGTAGAAGTTAGAGGATGAGGATTCTGATTTTTGATTAGGGTGATCATAGTTGGACGGTGTTTCGATCTTTCTTTGATCATCTTATCTTCTTCAAGCATGATAAATCTCAAAGATCGGTTCCTAATTTCATCCAAATTCCTGCATAGGTTCATTACGAGGTCCTCATAAAATGGAGAATCTCTTTTTATCCCCATTTTAAAAGCTTGAACCGAAATAACAACGTCAAGATTTAGGATATCTAATGATTCCCTACCAAGCCTGCCAATATAATCCCAAAGCAAGTCATCGATATTTTATGTTACCTTATAGAGATCATTGTTTAGTCTTTCAAATCTTCTACTACATGAAGACTGATTATTAAATAAGTTAACTAAATAAGAAAATAAAGCATAAGGAGTGACACTTAGTAGCCATTTCAAAGTAGATCCTATGAGGGTCGAATCGAAGATACTTTGCATAAGAAGGCTTCTACTGCATGCTAGGAGTCTAAAAACATTTAGAGATCTCCTAATCGCATATAGGAGAAGCAAATCTTAAGATCCTGTGACTTGACAAGTGTACCTTAGGTATTGGCTATACGACACTAGGTACACTTGAAATCATGTCTATCGATTTCATCAACTCTTTAACCATAAGTGGACTGATTCTTGTATCCTACGTAGATCCATCATTAGTGTTTAAAAAAAGGTTAATGTAAATGTTACCGTTATCAGGATTTTGTTATGACAATCATCAAGTCATGCTAAGATCCCTAGTAGTAGTAACTCTAGCAGCATAAGCGGGATCCACTGTCTTGGCTTGAGTCTGCATAGGAATAAAATCTCCCCAATAGTTCCTTGGTGATCCTATAACATAAAAATTTTGGATCATGGGTTGTATCTGAGTAGTTGTAATTTCCACCGACTTTGCTTCTCTGCATTGTTAGAGATAAGGACAGGTCCTTGGGTAGACTATCTGGATTCCAGAGCAGAATGAGTACGAGTTGTTATCTAGGTCGGATTATCATTTTTCTTTTGATAAGTTGAAGGGGGAGCAAAAGAATGACTTAATCCAAAGCTCAAAGATGGAGGAGAAGAAGAAGAAAGCTTCAATTGAGATGACATATTTTAGAAAAATTTTGAGAGGTAATGATTGATCACGAACTTTAGCAAAAAATTTTGAGTGAAAAACACCACTTGCCCCACGATGGGCGTCAAACTGTTTTGACTGAAAATTAACAAATATAATTTTATAATAAAATTAGTATGTGAAATGGTGTGCTTGTATCATAAAACAGATATGATAACAACACGGTTGTTTCCGAGGAATACCTTTAATTCTTTAAGATCTTTGTCATAAAACCTCGGGAGGTGACTAATCGTAGCCTGTCTTTTCTTTTTCCTATTTAATTGCAACGAAACTACAACTTGAGAGCTATAGCCAATCGATTCTAAGTGTTACAGAGAACATTATGAGTGTGAGTTGTGTGTTCTATATCGATCGCCGAGGATTTTTTTTATAGCAAACGAGATTTCCGGGATGGAGCAGTCTTCATTCTTAACCGTTACAGGTCTTCTTTTGCACGTTTTACAACAACTAAAGACCGATTCTTCCTGGTTGATAGAGATATAGTGAGTCATATGCGAGAACAAGTCAAAGAGAAAATAACAGTCGGTTAGTAACAATGAAATCAAGGAAATCGAACTTACTCAGGATCCGAGATACCGAAGTATAAAATTCACCCATAACAACAACAAAGGTCCTGTTTGGACAAGTTTTATTATGGAAAGCTACATTGATAAACTAAAGCAAATACATCTATTGATCAACTCGAAACAACCAAGCCAAGAAATTTAGTATGGTTAAAAGGAGCAACCTAATTCCGAAAATGATGCATTGCTTGGAGAATCAACATGAGTTTAAAATGATACAAAAATCACATCGGTTGACATTGTCATGAACCCATTAAAGGCTTTGATCATTAAAAGACATTTATGGTTGCATAGTCGAAATCAAGCCTAATTATAGATAGGAAGATATACTTTTGACCTATGATTATGAACCTAACAATGTCCAAAAAGCATTAAGTGACTCAAATTGGGAGACAACTATAAAGGATGAAAACAAATCAATTGAGAAAAATAACACATGGATTTTGACATAATTACCTTTAGGACAAAAACCTATAGGATTAAAATGGGTTTTAAGATTAAAAGAGTCGAGAAGGAAAAGATCTCTAAATATATACAAAGCAAGACTAGAAGCAAAAGACTACATTCAATAACTTGGGCTCAACTTTGATGAAGTCTTTGCACTAGATGTAAAAATAGAAACTATAAGATTAATTCTAGCACTTGAAGCAAGAGAAAAGTGTGAAATACATCATATAGATGTAAAATCTGTTTTTCTAAATGGAGAAATGCAGGAAGAAGTATACATGCATAGCTGATAGGTAGTCAAAATTTATATGCTAATTACGTTTAAATATATACTTTAAATCATAGTTATGCATGAAATGACATTGCATTAGAAATATTTCATGTTTATAGGTCAACAATGAAGACTACTCAAGAAACGGGATTAGTTCGCGACAAATAAAGAAAATTGAAGAAAATTCACTAACCAGCATAGCCTACTCCACAACCGACGTAGCTTACACAGTGAGGTACTTAGTCTATTTTTACAACGTAACGCATGGGTGTTTGGCATTTTCTGACCTTAGGGCGTAACCTACGTCAATATTGGCGTAGGGTACGTCAGGACACGCGTAAATTTGGGTTTTTTTTTGTTTTAAAGCCGCCTTTTAAAGTCAGAAACCCTAGTTTTCAACATAGACGAGACCTGCAAGTTTAGAGACCATTTTTGGGCAAAAAGTGATGATCAAGATGTTTCCAAATCATCCTGATTACAACCTCTTTCATGTTTCAAAGATCAAAATCAAGGATTGAAGATATAATGTGTAACATCTGACCTATTTTGATTTGTAACCCGAAACCATTTATGTTGATTTTATTTCGATGTGAACGCCTTAATGTTGTCATTTAATTCGAGTTATAATCATATAGTTTATTTTTATAAATTTATAAAGTTATATTGGTACTTAAGAAGTTTAATTATCAAATTTGAAAATAAATAAAATATATTTAAATACTTTAAAAATATAAAAGGTTTTCAAAGATTTTATAAAAATAAAATCTATTATTAATTCAAATTAATTCTATAAAGTTTTGGGTTGAAAATGCAATTTTCTAAAACTTGATTTATATAACTTTAACATAAAATGACAACAATATAAACCATAGGGGCCAAAAGTGTAAATTCTTTAAAACTCAACCCAAACCCCCCCCCCCCCCCGTCGACTTTTCCCCTCCGACCACCGTGTCCGGCCACCTCCGGGGAGCCGATATTCCCCCCAAAAACGCGGTTTTGATCAAACTAAACACTCCCATCAATCTCGCGTGATTGATTCGAACCCAGGATCCAATCCAATTCAAAAATAGAGCTCATTTACGTGTATTCTCGAACCCGAAGTTCCCTCCTACACAAATTAAACCAATTCAAATGGAAACCCGTCTAATTGACTCGACAAACTGATCGTTTACGCGTTAATTATTTTTCTAATCATAGCAATCATACTAATTGAGCCGGTAACAGCTCAGTCAACCGCGAATTTGGGTAAAAAATTCCGAGAATAACCTTGGACTCGTTAGAAGCGAACCCATCGAAATCACACCCATATAATAGAGGGTAAACCTTTCGATTTCACTCCCACAAACTCTCTGTAACCTCAATTTGGTCTAAACACACACACACATATCGATTCAAGACCATGTTCAACCCGCGACCTGCTCGAACTCAATCCCATCGATCTTCATATCATTTCGGGTAATTAAACACACTCATACACTCAATTTTACATGGGTATTTAAAGCCCCATATTCGATTTGATTATTTAATTCGTTTTCGTGTTCAATTTGATCGAAATCGAATTAGAGTTCATATGGAATTTGAGGAAACATCTAAGTTATGATTTTAAAATTTTTATTGAGTTCTTTGATAGATTTTGAGCTTTGGCCCAACTGGTAACACATAGCCACACTAACCTGGAGGTCCCGAGTTCTTTGATAGATTTTTATTGGGTTCTTTGATAGATTTTTTTTTGTCTTTTAATTAGTTTTTTTTGTTGTTATATTTTAAAATTCAAAAAATGTTTATTGTATTATTAAACTAATATAAAAAACTATTTCAGAAATTATTACTTAATAAACAATACACATTTACATTATATATAAAGGCTAAAGGATCCTAAACTTATTTATAAATTTTAAATTTTATAAAAATTTTCAATCAAATATAAAGTATTTCAGATTGTCCTAAACTAACAATTAATTATTCAATTAATTAGACTTTGACCAATAATTTTTAATTAATAATTACTATTTTTATTTTATTAATATTCAAGCTTTAACATTATAAGTTTGGTATTTTATAAAGTCACTTAAAAATCAACCTAAATCCTTTCAAAATTTTTTAATTACGAATTTAATCAATTATCATATAATTAATTAATAAATTAATTTTTTCCACACATTAATATTCAATCAAATGGTATAGATGTACTAATTATATTTAATAGTTTTATTACTATTATTCCCAAATATAATTACTTTAATAAATTCATTTTATTTTATTTAATCAAGATATTCAAAATAAATTATTTTATTTAGGCTATTAATCAAAACCTAATCCCAATGGAAATCCTAATCCATTCCCAAATTCTCATATCATTATTATTCTAATTTGAGACACTATTCCGTAGGTTAATCGTAAGGAAATCGTTGGTGTCTAATCTATTATATTTAAATTCAAATCTCATCAATCAAGTGAGTATTCATTGCCTATTTTTATGTGTTTATATTTTGAAAAAATCATGTGATACTATAATCAATCATCGCTATTTCATATTTATTTCATTTATAAATTCAATTCAATACATGCTATGTCTTTACTTGTAATAATGTGTTCATAGTTAGATAAAATAGATGAAAATACAATCATTAATTCATGCAACCACGGTAACAATGATAGATCTATTGGATTGACAAACCCATCCCACATGAATATTCGAGTGGTAATTGAAACCGGATTCACATATTCTATCACGACTTCATCTGCGGGCCGAGTCAATTCAGTCATTAGGGTTGATTGTGTTTATTTATCTTTTATGTTACACTATTGCACTATAAGTCTTGACATTGCCATGTGAATTGAATTACTCAGACATTAAATCAATATATATATATATATATATATATATATATATATATATATATATATATATATATATATATATATATATATATATCCAAACCTGTGTTTACTCACCGGCTAGTTTTAGCTGACTCGTTACTTTTTCACATGATTTCAGGTTAAGCAAGTTAGTGGATTTCTTCATACTCATCTAGGACCCGGACTTAGTCAAAATAAAAGACAAATTTTATTATTTTATTTGGGTTATTGTTTAATTGTATTGGTACTCTTTAACAAAAATGGCATTCAATATTATTTCAATTTATTTAGTTCCATGTGCTATGAACAATCGATTTCCATTCGTCCGCCCCGATGATTCTGCCATCGGTTGGGGTGTGACAGATTGGTATCACAGCCATGATTATAGAGAATTTGGTTATTAGAAATGGAATGACCTAGACTATAACTAAATACCTTGCATACAAGTCCTCTTGTACTTAGATAGGTTTTTATATGCCTTACATGTTTAGACACTCTCATAGGTTAGGTGCCTTACGTGAATATTCTTCTACTTTGATTATGACAAATACACACCCAATTCTCAAAACATATGCTAAGGCATTGCGTGCCTAAATCACATGATTTTCAAATTTCAAATTTTGAATTGATATTTATGGCTTTCAAATCTCGTCAAAGTCTATGTCCTATAACTGAACACATGTAATGCTGGAAGAGTGGGATGCCTATATCTCGGGGTGTTTTGTCTAGGCAAGGTATTCATATAAATCCAAATCAACCGATGGATCCGTTTACCTTACCTGGGAACCCTTGGGGTGAGTGTCCATTTATAGGTACGCATGTCTTCATTAAGGTTGTGGTTGACCTGATACTTTGATTAGTCAATGTATTCGCTTTGGTTTGTGAGCCAAACGATTACATTCGGAACATCTCATTGTTATTATGCTAAAATCCCGATTGTTGTTTTCATGAAGTATAGCTCATATTATCCAATTCTCATAAAATTTCTTAATGATCTTTCAGAATGTCTTCTCGTCAAATCCGTTCACAATCTAGAAACTCCGGCCGCAAGATTGCTGCCCTTGTAGCCCGGGAAGTTGCTGTGGTCATACCAACTCTTCTGACCTATCTGAATCAATGCGTGAATCTTGCTCCAAACTATGTTGCTCCTAATCCTCCACGTGCTTGTACTTACAAGCATTTTAGTTCTTGCAATCCCATAAAGTTCAGCGGGACCGAAGGTGCTACTGGTCTCCTATAATGGTTCAAGAGTATTGAGAACACGTTTCTCAATAGTAAGTGTCTCAAGAATCTCAAGGTTCGCTATGCTACCAGTGTTCTTCAAAAGAGAGCACTCATTTGGTGGAACGGGGAGAAACGAACCCCTGGAACCGATGCTGCTCTGGCTTTGACTTGGGCTGAAGTCAAGGAACTTATGACTCGGGAATTTCTGCCCTAGGAATGAAGTCAAGAAATTAGAAGCCGAGTTCTGGGATTTGGCTCAAGATAGTGGCGAGAACCTAGCTTACACCAACCGTTCCAATGAGTTAAGCCTCTTGGTTCCTCACTTGGTTACTCCATCATCTTGAGCTATCGAGAAGTACATAGGTGGTCTTCCTATGCAGATTCAAGACACCGTGTGGGGTAGAAACCCTACAAACTTGGAAGATGCTATCCGTCTAGCTACACAGCTAACCGACAATCATGTCAAGGCTGGTTCTTTAACTAGAAAGGGTGACAAGAAGAAAACCGAGAAGTCTCCCATCAAAACAACCAAGGAAGACAAGCCTGAAACCTCTAAGAACAAGAAGAGGAAGGCTAGATCTCAAAATTTTGCTGTGGTTACCCCTATTATTCCCGCCAATCAAGTCACACCGACTTACCAAACGATCCTCAATAACCTAGCCCCGATAAAGAAACCTTACACCAGGCCTTTCCCGCAATGCAACGTCTGCAAGTACCACCATCCTACTCATGCTCAGTGCCGTCAGTGCACCAACTGTGGTCGTTTCGGCCATACATTCAACTTGTGCAAAAGTGCTGCTAAGGCTTCGGTTAAAGCACTAGTCCTCCAACATCCTCCTGTAATTACTCAAGGCCGTGCATGCTATCAATGCGGTGATCCAAACCATTTCCGTAACCGATGTCCTCAGCTTATCAACGTCGTACCTGCAGCACAAGAGCGTGCTTTTAACATCAACGCCCAACAAGCTCAAACCAATAACGATGTAGTGAACGGTACATTTCTAATCGATAATCAATACGCTTCAGTCTTGTTTGATACCGGTGCCGATAAAAGTTTTGTATCCTTAGAATTTGAGCCCTTACTTATTAATGCCCTAACTAAGTTAGGGAAACCGTTTACAGTAGAAATAGCTGATGGAAAACCTGTCACAATTGATTCTGTCATTCTGAACTATACCCTTAATCTTAGCGAGCACAAATTCCTTATCGATCTTACACCGATGCAACTTGGAAGCTTTGACGTCATTATAGGCATGGATTGTTTATCGAAGAACCATGCTGAAGTTGTCTGTTTCAAGAAATTCATCCGGATTCCTCTTGCATCTGGAAGCATCCTAAATATTTACAGGGAAAAGCCTCCTAAAGGGATTAAACTCATGTCTTGCACCAAGCCCAAAGTTACCTCCGCAAGCATTATGTGGCTTTCTTAGCCCATATTATGAAAACAGATGGGAAATCTAGGAAGATTGAAAACATTCCGGTTATTCGAGAATTTCCTGAAGTCTTTCCTGAAGACTTAACCGGTCTTCCTCCCGTTCGTCAAGTGGAGTTCCGTATCGACGTTGTGCGTGGCGCAACTCTTGTAGCAAAATCTCCTTATCGTCTTGCACCATCTGAGATGCAAGAGCTTTCTAGCCAACTTCAAGAGCTTTCTGATAAGGTTTTATTCGACCAAGTTCCTTACCTTGGGGAGCCCTAGTTTTGTTCGTGAAGAGAAAAGATGGCTCATTCCGTATATTCATCGACTATCGGGAGCTTGACAAGCTTACTGTCAAAATTTGGTATCCCCTACCAAGAATTGATGATTTGTTTGATCAGCTTCAAGGAGCCTCTCATTTCTCCAAGATCGATCTTCGTTCAGGTTATCACCAGCTACAAGTGCACGATGATGATATTCCTAAAACAGCATTCCGTACGAGATATGGCCATTACGAGTTTACAGTTATGCCATTCGGACTAACCAATGCACCTGCTGTGTTTATGAATTTGATGAATCGCATGTGCCAGCCGTATCTAGACAAATTTGTGATTGTCTTCATTGACGATATCCTGATTTATTCAAAATCCAAATCCAATCATGAACATCATCCTCGTTTGACCCTTGAACTTCTAAAAAAGGAGAAGCTTTATGCAAAATTCTCCAAGTGCGAATTCTGGCTTAAGGAAGTTCAATTTCTTGGTCATATCGTGAATGATAAAGGAATTCATGTGGACCCTGCGAAGAGTGAGGCAGTGAAGAATTGGGTAGAACCCAAAACTTCCACCGAGATCCGTTCATTCCTTGGTTTAGCCGGTTACTACCGTCCTTTCATTCCGAACTTCTCAAGGATGTTGTGCCTTCACTTCTTTGACTCATAAGAATAAGTCTTTTATATAGGGGCCGGATCAAGAAAAGCCTTTCAAACCCTCAAGCAAAAGTTGTGTAATGCTCCAATCTTGACCCTCCCCAATGGAAATGATGATTTTGTTGTCTATTGTGATGCTTCGATAAGGTCTCGGTTGTGTTCTTATGCAACGAGGCGAAGTCATAGCATACGCCTCGAGGCAGCTCAAAATCCATGAGAAGAATTACACAACACATGATCTCGAATTGGGTGTTGTTGTTTTTGCACTCAAAATCTGGAGACACTATCTTTATGGCACCAAGTGTGTTGTATTCACCGATCATAAAAGTCTCAAGCATATTTTCAATCAAAAAGAATTGAACATGAGACAACGACGATAGGTTGAGTTACTTAGCGACTACGACTGCGAGATACGTTACCATCCTGGAAAAGCGAATGTCGTAGCCTATGCATTGAGTCGAAAGGATTATGTCATACTTCAAAGTGTTACCATTCAATCCAACCTTAAAACTCGTATTCTTAAAGCTCAGCACGAGTTAGTCACTGAAGGTAACCTGCATGATGAAATGTCATGTGGTGTTGAACTTCAAATGGAAACAAAAGCCGATGGTTTGTTGTACTTTCTGAATCATCTTTGGATTCCTAACCGCAATAATCTCCGAACCCTCATCATGAGTGAGGCTCACAGAACTCGTTATTCCATTCATCCCGGCATGGATAAAATATTTATAAACCTCCGTAGTCAATATTGGTGGTCCGACATGAAAAAGGATATAGCTTTGTATGTGTCCAAATGCCTTACCTGTTCAAAAGTCAAAGCCGAACACCAACATCCCTCTGGATTACTTGTTCAACCCGAGATTCCCGTGTGGAAGTGGGAAAACATATCTATGGACTTCATTACTAAATTACCTCGTACCTCGAGTGGTCATGATAGCATTTGGATTATCGTTGATCGCTTGACCAAATCGGCACACTTCATACCGATTCATGAAGACTATCGGGTTGAGAGATTGGCTCATATCTATATCAATGAAATAGTCAGTCGTCATGTTGTGCCATTAAACATCATCTACGATCTTGATGGTCGATTCATCTCTCATTTCTGGCAAAGTCTTCAATCGACTTTAGGAACCTAACTTAATCTCTGCTCAGCCTATCATCCCCAAACCGATGGTCAAACTAAAAGGATGATACAGACTCTAGAGGATATGCTAAGAGATTGTGTTATTGATTTCAACGGCTCTTGGGATTCTCATCTTCCGTTGATCGAGTTCTCGTATAACAACAGTTATCATACCAGCATCAAGATGACACCGTTTGAAGCTTTGTATGGGCGTAAGTGCTGGTCTCCTATCTGCTGGTCTGAGATTGGTGAAACACAAATCTCTAGTCTGGAACTGATTCAAGAAACCACCGACAAAATTCATAAGATTCGCGATAACTTGCTTGCTGCTAGAGATCGTCAAAAGTATTATGCTGATAAAGGGCGAAGACCCATGGAATACGTCGCTGATCTCATACTTCTTAAGGTATCACCTTGGAAGGGAGTGATTCGCTTTGGAAAAAAAGGAAAGCTAGCACCTCGGTATGTGGGTCCATTCAAAGTGCTCGAACGTATTGGAAAAGTGGCCTACAAGCTCGAACTCCCCCAAGAACTCAGCAATGTGCATCCGACGTTTCATGTTTCAAACCTCAAGAAATGCCTTGCTGATGAAAATCTTCACATTCCACTCGATGAAGTCCAGATTGATGAATCTATGCATTTTATTGAGAAACCTGTGGAAATTATGGATCGGGAAGTCAAACAACTCAAACGTAGCCGAATACCAATTGTCAAAGTTCGTTGGGAGTCTAAACGTGGGCCAGAGTTTACTTGGGAGCGTGAAGACCAAATGAAATCCAAGTATCCTCATCTTTCGTCTCAGCCTCCTCGTGACCAAATTTCGGGACGAAATTTCTTAAAGTATGGGAGACTGTAACATCTTACCCATTTCGATTTGTAACCCGAAACCATTTATGTTGATTTTATTTCGATGTGAACGCGTTAATGTTGTCATTTAATTCGAATTATAATCATATAGTTTATTTTTATAAATTTATAAAGTTATATTGGTACTTAAGAAGTTTAATTATCAAATTTGAAAATAAATAAAATAAATATAAATACTTTAAAAATATAAAAGGTTTTCAAATATTTTATAAAAATAAAATCTATTATTAGTTCAAATTAATTCTATAAAGTTTTGGGTTGAAAATGTAATTTTCTAAAACTTGATTTATATAACTTTAACATAAAATGACAACAATATAAACCATAGGGGCCAAAAGTGTAAATTCTTTAAAACTCAACCCAAAACCCCCGTCGACTTTTCCCCTCCGACCACCGCGTCCGGCCACCTCCGGCGAGCCGATATTCCCCTCAAAAAAGCGGTTTTGATCAAACTAAACACTCCCATCAATCTCCCGTGATTGATTCGAACCCAGGACCCAATCCAATTCGAAAACAAAGCTCGTTTACGCGTATTCTCGAACCCAAAGTTCCCTCCTACCCAAATTAAACCAATTCAAATGGAAACCCATCCAATTTACTCGACAAACTGATCGTTTACGCGTTAACAATTGTTCTAATCATAGCAATCATACTAATTGAGCCAGTAACAGCTCAGTCAACCGCGAATTTGGGTGAAAACTTCCGAGAATAACCTTGGATGCGTTAGAATTGAACCCATAGAAATCACACCCATATAATAGAGGGTAAACCTTCGATTTCACTCCCACAAACTCTCTGTAACCTCAATTTGGTCTAAACACACACACACACATCGATTCAAGACAGTGTTCAACCCGCGACCTGCTCGAACTCAATCCCATCGATCTTCATATCATTTCGGGTAATTAAACACACTCACACACTCGATTTTACATGGGTATTTAAAGCCCCATGTTCGATTTGATTATATAATTCGTTTTCGTGTTCAATTTGATCGAAATCGAATTAGGGTTCATATGGAATTTGGGGAAACATCTAAGTTATGATTTTAAAATTTTAATCGAGTTCTTTGATAATTTTGGGCTTTGGCCGAACTGGTAACACATAGCCACACTAACCTGGAGGTCCCGGGTTCGAACCGAGCCTCCGCCATTTGTTTTTGTCTTTTAATTAGTTTTTTTTTGTTGTTATATTTTAAAATTCAGAAAATGTTTATTGTATTATTAAATTAATATAAAAACTACTTTAGAAATTATTACTTAATAAACAATACATATTTACATTATATATAAAGGCTAAAGGATCCTAAACTTATTTATAAATTTTAAATTTTATAAAATTTTTCATCAAACATAAAGTATTTCAAATTTCCTAAACTAACAATTAATTATTTAATTAATTATTTATTTGACCAATAATTTTTAATTAATAATTATTATTTTTATTCTTTAATATTCAAGCTTTAACATTATAAGTTTGGTATTTTATAAAGTCACTTAAAAATCAACCTAAATCCTTCCAAATTATTTTTTGATTAAGAATTTAATCAATTATTATATAATTAATTAATAAATTAATTATTTTTTCACACATTAATATTCAATCAAATGGTATAGATGTACTAATTATATTTAATAGTTTTATTACTATTATTCCCAAATATAATTACTTTAATAAATTCATTTTATTTTATTTAATCAAGAGATTCAAAATAAAATTATTTTATTTAGGCTATTGATCAAAACCCAATCGCAATGGAAACCCTAATCCATTCCAAAATTCTCATATCATTATTATTCTAATTTAAGACACTATTCCGTAGGTTAATCGTAAGGAAATCGTTGGTGTCTAATCTATCATATTCAAATTCAAATCTCATCAATCAAGTGAGTATTCATTGCCCATTTTTATGTGTTTATATTTTAGGGAAATCATGTGATACTATAATCAATCATTGCTATTTCATATTTATTTATTTATAAATTCAATTCAATACATGCTATGTCTTTACTTGTAATAATGTGTTTATAGTTAGATAAACTAGATGAAAACACAATCATTAATTCATGCAACCACGGTAACAATGATAGATCTATTGGATTGACAAACCCACCCCATATGAATATTCGAGTGGTGATTGAAACCGGATTCACATATTCTATCACGACTTCGTCTGCGGACCGAAGTAATTCAGTCATTAGGGTTGATTGTGTTGATTTATTTTTTATGTTACACTATTGCACTATAAGTCTTGATATTGCCATATGAATTGAATTACTCAGACATTAAATCAATCTATATATATATATATATCCAAACCTGTGTTTACTCACCGGCTAGTTTTAGCTGACTTGTTACTTTTTCACACGATTTCAGGTTAAGCAAGTTAGTGAATTTCTTCATGCTCATCTAGGACCCGGACTTAGTCAAAATAAAAGACAAATTTTATTATTTTATTTGGATTATTGTTTAATTGTATTGGTACTCTTTAACAAATGGCATTAAATATTATTTCAATTTATTTAGTTCCATGTGCTATGAACAATCGATTTCCATTCGTCCGTCCCGATGATTCCGCCATCGGTTGGGGTGTGACATAATCAAGATGATTCAATGCTAAACCTTTCAAGATCATTCCAAGGTGTAGGGTTTTGTACTAGTTGTTTGTTCAACCGACGATTACTTACTTTGGATGCGAATTGAACTAAATCACCCGGTTAGTTTACTTTGTATTTTTGTTTGTTTTATTAAACGGATTTGAATTTCAATAGGCAATTAGTTTTCATCGGTTTTTGGTTTTGATTGTTAACAATTAGGGTTATTATCCTATGTGTTCTAGAGTGGTAATTCTTAAAAGTAGAAAACCTAGTTCTGACGTTATTCGATTTAAGATCGTTAATCATCATAACATATTGATTCAACTTTGGATTATTCTTCAATTCAAGCAATTTAACAAACCATGTTTATGTGATTTTCAGTTAGTAAACTTAGGTCAAACAAGTGGCTTTGCAAACTAGAAACTTGGGTGTGATCCTTTTTCCTATAATTGTTTCTAAACCATTATTAATTTGATTTTTAATTTTCATAATCATTAAACCAAAGCAAATTCAAGTCTAATTTTCATGTCTAGTTTAGTTGATCGATTAGTTAACACCATTTTCCATTGATTTTCCATGGTATGAAACCCTACTTATCCTTATTAGTTTAAGGTGATTAGGATTTGATTTTAATTTTATTTTTGGTTGACCCTTCCACATTTATCAATAGCTCAACCTGAAGAAATTGTAAAGAAAGAAAAAGAAAATAAAATTTACAAACTTTTAAAAGCACTATATTGGGTATGACAAACACCTAGAGCATGAAATATGAAACATGACAAAATCTTGAAGGAATTAGGTTTCTCAAAATGTAAAAAAAACAAGCGATGTAAAAAGAATAAGTATGATATAATTGTTGTAGTTTATGTAGATGACTTGCTAGTTACAAGAAAAAGCAATACAAAAACCTTTTGGTATGTTTATTAATCAATCATAGTTATTATATGATTCCTTAACTTATTTTTCCTGTTTATCTATTAATATCTTAATACTAACGTTAATTTATAACCTATTAAATACGATGGGTGTTAAAATGTGAAACTAACATAAAATGCAGTAAGAACATTCATACTAGTTTACTTATTCTCATCCTTATATTTATATTAAAAACATTAATCTTTTTCTCTTTTTTAATTAAATAATATTTTTTATATTTTTATTATTATTTTTTATCTCTCATCCACTAACAACCACTTTAGAAAATATTAAAAAAATTATGGGGGTTGTACCGTGTTTCTTTAAATATGGAAAAACATAATACAATCCTTATAATTGTTTCTCTCATTCATTCACAACCACTTACAATCATTCTTATAATATACGATACACACTCACATAAAAACTAGAAAACCTGCTATGAATGCTCTAAGATTTTAATATATCAAGACATGATTGACCTATGATTTAAATGCACATTAACAGATAACTTGAAATATCTAAATGTAAACTATAACAAAATTTACTAACATTTTGTAACTTCTTTATACACCCTTAAGAGCATTCACAGCTCATTTCTTATCTTTATCCATATAATTACACTAAAAACACTACTCTTTCTCTCATCTTTTTAATTAAATAATATTTTTTTATACCTTTATCATTACATTTCTATCTCCTACACTCACAACAACTTTTAAAATTATTAAAAAATTATAATGATTTGAACAGTAATTCTTTAAATTTACAGATTGAACAGTAACATTTGTCTCTCCTCCACTCACAACCACTTACAACCATTCCATATAATTTAAAGATTACACTCACATAAATATACCAAACCTGCTGTGAATGCTCTAAGCTTAAGTCTAATATTACATTGACGTTATATTTTGTGTTAATATAAAAGTTGTTGGTTTTTAATTTTATAAAAATCATTATAATTCATTAGTTATTTAAAGTGAACATATGTACCTAGCTATTTAACATTCTTATTGATTCTTTCAATATATATTTGTCTCATCTATTATAGTTTCTTATGAGATCTTCCTTTAAACAATATGAAAGAGCATATTTTGAAATCAAAACAAAAACCAAAAATAAATTTATTTTGTAAAATTAGAGGTCCCTGACATATCAAGATTAAACATTCTAAAACAGTTGAAGAAATTAAAAAAAAAACATTTCTATTTAAGACAGAAATAACAACCTTTCCGATTAAAGAAGTTATAGAAATCAAAAAAATTTCAGTTTTAAGACCACAATTAAATTAATTTTAATTGCTTTTAGATAACATTTTGAAAGAAAGTTAAATGTTTTTCTGGAAAGCTAAAAAGGTTACATTTAAAAAACATTTCCAGAAATCAAGAATAAAAAAACATTCAATTTTTTTTTACAAAATATACAAAGAGAATAAGAGAGAGAAAATAAAAGTTAAAAAAATACAATATATGATAAATATTCTTCTAAACATACCATTTTGATAAATAAATTTTCTAACTACACCATTAATTGTTTGTTTTTTATGTTTACAAGTCAGTTACTCAATTGTTTAGTTTTTTTATTTGTTTTATTTGCTCTGTCAAGACTTTATTATAATTTACATTTCTATCTTCGACATACCATAAAAGTTTTTAAGCTAAAAAACATCATCTTTCAAATCCTATTTTAGAATTCTTTGAAGGATCAATAGAGTATTCGTAGGTCTGTGAAGCCAATCGATGTCACACCCCAACCTTAACGGCGGAAACGTCGAGGTGTGAGGGTTAAGATTGTTCATGCCACACAACACTAATTCAAAGTGTCAATAATATTAATTTTCAAGGTTCATAACATACAGTAAAAAAATAACATAAGTTTCAAGCAAACAAAATACAGAAGTTCAAATAGCATCATGTGACAAATAAGTCATTTTATTTTAATCTCTAGGTCCAATCTTAGACGTGTTCAAGTCTTCAAGAGCAATATTAAGCGGTATCATTTCCAGAAACATATTAAAAATAAAGTCAACATATTGTTGGTGAGTTTCCATAGATTAATCATACATATATATATATATATATATATATATATATATATATATATATATATATATCAAAAGATGGCAATTCACGTCATAGGTTATTGAATAAAGTAAATATAGATGGATGAACAAATGTAACAATCAAACCTTGACAAATATGACCATTACAAGATTATAAGATTAGCTAAGTGTACTTGGTTCCCATAGTGCTCAAGAATACGACACTAGGAGCCGACAATAACCTCGGCTTTAGCACCAAATAGGCTTGTCAGGCCCATAGATCTATGACGTCGCTAGGCTAGCAATAGTTAATGATTGTATTTTACAAGAGTCATCAAATAATAATTACAAGAGTCCAAATAACCATGACAAATATAAGATGAATTGCTCAAGTGTTACAAGAATAAAACGTGTTTACAAGTGTGTTTATAATAAGGTTAACATGTTTCACCCCAAAAGTGAGAAATAATATAAAATGGGGTATGAAAACTCACATGGATAATAAGGATGAGCAAATAGAAAGTCTTGTTTAAAATGCCGAGGATTCGTTAGCGTTCAACCTAAACGAACGACGTGTTAAGTTAATCATGGTTATTATAGTGTTAACGGTACACGGGAATCCACGGTTTAAATTTGTGATTTTGGATAACAATTGTAATGATGTTATTTATAAACTATTAACCCATGATTTAAATTATTAGGTAGATACATTTTATTATTATTTTAATTGTTTAAATGATTTAAATAAAAATTTTGTGATAAAAACATTAATAAAAGTTAAACTTTTATTATCGAAGAACTATTATTTACTATTTGATAAAATAGTAAGTTTGTAATTTTAAATGATTACAATAATTCTATTAATCACAATAGTTGCACATTTTAAATATGTACATATATATTTATTTTCTTTCAAATATATATTTTGAACTTGTAAATATATTTTATAAAAAATGAAGGATTTATTAAATTAAAATTCTTGGGAATTAAAGAAGGTTAATTTCTTTACAATCTAAAATTAATAATGAATTATATTTTATAACAATTTTTATAACTTTCAAGATAATAGAATAAAATTTTATTAATTAAATTTCTAAGAAAATTAAAAGAAAATTATTTTATTTGATTTCTGATTAAAAAATGATTTTTATATGATTAATAATAATATTAAGATATTTTCAGCATTTTAAAAACCAATAAAAATACATTTAAAAAAAGAATGCAGGGACTCGGGTTCGAACCTGGGTCCCTTGCCTCACACTCTCACGACTTAACCAACGGACCAAAGCTCTGTTTTGTGTCATAAAACACAAATCAATTATTATAACTTATTTCCAAGTAAAACCCGAATTCAAACCGAGAACCCTAGTTTGAATTCAACCCAATTGATCATCAATTTGTTGATGTTAATGAAATTAAACAAAAGGGCTTTTATTCCCCTCGATTAAACGAGTATGTGGGTGTTTAGATTCACCTGAAATGGTTGTGAGATCAACGTGTACAATCCCGAGCAAACACACGACTGTGATGACCTTGATTCAAGTGGTTAGAGTTGATTACAATCAAATTCGTTGCACCAGATGTTTCTAATGGTGTATATGCTTAAAAGCCCTCTATCAATTTGGTTGTAGGATGCCTTGAAGTTGGAATTTGGTTGGGTTGTAGGTCCGATAGCTACACGGTTGATTGATTGAGGATTGCATATAGTTTAGACGAAATTGGATAAGCATACAGTTTAGAAAGGTCCGTAAAAAGATTAACCCTCTTTGAATACACATGATTAGTTCCGTTTCATGTCGATTAATGTAATTGTTTTGAATCGGTTTCGGTTTCGATTAAGAGGGGTGAAACTGTCGATTAATGTTCGAATTAAAGTTGATGCAAGGTTCTAAATGGTTATACGCATGTAAAGAGTGATTTAAATGGGTTCCATTCGGTGGTTTGAAGGTCGCCGAAGCTGGCCGGAGTTTGGCCAGGAATCGGGGCCGACGGTTGGGAATCGGTTTTTAAATTTTTTTTCACATTTGGCCCCTATAATTCCAAGTTTACTCTTTTTAATCCAAAGTTTTGTGTTTAAATTCAATTTACTGTTTAGCCCCTATGGTTTTAAGTTTTATTATTTTATGCCTAACACTTTTAATTTACAAGTTATAAAAATGTTAACTTATATTGTTATTTTTATTTATTAACACGTATTATTATTATTTAATATTAGTAGTGTTATTATTTTATCATTTTATTATGATTATCATTAATTATTTAATTATTTAATTATTTAATTACATCCAAATTATAATGATTACAAATAAGTCCTCGTATTTGCATTAATGACAAAACACACCCTTACAAGAGATGACGAGGTTTAACAAACGTTTAACAAAAATACAAGAGGTCACAGTCTCCACAACTTTAAGAAATTTCGTCTCGAAATTAGAGACAAGACTAAACGAATAGATAGGGATATTTCTTCTTCATATGATCCTCGAGTTCCCAGGTGAACTCAGCTCCACGTTTGTTTTCCCAACGAACCTTGACGATTGGTGTGGTAGTTGTTCGGGTCTTCTTCAGCGTTCGGTCCATAATAGCGACAGGTTTCTCAACGAAATGCAACGACTCGTCAATTTGGATTTCCTCCAAAGGAACATGCAAATTTTCATCGGCCAGGCATTTTCTCAAGTTTGAGACATGGAAAACATGATGAACCCTGCTAAGTTCAGAAGGTAGTTCTAGTTTGTTAGCCACTTTTCCAACTCTTTTCAGAATCTTGAAAGGTCCTACAAAACATGGGGCTAATTTGCCATTCTTCCCAAAGCGAACAACACCCTTCCATGGAGAAACCTTAAGAAGAACCATGTCGTCAACTTGAAACTCCAATAGTTTGCGTCTTTTATCCGCGTAACTCTTTTGACTACTTCTAGCCACCTCAAGGTTATTACGGATTTTGGAGACTTTGTCGGTCGTCTCTTGAATAAGTTCTGGACCGTAATAAGATTCTCACCAATGTCAGTCCAGCAGATCGGAGAACGACATTTACGACCATATAAAGCCTCGAATGGTGCCATCTTGATACTTGAGTGGTAACTATTGTTATACTAGAATTCCGCTAACGGTAGATGCGTATCCCAGTCACCACCAAAGTCAAGGACACAAAGACGTAGCAAATCCTCAAGGGTTTGGATTGTTCACTTGGTTTGACCGTCTGTTTGAGGATGGTAAGTCATGCTTAAATCCAGTTGAGTACCCAGGAGTTCTTGCATAGAAGACCAGAAATGTGAAGTGAAACGAGCATCACGATCGGAGATAATATGCAACGGCACGCCATGACGACTCACAATTTCGTCGATATAGATTCGAGCCAACCTTGAAACCTTGTATGTGTCTCGTATTGGTATGAAATATGCCGTTTTGGTTAAATGGTCAACAATCACCCATATACTATCATGGCCATGAGGGGTACGTGGTAACTTGGTTATGAAGTCCATAGATATATGTTCCCATTTCCACATAGGGATTTCAGGTTGTTTAAGTAAACCACTAGGCCGTTAATGCTCAGCTTTGACCCTTACGCACGTGAGGCACTTGGAAACATAAGATGCGATATCCTTCTTCATTCCTGGCCACCAATATTGGCCACGCAGGTCCATATACATCTTATCGGACCCAGGATGAATGGAATATCATGTTTGATGAGCTTCGTTTATGATGAAGTGATGGAGTTTGTCGCGATTAGGAATCCAAAGCCAGTTCAAGAAATACCACATGCCATTTGGTTTTGTCTCCTATTGTGACCGAATGTTAAATGTTAGTTCTTCGTCCTTCCCTTCCTCGGTTAAAGCCGCTTGTTGAGCCTCGTGGATGCAAAACTCGAGATCACTACCAATCCTTATATTTTGAAGCATGATAGTAGCCTCGTTAACATCCACGTGAATCTCGGTATCAAATTCTCCCAACGTGTCAAACCATTGCCTTCGATCTCGAATTTCTTGAAGTGAGACAGTCTTATTGTGGATCTTGCGACTCAGCGCATCGGCTATAACATTCGCCTTTCCAGGATGGTAACGAATGTTACAGTCATAGTCGCTAATCAACTCAACCCAACGTCTTTGTCTCATGTTGAGATCCTTTTGATTGAACACGTGTTGAAGACTCTTGTGGTCGGTGTAGACTATGCATTGCGTCCCATAAAGGTAATGCCACCAAATCTTCAAACAAATACTACGGCACCAAGTTCGAGATCGTGAGTGGTGTAGTTCACTTCATGAACCTTCAATTGCCTTGACGCGTACGCTATAACCTTTCCTCGTTGCATGAGAACACAACAAGTCCTTGACTCGACGCATCGCAGTACACAGTGAAATCATCGTTTCCATCGGGGAGGGTTAAGATAGGAGCATTACACAGTTTGCTTTTCAGTGTCTTGAAAGCCTCTTCTTGTTCGGGTCCCCACTCAAAAAGTCTATTCTTTTGAGTTAGCGCCGTAAGCGATTAAGCAATCTTCGAAAAGTTTGCAATGAACCTACGGTAGTAACCCGCTAAACCAAGAAAAGAACGAACTTCGGTTGGGGTTGTGGGAACACACCAATTTTTCACGGCTTCTATTTTTGCAGGGTCGACGTGAATTCCTTGGCTATTCACCACATAACGAATTGAACCTCTTCAAGCCAGAATTCGCACTTGGAGAACTTGGCGTACAGTTGCTCATTCTTTAAAAGTTCGAGAACTTGACGCAGATGCGACTCGTGATCGGTTTTTGTCTTGGAATAGATGAGAATATCATTGATAAACATGATCACAAATTTGTCCATGTACGGTTTACATACTCGATTCATGAGATCCATGAAGACAGTAGGTGCATTGGTCAAGTCAAAAGGCATAACCATGAACTCATAATGTCCATTTCTAGTACGGAATGCTATTTTTGGAATATCGTTGTCGTGAACTCGTAGTTGATGATATCCAGAACGTAGATCGATCTTCGAGAATTGCGTAGCTCCTTGGAGTTGATCAAGAGATCATCGATTCGAGGAAGAGGTAATCGGTTCTTGATGGTGAGTTTGTTGAGTTCCCGATAGTCGATGCACATACGAAACAACCCATCTTTCTTCTTCACAAATAGCACGGGTGCACCCCATGGTGAAGAACTAGGATGAATAAAACCCTTATCGGTCAGTTCTTGCAGTTGACTGGCTAGTTCTTGCATTTCAGAAGGTGCAAGGCGATAAGGTGAATTAGCCACGGGGTTTGCACCAGGGATCAAGTCAATCTTGAACTCAACTTCCCGAACGGGGGGTAACCAACTAAGATCCTCGGGAAACACTTCAGGAAAATCTCGTAAGACAGGAATATCCTTAAGTTCTTTCCCCCTGGCTTCCGTATTGACTACATAAGCCATAAAGGCTATGTAATTTTTACTCAAGCATTTTTGGGCCTTGATACAAGACATAAGTTTGAGTCTTTGAGATGATCTCTCCCCAAATACTTTTAAGGTATCTCCCGATGGTAGAGGAATTCGAATGCACTTCTCGAAACAAATGATTTCCACATGCTGTTTGGCTAACCAATCCATGCCAATAATGATGTCGAAGCTCCCCATTTGCATAGGAATAAGATCGATAAGGAAATTGTGCTCGTTAAGACTCAGGATACAATCGCGTATTTTGACGTCAACTACAATTGATTTTCCATCGGCGACTTCAACCGTGAAGGATCTTTCTAAATTAGAACGCGGCTTAGCAAGAATGGGCCCAAACTCCAAGGACACAAAACTCTTATCCGTACCCGAATCAAAAAGTACAGAGGCATATCTATTATTTACAAGGTACATACCTGCTCAGACAATAAACTATCATTGGCACATGGAAAACAGGCAGGAATTTTACAAGATAAAAGAACGATTAAAGAGAAATAGTGACGTACCATTCACCACGTCGTTGTTGGCTTGGGCTTGATTAGCGTTGATATTGAAAGCCCTTCCTCGAGCCGGTGGAACATTTCCCGTAAGGCGAGGAATTGAGGAAGGAAATGCCCAGTTTCGCCATAGTTGTAGCAGGCTCAATTGGCAATCATGGCAGCATTATTAGGGGCACGATGGCAAGTAGCCACCAAATGTCCATACTTCCCGCACAGCGAACAGATTCGGCAAAGAGTGTTCCCCGTATGATGGTACTTGCAGGTGTTGCACATCGGGTACAGTCCAGTATAAACCCTTGCCACGGGTGCTTGATTTGCAGCGACAGCTTGCCTTTGAGGGGCATTTGGTGCTGTCACCGCATAGTTACGGGCCGGTGTGAACTTGCGCTTCTTGCCCTTGAACGATGTTTCAGCTTTCACCTCCTTTGTTGCTTTAGGTGTCACCTTTGCAGTTGACTTGGTACCCTTCACCATTAAAGTGCCAGCCTTTATATGATTCTCGGTGAGCTGGGCAGTGATATTGATTGCTTCCTCCAAAGTTGTGGGCCTACTTCCCACCACCGCATCTTGGATTTGAGGCGGTACTCCCTTGATAAATTTTTCAATACTATGGGGTACAGTATCCACCATGTGTGGTAGAAGCATGCTCAGTTCGTGGTGGCGGGTGGAGTATGCCAAATGATTCCCGCTGTCCTGTTTGAGGTTCCAGAACTCCTCCTCCAGTTTTTGTAACTCACTTCTCGGGCAGAATTTTTGGACCATTAAGTCCTTAAACTCCTCCCAAGACAGTGCCAAAGCAACTTCAGCACCATAGTTCCTTTTCTCACTATTCCACCAATTAAGTGCCCGTTGTTGAAGGACACTCGCAGCATAGCGGACTTTGAGCTCCTCGGGACACTCGCTATTGATGAACATATTTTCCATGCTCTCAAACCACTCGAGAAGTCCAATGGCTCCCTCCTTTCCACTAAAGCTAGTGGGTTTACATGAGTTGAAATGCTTAAAGGTGCAGGTACGATTGTTTCCACCTTGGTTATTGCTATTTTCCCCATGGCCGTTGTTGCCATCCCCACCATTATTTCCATTAGCGTTGTGCTATTGTTGGCCATTAGGGTGCTACTAAGTTCAGCAACCATGGTAGGAAGTACAACAGCCATTTGACGGGCGATCATCGCGGCAAGTTTGCGGTCGAAGGTAGCACGCTTTCCTTGGTGACGGGACATTCTATAAGATAGAAATAAAGAAAATATTAGAATTCGGTAATAAACCTGTTCAAGAATCAAGAATTTTGATATTCACAAATATAACCAGGATGGTTCCAATTGATACCACATAGCCAACAGGAACATGGACACGTCGAGGTGACTTAATCCCAATTACCTTGGGGAAGATGTGTGTGTTGACCATAATTTAGCACTCATTCCATAAATCTCCAGGTAAGCATAACAGGTCTCGCAATGAGATTTATACGAAATGCTTGCCTTAGCCCGAGGGCCTTTTGCCAGGAAATCCAGAATACAGGTGTTTATGTGTCACACACTTCTCTATAGACTACTAGAATTAAAACCTTGATGAGATTTTCAAGATTTAGACATATCGTCTAAGGAATTTTCTCCACTCGATAAGATGCGTAGAATTCCACACGTAGTCGAGAATAAGATTTAGAAAAGATTAGACACGGTAGAACTTAAAGGCATAAGAAGAGGATTAGGAAGTTGGGGTATACAAGGTTCAAGTCATATCCCTAAGGCACCATTTTCTAAATATAAACAAATAGCACATAAGGGATTTATCATGCAACATGTAACAACATGTGATAGGCATATAAACATACTTACAAGATTATAACAAATGTCATGTAGAGGGTCCCTAGATTAACCATAGTCTAGGCCACCATTTCTAATAACCATAGTTATGGGCTCTGATACCAATCTGTCACACCCCAACCTTAACGGCGGAAATGTCGACGTGTGAGGGTTAAGATTGTTCATGCCACACAATACTAATTCAAAGTGTTAATAATATTAATTTCCAAGGTTCATAACATACAGTAAGGAAATAACATAAGTTTCAAGCAAACAAAATACAGAAGTTCAAATAGCATCATGTGACAAATAAGTCATTTTATTTTAATCTCTAGGTCCAATCCTAGATGGGTTCAACTCTTCAAGAGCAATATTAAGCGGTACCATTTCCTGAAACATGTTAAAAATAAAGTCAACATATTGTTGGTGAGTTTTCATAGATATCATATATATATATATCTATATATATATATATATATATATTATATATATATATATATCAAAAATGGTAATTCAGTCATAGGTTATTGAATAAAGTAATATAGATGGATGAACAAATGTAACAATCAAACTTGATAAATATGGCCATTACAAGATTATACGATAGCTAAGTGTACTTGGTTCCAATAGTGCTCAAGAATACGACACTAGGAGCGGCAAACCTCGGCTTTGGCACCAAATAGGCTTGTCAGGCCCATAGATCCATGACGTCGCTAGGCTAGCAATAGTTATGATTGTATCTTACAAGAGTCATCACATAATAATTACAAGAGTCCAAATAAACCATGACAAATATAAGATGAATTGCTCAAGTGTTACAAGAATAAAATATGTTTACAAGTGTGTTTATAATAAGGTTAACATGTTCACTCCAAAAGTGAGAAATAATATAAAATGGGGTATGAAAACTCACATGGATAATAAGGATGAAAAATAGAAAGTCTTGTTTAAAATTCCGAGGATCGTTAACGTTCAACCTAACGAACGACGTGTTAATAATCATGGTTATTATAGTGTTAACGGTAAACGGGAATTCACGGTTTAAATTTGTGATTTTGGATAACAATTGTA